>CM023482.1:24788581-24903611 GCA_013339685.2 Hyalomma asiaticum
ACTGTACACCATTATTAATAAGAGTGAAAAGATCTCTTCTTGCCATGCATGGGACTGAGTTGGTAACTGCTAGCCACGAACTCTGCAGATAGTCATACAGCAGAAGTAGTCGGTGCTGAAGGTGACATTTATTAGAAATATTGCGGCTTGTGCTCTGGCTCGGAATCTTCTTGATGCTTCTTGGAGACGCGGCAGATCTTGGATATTCATGGGTCGTGCACATATTCATCACCTGAAGCAATTGTATTTCCACTCTGTTAGCAAAAGGTAAAAAGAAAACCACTGCTATTGTAATGAAGAAGCGCGCTGTGCACAGCCCTGCACCAGTGAATCGCAAGTGGGGCTTGGGCTGGATTTTGTTACGATCTTGGCTGCGAGGCCTACGCTGTGCCGTCTTACCTTAGCGCCATATGCTGCATCCACGACTACGTCGGACTTCTTTATTATAATTGGTGGAATCGTAACAACATCCAGCCCAAGCCCCACAAGCGTTCACTGGTGCGGGGCTGTGCACAGCGCATTTCTTCATTACACTACAGACATGAAACCTTACCAAAAATGCCAAACGTCAGACAGCCATTGTCTGATACTAAGAGTTCAACTCAATGCAGTAACCTTGGAGCACTTTTCAGTGTAAAAATTCAAGACGGAGGCATCTCTCACCTTCAAATGCTAGCATCGGCATCAAGGAAAGCAGCGCCAAGTTGTTTGCGCACACTCGATCCACAAGCGTGTTGTCACGGGCGAAAACAGTTGTCATGCGCTGGTCCGAAGTGTCATCTCTTCCACAGATGCTACGTTCAACAACAACTGAGCATAAATTAAGTACGCAAGCAATGAATATCCACACATTCCTCTGTGCAAAACATCACAACATGTATCACAGCACAGTGGTCCACACCTATCCCTCGCCTCGGCTATCCACATATGCTCTACGAAGCTTCTGAATTTTTTTACGCAGCTTCTTGTTGTCAATAAATATTGTGCCATTTGTGCAAATTAATTTTATTTTTTAAATATCTTTTGTGCATGCATTTGTTAATTGCTTACTCTATTTTCTTCGAACAAATCAGGATAGAAACTAATAATGGCCGTTAAAGCAACTGGTTCCAGTAGAACTGGTTATGGTTCCTGTTGGTGTCCAGACGGGCGCAGCGGAAACCAGTTGCCCGGAAACCAGTTACATTCAGGAAACTCAGTGGTGTGCATGAGGTCAGAGGTACAGTCAGGACTGGACGTGAATCAGAGGACGTCGACGTCTCGCACTTGGGCGCCGATGGGAAGACCACAAATGAGGCTGGTAAGGGGAGATATGGGATGATCTGACTTTGAGGGAAGGGAAGCTCAGAAGTAAAATTAGGTACGAACAGAGATTAAGGAATATGAAAGAAAGTAGATGGGCAGCGAAAGTATTCAGGTATTTGTATAGGAAGAACGTTGACTCACAACGGAGGAAGCGAACTAGGAGGCTTACCAGAAGTATACAGCCAGTAACGAAATGATGGGACGAAAAAGAGCGTTAAGAGCATGGTCAGAGCGGCGGAGAAGTCGGATTGGATAGCAGGAATGGAGCCGGCATTGAACAACTACAGAAAAGGGAAAGACGAAATCGATAATTCAAAGGGAAGCGCTTTACTGTTTGAGGCAAGGTCCCGGTTGCCTGAGATCCCGAAGTTACAAAACGAAATTCAATAAAGAAGGGGGCACATGTACGTGCTGTGGAAAAGCTAGGGAAACGACAGATCATATTTTGATTGAATGTACAGATGTCCACCCAGGTGTAGCTGTGGACACTACCCTGCAGGAGGCCATGGGTTACAGGAGTAACACGGGAAAGCTGAACATGTCAGCGATAGAGATAAGTAAAAGGCGCTTAGAGTATTGGTGGCGCAAAAGTGTGGAGCAAACAAAAGCGCAAGGTAGTTCGGGTAAGATTGTTACATCACAGCGGAACGATAATAGATAAAATAGGTAGACGAGGAGAAAAATTAGATGTGAAAATATTGTGATTCGGGAAATGTCAATCCCTCTGTCATGAAGCCTGCTCTTCGCCATTGGAGGTTCCCTATCAAGATCTAAAGAACCAAAAAAGCAACGAAGATCTTGTCGTCGGAGCCGCACATTGTCTGTTGTGGAAGGACTGCATGCCACTGAGAAGCAGGAGTTTTTTTCTACTGTTCGGAAGTACTTTACCGTCACATGTGACTATATACGGCACAGATTTCCACTGAAGAAAAACCTTGAATAAGCGGAGTCGCTATTTGAAGTTCTTGAACAACGCATCTTTCACAAGCCTTCGCTTCTTCATTGAGTCCTTCCGCAAATTCTGCCCCAGGGGAAAATGAGTCAGAGTAGAAGCCTTAGATGCTCTTGAAGTAGAGTTTGCAGAACTACAGGCACACGGTATTTCTGAGGACATTCTAAAGGAAGAGAGGATTGATGTTCATTGTCAGAAGGGGAAGAATCACTAGCATTGATGGAGAAGTGAAATTTGGTAGAGTGTCAAAGGTGATGCTGCAGCTGCTTGCCATTCCACACAGCATGCTGAGTGTGAGAGCATATTTAGCATGGTTAAGAAGACGAGAACCGAATTTCGGTCTTCGCTTTCAAACAAGACTCTAGGTGACCTCCTCATGGTGAAGAGTCACCAAACCGGACGTTGTTTTGAGCAGATGTATTCTGACAACTTTTTGAGGCTTGCGAAGTCCGCAACTGCCAGGTGCCTTCACAAGTAAATAAGTTTAGTTCAAGCAGCTCAAAATAAACATCCTTACCTGTTTCTAATATCAGTCTGCAGTCTCAGTAATTTCCGCTATGTAAACGCTCCCCCCCCCCCCCCCCCCCCCCGCGGCGGTCTCCCGAATTTTCATGCTGCGAGGTTGGCAGGTATGCCTTCGCCTGGCCGCTACGTCTCCCCGGATCGCCGCCAGTACAACGACCCCTCCCGGGGCCGATCTCCAAGCCCCTATCCGGGAAACTGAAGGCAGCAAACGATGGAGATGCGGTTGCTGCGCGACACAATGCCGAAGGTCGTCCTCCTCCGCCGCCGCCGACGACTACGACGCACGAACCTTCCCGACGTAGTCTCAGCACGCCGCCTGGCCAGATCTTTCGCCACAAAGCCTCGCCGCCGACAGATTTGCCAACGCGACAAAGCAGCACCGGAGGAAGCCCACGCCGCCGTGATCGAACGTCCCGACCTAACCGGAACGCCAGACGACGAACCACCGACCTCGACGTGATTATCGACGGCCACAGCGTTACCGCTTTAGTCGGTACCGGCGCCGACTACTCTGTCATCAGTGGTCTCTTCGCCGCCAAGCTGAAGAAGGTGAAGACTGCATGGGAAGGACCAGATATCCGAACAGCAGGGGGCGGCCTTATAACATCGACTAGAACCTGCACGGCGCGAGTCACAATTGACAGCCAGACGTATTCGGTGAGTTTCGTGGTCCTGCAGCAATGCTCGCGAGACGTCATTTTAGGCGTGGATTTCCTGCAGACCATCACTGCACAGTCATCGACCTAAGGTCAAGGTCAATCACGCTGTCCACGGAAAATGCAACGCCGTTAGATAGCAACGTCGCTTATCATGCCTTGATTGTGTCGTATTTGCTTCCAGCTTGGCGTAGTCATATTTGCTTCCAGCTTGACGAACACCTCCGGCGCCTTGAAGCTGTTCTCCAGGTAATCAAGGCCTCCGGGCTTATCTTGAAGCCGGAAAAGTGCCGCTTCGCATACGAAGAACTGTTGTTCCTGGGCCACGTTATCAGCAAGTCGGGCGTACGCCCTGATCCGCAGAAAACAGCTGCGATCGCGACTTCCCTCCGCCCGCCGACAAGAAAGCAGTACGCAGATTTCTTGGCCTCTGCGTTTATTACAGGCGTTTCGTCAAGAACTTTTCGCTGATCGCCTATGCGCTGACGTACCTCACGAAGGCCGACGTCGATTTCAAATGGGAAACGCCGCAAGTCGAGGCATTTAAAGAACTAAAACGACATCTGCAAACGCCGCCAATACTTGAGCATTTCGACAAAGAAGCCGACACCGAAATTCATACGGACGCAAGCAGCGCAGCGCTCGGCGCCGTGCTTATATGCAGAGGACCGACGGACTCGAAGGTGTTATCAGCTACGCTCGCCGGTCACTTTCGAAGGAGGAAGCGAATTATTCCACCACCGAAAAGGAGTGCCTTGCCATCATCTGGGCTACATCAAAGTTCTGCCCCTACCTATACGGCAGGCCTTTCAAAGTCGTGAGTGACCACCACTCCTTGTGTTGGCTAGCTATAACTTGAAAGATCCATCAGGACCCCTCGCACGATGAAGTTTGAGACTGCAAGAATTTGATATCACCGTCGTCTACAAGAGCGAACGAAAGCACTCCGAAGCCGTCTGCTTGTCTCGCGCCCCCGTTGATCCGCCGCCGCAGGGTGACCAGAACGATGACTCTTTCTTGGGACCCATGAGAACCGACGACTTCGCGGAATGGCAACGAGCTGACCCAGAGCTCAAGAGCCTCATGGACTACCTTGAAGGCAAGACCGTCGTGGTGCCAAAAGCATTCCGTGAGGATTAACTTCGTTTTTCCTGCGGAACAACGTTCTCCTGAAGAAACTTCTCGCCGCTCCGCGCCGACCACCTCCTCGTGGTGCCTTCAGCGTTACGTCCAGAGGTTCTGGAAGCTTTACACGACGACCCGACAGCCGGACACCTCGGTTTTTCCAGCACACTATCAAGAATACAAGAGAAGTAATATTGGCCTCGCCTCACTGCCGACGTCGCCCATTACGTAAAGACATGCAGAGACTGTCAGCGACGCAAGGCGCCGACAACTGGGCCAGCCGGACTTCTGCAACCCATCGAACCACCTAGACGGCCGTTCCAGCAAATCGGCATGGACTTACTGGGGCCGTACCCGACGTCGACTTCCGGCAATAAATGGATCGTCGTAGCGACTGACTACCTCACCCGCTATGCCGAAACAAGGGCCTTGCCCAAGGGCACTGCCGCCGAGGTCGCCAAGTTCTTCATTGAGAACATCGTCCTGCGTCACGGAGCCCCGGAGGCCCTCATCACCGACAGAGGTACGGCCTTTACGGCTGACGTAACTCAGGCAATCTTGAGGTACACTCAGACAAGCCACCGTCGAACCACCGCGTACCATCCGCAGGTGAATGGCCTCACCGAGCGTCTAAATAAGACCATCGCCGACATGCTGGCCATGTACGTCGACGTCGAACAGAAGACGTGGGACGCCATACTTCCGTATGTGACCTTCGCGTACAACACGGCCGTGCGAGGAACTACGCAGCTTACGCCATACAAGCTTGTTTACGGACGGAGCCCAACAACGACGCTTGACGGCATGCTGCCGGTCGGCACCGACGAAGACCTCGACGTTGTCATCTACTTGGAGCGCGCGAAGAAGCTCGACAGCTCGCTCTCTTGCGTATCAAGAACCAGCAGACGGTCGACAGGCGCCACTACAACCTTCGGCGACGCCACACCCAATACCAACCCGGCGACCAACCAACCCGGTGCTGTGCGATGTCAGTGCACGTTAAAGAACCCCAGGTGGTCGAAATTTCCGGAGACCTCCACTACGGCGTCTCTCATAATCAGAGCTGGTTTTGGGACGTTAAACCCCACAAATCAATCAAATCAAAATCAATTTTCTGGGTGTGGGTGCCAATACGACGATGCGAACGATGCGAAGCTCTTGCGCCGCTACTTTGAACCCTACAAGGTACTCTGACATTGTTGCGAACTGGACTGCGAGGTCGTGCCCGATGGCTTAACGTAACGCTAGCGAGTTTCTTGAATGAAAAAAAAAAAAATGGCCGCTCAGCGTGCTTCGCTGCAAATATCGTCGAAAGACGATAGCCTTCTGCCGGCCGTACTACGCAGCGTGAGATATGGACGCCATCTGGTAGTGCCATCGGGAAACATGAGCTTGTGCAGAATCTCTCGGCAACTGTCAGGTGGCAGCGCCAAATCGTCGGCAGAGGCCTTTTTCGTGCATAGCGTCGCATATTTAGCGCAGCCTAAGAAACACTAGGGTCTTTAGAATTACGTATCTATGTATTTTCTAGTACAGGAACACACCGCCTAATACGTATGGATGTTGCTGCTCAGTTATGCGTAATATTTGCTTTTAAATGAGAAGCATTTCTTAGCGAACTTCGGCGACTTTGACCGTATCTATCTATCTAGCCGCCTATGATTTTGTGCTCTCCTGGCCGTTTCCCTAATTGGATGTTTATGAAAATTGGTGTGCCACAACATGACTGCATGGCGAACATAAATGGCAGGTCATAACATGAAAATCATGACATGCATGTCACGGGCGGCATGATTTACATGCCACGCTCTTGGTGCTCTCCTGGCCGTTTAGCTAATGGAATGTATGCGAAAATTGGTATGGCACAACATGACTGCCTGATGAACAAAATGGCTGGTCATAACATGAAAATCATGATATGCATGTCATGAGCGACATGATTTACATGCGACGGTCTTGGTGCTCTCCTGGCCGTTTCGTTAATGGGATGTATACAAAAATTGGTATGCCACAACATGACTGCATGGCGAACATAAATTACAGGTCAGAACATGAAAATCGTGACATGCATGTCATGAGCGACATGATTTACATGCCACGCGTTTCGTTAACGGGATTTATATGAAAATTGGCATGCCACAACATGACTCTACGACGAACGTAAATGACAGGCTATAACACGACAATCATGACATGCATGTCATGAGCGACATGATTTACATGCCACGGCCCTGGTGCTCTCTTGGCGTTTCGTTAATGGGATGTATACGAAAATTGGTATGGAACATGACTGCGTGACGAACACAAGTGACAGATCATAACATGAAAAGCAGGATATGCATGTCATGAGTGACATGATTTACATTCCAAGGTCTTGGGGCTCTCCTGCCGTTTCGTTAACGGGATGTGTACGAAAACTGGTATGCCACAACATGACTGCATGACGAACATAAATGACAGGTTATAACATGAAATGCATGTCATGGGCGGTATGACTTACATGCCACGCGTTTCGTTAATGGGATTAGAGCACTGCACGGGCCCGGGCCGGCCCGAAAGCCCGGGCCCGGCCCGCGGGCCGGGTCAGGCCGGGTAAGTAATTGTTGGATCGGGCCCGGGCCGGGCTCGGGCCCACGAGCTTCGGGCACGGGCCGGGCCTGGGTCAGGCCCGAATCAGGCCCGGGTCTCATACGTGTCGGTAATGGCGCGTGAATTCTTTCTGGTTTTGTTGTTTTTTTGGGGGGATTTAACAGTCCGAACCTAGTCAGGCTATGTGTGAGACGCCGTAATGGAAGGCTCAGGGAAATTTAGACCACCTGAAGTGCCTCAGAGTGCACTGAAATCGCACGATACAAGAAGTTTAGCATTTTGCCTCCATCAGTATGTTACATGTAATTTCGGGAAACTACCTCATATAAGTTCCCGCCATTATTGGTATGGCACAACATGACTGCCTTACTGCAGTGCCCTTATGTTGAGCGAAATACATTATTGCGTACCGTGTATCAAAAGAAATCGTAGTCAGGCAGCACTGCGGCATGTGCGAAGCAACGGTACACTGTCCAGATTAGTGCATATAAGATGTACTCATCGGTATCATAGGAAGCATTTCGACTGTGCAGCTACGCTCGCATCCCCGCCGCGCCTGCTTCCGCCATCGTGACTCTGTCGACAGGTCAACCAGACTCGTGGGTCATTAATACCTGAGGAGCTGCTTTTCCTGTAGCTTAAGCGCAAGGAGCGAAGTGACTCTTGTCACAGGCTCGCCGATCCACGCAGATGTCGCTGATTTTTGTGCTAGCAAGGTAGTTGCAAATATTTATGATTTGGCAATTAGTAAATTAGAACTAGCATTTAACTCGGATGCTCATCATATCAAGTATGTTCTTGCAGATTCTCACGGCCACCTTCGTCTTCGTCACACTTCGTCAGTAATTCACAAGTTTCTTCATTCTTTGGAGCACAAGTGTTCCCATGGCGCTCAAAGACGTGGAGGCGCTCCCGAGACAGAAGTGAGCAAGCACCTATGGAAGGTGATAATCAAGATGACTTACTGCAGTGCCCTTTGTAACAGGCGGGTGTATTGGCACCCTTTACCGCATAAGTATCTATGGGGTCCAGCGACACCCCGTGTGGACGAATTTTTCATTCCTTCAAGCTTCTATCATCCCTCGAACTTCTGCCGCTTTTAGATTTTAGCGGTTACGTAACACACATCAAAACGGGAGACATGAGCCCCTCCTCTAGTCAAAAAAACGTATGGCAGCTCCGCTGCTGTGAAGCCTCAGGACTTGCGTAGCATGGGCACCCAGCGATTCCCATTCGTAGAGGTCCCACTGCTCCGTTGACCAAAGCGTCACTGACGTCAATGTTTGTGGTAAGAAAGCAAGGATTCCCTGGCACGAGTAGAATTTGTAAGGCAGATTCGCTAAGTCGGTGTGCGACATGTGCGCTACTTTTTTGTTGACTTTTATCGGCTGCGGTATCACCGTCGCGTGTTAAATGTACCACTATCCGAAATCGTGGCACGGGTAGCTCGGTGCGTGCGCTAACATAAGAGGATTATAGTGGGTAATACAGGTTTTGCGGAAGCTATATATACAGAAGCATAGACTGAATATTCTGTGCCGCACTTGAGATGCTTAACACCCTACATGTTGAAACAAAAGCAGAAGGGCCCAAGTTCATTCATATGATGGAACAAATAACTTATTTTATTGACTGAACAGTTGACACCTTCTGGAATGAAGCCTATACTGAAGCAATAGAATATCCTTGATCCGCGTGAAATGTCCTTCCACGTGGGCGCTACCCCTCTCAGAAGTTTGCTTTTTCTCTACCTTCCGTCTTTTCCTGCCCATCGTAGTCACCGCTTTTTCCTGTCTGGCGCACATCGTCTCCACAATCACAGCCGCTAGCTGCAAGACTGCAACCACGACTGCGAGCCACAGACAGCCAGACTTCGCTCCCCTGTTCGCACAGAGGCCTCCAGCCCTCGGCGGCAACCCACTCTCCCGATTCCAGTCATTGCGTGTGATCACGCTCCGGACACCCGACCCGCAGCGTTCGACGGGGAGCGCTTAAGAAGCCACCGGCTAGTTCAATTCGGCGCACTAATAAGCAGTTATTTTGGAAGCCCTTAGTCCGGTCTTGATTTAAAGTATAACACTTTTAAAGACCGAGGACTGTCACACAAAGGCGGCGAGATAGGCATCTAAAGCGAACAGCGAGGACGGTATCTCGCTCGCTAACGTGTGTGGCTTGCTTTGAAAGATCTATGGCACTGCGGTGGCGGTGACTCGGCGAACAAAGGTGCGGGAGAGGACCCCTTCTTTTTAGCACGGAAATGTAGCGTAAGTTGGAGGCAGTTGCATACCGAGGTGTCGAAACGATAGGTTTAATAACGCTACTGAGCCTGGCAAATCCTCCCAGGAGTAGTTAAGAGCGCGTTTTTTTTCTCTTTCTCTCGTTGCATTGTGCAATAAACGAAGGTTGCAGGATAAGTTCTGCACTATTTACTCAATAGTCCCGGCAATTAATGCAAACTCATTTATAAACGTCCACCATTTTTGTACTTTATGTGGGCGACGTACGTTGCAGTCGTTCCTTGAAATGAAATAAGAACAATGCACGGTTAGCACTGCGTGCATGAGACAGCCAGCTATGCCTCCCCATATATCCCCCTGCAGTACCTTCGCAAAAGTGTTACGGGCGTAATTAACCGAAGGTAAACACAGTACCAGTGCAAATCGTGACAATGTCATAAGTTCTTACAACACTCTCCAGAGTCCAGAAACTATCTTGAGTGCGGCTGATACCTTCCCTATGAGAGAAGATTTGACAGTGCCTCGTTTCTGCTCAAGGAATAATTGGTTGAATTGGGCCGGGTCCAAACCTTTCGGGCCCGGGCCGGGTACGGGCCGTTTTTAAAAACACCGGGCCGGGCTCGGGCGCGCCGGAGCACCGCGCTTTCGGGCCGGGCCCGGGCCGGGAAAAGTCGGCCCGTGCAGTGCTCTGAATGGGATGTATACCGAAGCTGCTATGGCACAAACGACTGCATGACTATCATAAATGGCAAGTCATAACATGAAAATCATGATGCATGTCATGAGTGGCATGATCTACATGGCACTCGTTTCGTTAATGGGATGTATACCAAAATTGCTATGGCACAACATGACTGCATGACGAACGTAAATGACAGGTCATAACATTAGAATCATGACATGCGTGTATGAGCGGCATGGTTTACATGCCACAGTCATGGTGCTCTTGCGGCCGTTTCGTAAACTCCATATGTACCAAACTCGGTATAGCGAGGCAACAATGCAAACCCGTTTTACGTTCCTGATGCGTGCTTTGCATTTCCTTGATTACCACTGCACGTGGGATCTGCCAATTTTTTTATTGACTGTGTTGAGAAGTATGAACGCAGCTGCCAGTTCAAGATGGTTGGGCGTTAGGCAAGTGCTTGTGCAAGCAAGTGCTTATGCTGGACGTTAGGCAAGTGCAAGTCCTGAATCGTGTGGCAACAGACAAACAGCAAGACCAAAATTTTTGCGTCCAAGTATCCCAAGAAACACTATCGTATTTAAAAAAAATTGGCAGATCCCACGTGCAGTGGGAATCAAGGAAATGCGAAGCACATGATTCTAACGTTGTGACCTGTCATTTACGTTCGCCATGCAGTCGTGTTGTGCCATAGCAATTTTAGTAGACATCGCATTAAGGAAGCGAGTGGCATGTAGATCATGCCGCTCATGACATGCATGTCACAATTTTCACGTTATGGCCTGTCATTTGTGATCTTCATGCAGTCATGTTGTGCCAAACCAATTTTCGTATACATTCCATTAACGAAACGGCAGTATAGCGCCAGGGCCACGGCATATAAATCATTCCGGTCATGACATGCGTGTCATGATTCTAATGTTATGACCTGTCATTTACGTTCGTCATGCTGTCGTGTTGTGCCATAGCAATTTTGTTATATATCCCATTAACGGAACGCCTGGAATGTAAATCATGCCGCCCATGACATGCATGTTATGCTTTTCATGTTATGACCTGTCATTTATGTTCGTCATGCAGTCATATTGTTGCATACCAATTTTCCTATACATCCCACTAACGAAACGGCCAAGAGAGCACCAAGACCGTGGCATGTTAATCATGTCGCTCATGACATGCATGTCATGATTTTCATGTTATGACCTGTCATTTACGTTCGTGATGCAGTCACCTCGTGGCATGCCAATTTTCGTATACATCCCGTTAACGAAATGCGTGGCATGTAAATCATGTCGCTCATGACATGAATATCATGATTTTCATGTTGTGACCTGTCAGTAAAGTTCGCCATGCAGTGATGTTGCAGCATACCAATTTTCGTATACATCACATTAACGAAACGGCCAGGTGAGCACCATGCCCGTCGCATGTAAATCATGTCACTCATGACATGCTTGTCATGATTTTCGTGTTATGACCTGTCATTTATGTCTGTCATGCAGTCATGTTGTGGCAGGCCAATTTCCGTACGCGTCCCGTTAACGAAACGCGTGGCATGTAAATCATGTCGCTCATGACATGCATGTCATGATTTTCATGTTATGACCTGTCATTTACGTTCGCCATGCATTAATATTGTGGCATACCAATTTTTGTATACATGCCAGTAACGAGACGACCAGGAGAGCACCAAGACTGTAACATGTAAATCATGCCGCTCATGACACACATGTCATGATTTTCATGTTATGACCTGACATTTATGTTCGTCAGGCAGTCATGTTGTGCCATACCAATTTTCGCATACATCCCATTAGCGAAACGGCCAGGAGAGCCCTAAGACCGTGGCATGTAAATCATGCCACTCTTGACATGCATATCATGATTTTCATGTTATGACCTGCCATTTATGTTCGTCAGGCAGTCATGTTGTGCCATACGAATTTTCGCATACATCCCGTTAGCGAAACGGCCAGGAGAGCCCTAAGACCGTGGCATGTAAATTATGCCGCTCATGACATGCATGTCATGATTTTCACGTTACGACCTGTCATTTATATTCGTCATGTATTCGTGATGTGGCATACCAATTTTCGTAAACATCCGATTAGCGAAACGGCCAGGAGAGCACAAAATCGTAGGCGGCTAGATAGATAGATAGATAGATAGATAGATAGATAGATAGATAGATAGATAGATAGATAGATAGATAGATACGCTCAAACTCGCCGAAGTTCGCTAAGAAATGCTTCGCAATTAAAAAAACCGACTGCTCGCGCTGCACAACCGTTCACCGGCTACCTCGTATTTATATAGGCACTGGATCTTAAACTGCAATGTATTGACGGTGGGTGATTTCTCTTGCGCGTAGTTGAACAATAAAGATTCGCAGCGTGCGCGTTAACTAAATGTAATCCGGAACTCGGCACGATCTACAACGTGGGAGCGAAGGAACCTCATAAAGACCAGGACCATGAATGACAAAGCGTGTGTAAATATACACACGAGTTGTCACTCACTTATATGCGCGAGTGGGCAATGCCAAGGGTTATTAACGTAACACCGAACGATCCCCAGTGCTTCGCCCACTCGTCATGATTCACTTTGTTGAGATGCATGGATTTTTTAGATTTTCATTGTTATCCTTATGGTTAAATGCGTCTTTAGTATGAAATACCGATGCTCTGGTATGAATATACAACTCTAACTACGGCTTCCGTCATAAATTTTAACGCAACAGCGTTGGAGGGCAACTCCGCCCATTTTTCACTGTCCACTGATCTCAGTGAAATTTCCGGTATATGTTCTTCTCGGTAATGCAATAAAAAATGCGAAGCCAGGCGGTTACAGGTCATTTAGATTTCCTCAAAATTAATTTTTAAAATTCCTAACGGATTTCCACGTGAGCCACTCCGTGTTTTTGACGTCATTATCTGCAACACTGCCTACCCGAGGATGCGGGCCATCTTAAGAAAAACGGCCATACTTCAGCGCTCAAATCGTCGCTGTCAAGTTCAGAAGAATTCAATACATTGTTGGATGATATCGCCACTTAATTTTTCCGGTACTGTCTCCATATTTCCAATGGTGGGGAGGCTGTGACGTTATAGCATGCGCTGTACGAAGAGTCCACCCGTTTTGGTTTGAACACATCGTTTATTTGGTTATTTAAAATTATTGCTGAGTTTCTGAGCAAATTGAAGGACCCTCGCTGCTTCAGGGCTACCATTACTGTACGAAGGCAGCGATATCAGACCATGGTGGAAAAACCACCGGAGTTGCCCTTTAAGGAGCTCGTGTCGTAGAAAATCCGGTGTCGGTGCCGGCGTCGTCGTAGGCGTCTAGGCCAGAATTAATAAATCCCCTGGAACTTCCTAGCAACTATCCAGGCAGCGCGCCGACACAAGACTGATGTAGGCGTGAAGACGGCCAAAGTCGGCAAATCGCGCTCGCGCTACTTTCACCCACATCTGCCCGATGATGGCCAGCCAGAATGGCTCTACTGTGGCAAGGCCATGGGTCGAACTTGGCTAGCCACCGTGGGCGGAATTTGGCCAGCCAGAATGGGTCGGATTTGGCCAGATAGCATTGGCCAATGTTTGGGGCATTCAGGATTCCTTGGCGTCTTGTCGGCCCCGCCGACATGGGCAAACCCCTTGCGCGACCGTTCCCAGCCATTATGGTGTTTTTAGTGGTTTACCCCAAGTGTATCGCGCCATTCGGATTGCAAAATTTTTATTTTTGTGTTTTAACATTTTCGAAGGGCTTAACAACCGCTCCATAGCACTAGCAAGTGGACCAACAGTAGTCTGTGTAGATGTGCCTCTCACGCATACGTGAAAGCTCTATTTACCCAATAATAAGTGGGGCTAACTGGATCCCTTGTATTTTCTATTAATGCGTTCTAAACAAAACAAATAAGACACTAATAGAGGTTCATAAAGAAAAGGACTATTTCATTTATTTCCTGGACTCTGCAATGATAACATGCTACTCTCATGTTACACCGTCGTAGTGGAAAAGCTTCGCCAAGGGTGTAACCTGCGAGAAAAGGTGTGAAAAGTTAGCACAGCTTTAGAGCACATCAGCACAATACTTGCATTCTACGCAGCTTGTGGACAGTCAATGCGACTTACGAACAACCGCAGAAATTCAAGAATTGTCAGGAAGATCTCATAATCGCAAACTGCTTTAGAAAATTGCGAAAATTTGTCCTTTTAACTAAATAATGAATCTATGTTCGATATTCAAACACCAGATCTTGGCCTCGTGTCGCTTTAGATAACTAAGGGGAAAAAAACATGAGTAAGTGTTCTGCTGCAAAGCACTTTTAAAAGCTGCACATTAGTTGAAATAGGTGCATTTTGCATTATAATAAATTTCATATTTTTGGCATACATCAGAAAGGAGAGAGAGCGAAACAACTTTAATAACTGCAGGAAATCTTTTGGTGCATTTGGGTGGAGCCCCTATTCCAGAGCCCCACTGGCTTTAGCGGCTCGCCGGGCCTGGTCGAGGGTCGCCAGTTGGCTTCCCACTTCCGAGAGTCGCGCCTCCCACGACCAGTGAGTCTGTGTTTAAAGGCGACACGGCGTCTGCCGGGCGCCTTGAGCACCCGCACGTGATGTGGTGGAGTGTTGGTGTGCCGTTACACCATGCAGGGGCATTTGTCTTCGTATCTGCCGGGGTACATTCTGTGCAGCCTATGCAAGTGTGGAAAAGTGTTTGTCTGTAGTAGGTGCCAGTCCCTCGCCTGCTCTCGGTTGAGCTTCGGATGGGGTGGAGCCATCGCTCGTCGTCCGAGTCGTTGTGCCTCAAGCATTTCTCGAGGCGTACTGGGTGTGGAGGGCTCCGTTTGGGCGGAGTGATCTGCGGCTCGGCCTGTCATGCCTCGAGCCACGCGGTCCGCCCGCTCGTTGCCGTCCACTCCGGCGTGTGCCGGACACCAGTTGATGACATGACCCTGTGAGAGGCTTGGTCCCAAGATGCGCAGGACACAGGTCGGCATAACTCCTCGAAGGTACAGTCGACATGCCTCTTGCGAGTCCGTTAATATATAAGCCGATTGGCCCTTTGCTTCGGCGGCTCTGATGGCGAGAGCGATAGCCACTGCCTCAGGCGTGGCACTGGACGAGGTGGTCAACGAAGCGGCCGCGACCGTTCTTGGCCTGTTTGTTGCGACCGCCACGAAAGCCGAGGTCGGTGTTCTTGTGCGGGGGTAGAGACCAGCGTCTGTGTAATATGTGTCCGGGTCGTTTTGCCTCTTTCGCATGGCTGTCGCCCTGGCTCGTCGTCGTTTTATGTGGAATGTCGGGTGCATGTTGCGTGGAATAGGACCCACGTACAGCTGTGATCGTAGTGTGCGTGGTATCAGCTGAGGAAAACATGTAGACGTGAGCTAACACGACACACACCAAGGATGGGGTCTTTAGGCAGAATATGTCCTTAAATGATAGGTGCGAGGTGCTTTATGAACATTAGAGGAGGAACATCCTTTCACGGCTATTTTAAAAATGCCATCGCGTGCCGAACTGCCGCACGTGTTTGGCATCAGGGTACCTTTAAAAATACGGGCAAGAAAAAAACGTTACAATAACTGTAAGTCACCACACAATGGGTGTTTGATACAAGCACAGGATTAACTATATGAAGTAAAATTGCTTTGGGACAGCACTGGTTCGCTATTAAGGGAATTCGAAAATAAAGAGCCTACGTACCTCACGACACGAATAATATATAAAGGTGGAACCTGTGCTTGAACATCATAACAAAAAGTGCCACGTCCCATTCTGAAAAACTGTCCAGCAACTTACCGAATTCTGCCATCCGCTGTGCACTCTTCAGCTTTGAGTCAGCAATACAAATTCGGCGACGACACTGTAGTCTCACCAAAAGGCGCAGGCTTGTGTTCATAGACAACAGCTGTCACAGTTGGGGTGGGCCTTGTCTTAGGTGGTACACCAACACCACCTAGATTTCTAGGTGGTGTTGGGTACACTCGCCAAGGAATCGCGTAATCAAATTGAACTATCGATAAACGCGGTACATGCGCCGACACGCGTAGACAAACTGCGTGCACCCGTTGAAACTCGTTCGTGCACCTTGCATGTTGGTTCGGAATGCTTGCACCTGCAGCCGCGACCACAGAGCACGAAAAATAAGTTCTAAAGAAAAAAGCGCGGTCGCGCCTTCGAAAGGAGCTAATGCCACCAAAAGCAGGTTCAGAACGACATTCTTTGCAAACTGTAGATGCGCACAATCCACGTGCCTAGAGGGGGCCGTGACGACGGTGGTCAGTTCGAAAGGGGACGCGCGTCACACACTTTTTTTTATATTTAGTTGTTGCTGGCTTAGCATGTGCTAGGTTACTTCTAATCAGAATAGGCTCGTTTTTCTTTCCTTCTTTCTTGCGGTTGTTGCAAAACGTGGAAGACAGCATTTCTGCGGGGCAAACATTTAGTACAATGGCGGGGACACCCATCGGGACTCCATTTGTTAAGTGCAGCCTGGTGCGGCCTATGGAGTATGCTGGCATGCATGTGTTCTCTTCCGAGCTAACTACAGTACAGGATTTAGGAGAACCTGAACCACCCACTCCAGCTGAAAACACGAGCGAAATGCTGCATTGCACGTAACAAACGTAGCGAGGACGCGCGGCGCTGCCATTATGCATGAATTTCTGTCAGTTTCTGCAGCACAGGAAAGACGTGCTACCTTCCCTCGCGACAAGAAATACTGCGCTGAATCTGTCTCCACTCGCGCCCTTCTTTTACTCGTTTTAGTTATAAATAATTAGTTGTTAAATACCAGAAAACGCAGATGTGGGCTTGTATCAACACCGTAGTCTCATATCAACGCCAGTGACAAATCTTACACTCACTGCACAGAGCATGCAGTCAAGCTCGATATATTCTGCTCATCTAACTAGTACAACGTAACCGCGATGGCCGATGTGTAAACGAATTTGATATGTATGGAAATAACGCACTAACGGTCGTTACACAAAAAGGAAAAAGATAAAAAGAAGGAATTATACGCAATGCCGAGGACATATTAAGGAATTATTAGCCTATTGTATATGAGTGGTACTAGAGCATGGAGGTGGAAGAGTTTACCCGACCAGTAGACAATTATTGCTTTCTGTTGCTGAGCTTATGCGAGCTGCAATACATGCGTGGGGCATTACTGGAGCTGCTTTTGAAAGGAATGCACTAGTTTCGCGAACGCACTGATGAAATGTAGTGGAGGGGCACGTCGTCAACAACATCTTGACTTAGGCGAGTCGGTTTATACTGTAACCATGCAACAACATATGAAGAAACTAGGGGACAGAACAGAGCTTAGATTTTTAATATTTTTTTCAGTGCATGCTTGCTGTTTTTATATGCCATAAAATACGCAGATCGCCTGCACTATGATCACATACACCGTAGAAGAACTAACCAGAAACGCTCTCTATATATCGATTATAGTTGTGTGCATTGGTTTGCCACCTTTGAGATGAAAAATGCTTGCCATATGACTGCTTTCTTTTTTCGGTTTTGCCTTTTCCGCAAATGTGGTCTTGACAAGAGCACTTCATTTGAATTTGCAATGCAAAAGGATCTATGTATTTCGTGGTGTATAAAAACAGCTAACATCCTCTGAATATAAAGTTAGCACGAGATCTGTTTCGTCCCCTCGCTGTCGCGCTGTTAGCTCCGTATACCGTTCCTTTGCATAGGTTGCTAAATGTCAGTACGCCGGTTGCGGGAGTTTATCTCCGCTTCAACACACCATAAAGTCTGCGCTAGACCTTTTTTGTCTCCTTACTTTTGCGCTGTTACCTCCATATGCCCTTTCCTTCCATAGGGTGCTAAATGTCAGTAGTATAGCGCCGCTTCCGACTGTTTATCTTTGATTGAGTATATCAGTGGTGGTTATGCCGATCGATGTAAGCACGAACTAGTTCAATTTCTGTGAATTTTAATTTTATGACATGTGCTGTCAGATAATTTTCCACCATGCTTGTCGATCCTTCTGGCTAATGTTAACTGTTGTGCCAGCCTATTTCGCATGTTTCCGGAAAACAGCCTATAGATGTACATATGAATAGTTTCTCTATATGCATGTTTTTTGTGCGCCGCATTTATGGAAAACAAAGCACGCGAACAGAATATTATATGCT
Organism: Hyalomma asiaticum; assembly: GCA_013339685.2. Lineage (NCBI taxonomy): Eukaryota > Metazoa > Arthropoda > Arachnida > Ixodida > Ixodidae > Hyalomma > Hyalomma asiaticum. Next base: position 24,806,823 of record CM023482.1, read on the forward strand.
GCTCAAAATACATGCGCTATGTTCCGGCACTGAAACGCGTATATGTGAATGTATGAAGCCCAACATCTTATTCTTATGTCGAATCTGTCAAGGGTATTTCGGTCATGCTGGTCTGGATCGGATCTCAATTACTACATATAGCAGGCTTCCAGAAAGGCCCGGCCGATATCAGCCATGAAAGTGCGGCGTAGTCGACGTTGCCTCCAGGACGGGAGAAATGACTCAATGTTTCTTGTGAAATAATCTTTCCAGGCAAATATCGCGCCGAATTTTCCATTCCTCCGGCGATGCTGAAGAACGGCAAAATCAGTGCCACATTTGCAGGAGAAAGTTATCGGCTTAGCCAATATTGGCTTTAAGGTGCATACTTGGCGCAATGTTGCCAATAAAAGGCGGCGGCCAGCCCATATTGTCTATAGAATGGCAAAATCGGCGCCATATTTGCCGCTGAAAGCCATCGGCTCAGCCGATGTCGGCAGTACCGCGACATATACGTCCCCATGTTGCCAATTACAGTCGACGGCTTTCCGATATCGGCGGGGCACCGGCTATAGTGGCCCGACGTCGCGAGTCAATGACGGTGGCTTAGCCAATACTGGCTCGCTGCCGGCAACATCAGGCCATGGATGGGCCACGCTTTGCCACCATAAAACCAATATCGGCCCTACCTTGCATGCTGCCTGGGATGATTGACTAGTATTAGCCCAATTAGGCATAGCTTGTTACGTAAAGCTTAATTAGACTCGGATTTATTAGTGCTAGCTTAATTGAACCTAATTTGCTTAGTCGTAGCTTAATTAGGTGCAAGTTCAATTGTGCTGTCCTAATTACGTACTGGTGAATTTGTCCTAAGTTATTTAGGGTTTAATTAATTGGTGTTACTTTAATAAAGCATATATGAGTTTATGCAGGAGCAAGGCGTTTGATACATTTGAACCAAGCAGTCCATTGTTTTCATTTGTACAAAGTATGATGAAGAAAATCTTGTAAGCATATGAAACTTGATGGATACCTTAACACGAAAGTCTCTGATGCCAAAGTCCACCACGACCCCACAAAGTCATTTCCGTAAGAGAAGTGACGCAGTAGAACGTAAGAACAACACGCAGAAAAATTTTCGCTGATGCGCTGGGAATCGCACTCGCAGTGCACTGCTCTATGACTAGAGGTGGCCGTTGCTCTACCTCCGCTCTACATCCCGGCCGCGGCGGCTGCATTTCGATGGAGGCGAAATGTTGAGGCACCTGTGCTGTGCAATGTCAGTGCACGTTAAAGAACCCAGGTGGTCGAACTTTCCGGAGACCTCGACTACGGCGTCTCTCATAATCGGAGCTAGTTTTGGGACGTTAAACCCCACAAATCAAATCTACCTCCGCGATATCTGCGCACATGCTCGAAGCTGTACGAACGCCGCTTATGTTGTTTCTTAGTTTATTTCCTTTTTCCTCGATGAACTCATCTGGATCCACGCGCGCGCATCGAGGCGCACTTTGGGACGAGTCTGGAAGGGCGCCGCCATCCAGGAGAGATGAAGATAAGCTGCAGTGCTTCACTTCGTCTGCCTTTTGCATTCTTTCTCTGTCCACCCTTGTCACTTCGTCTATGCTCTATGGGGGCACACTTCAAGACCCGTTCCAAAGTACACCTCGATGCGCGCGTGCGGAGGCGAACAAGCGCATCGAGCAAGAAGGAAAGAAACGAGATAAGAAACAATATAAGCCGCGATCGTACAGCTTCGAGCATGCGCGCCGATAGCGCAGTGATAGAGCACCGGCCGCCTTTCGTTGCAGACGGCGTTTCCCCGCTAACTGCTCTTCGACCCTCATGGCAACAAGAAAAAAATGCTGCATTAACCGCCTACGGGAACGACGTTGACGGGTCATTGTGGCGCAAGTAAGCGCCTTGCCCCGCCATGGTGGTATAGTAATTATGGACCCCGGCTGCTGATCCAAAGGTCGCGGGATCGAATCCCGGCCGCAGCGGCTGCATTTCGACGGAGGAGAAATGTTAAGGCCCGTGTGCTGTGCGATGTCAGTGCATCTTAAAGGGATACTGAAAAAAAAATTTGCCGCCCAGATTCTTTGCCTAAATAAAGGATTGGGCGTTGAAAGGAGCTGACGCAGCCTCGTTTCTAGGCCGAAACTGCCGGAAAGCAACAAAATTAATACATTTTTTTGGAAAGTATCGCACCAAGCGAGCATTCCGTGAACTAGAGGAAGTAACGTTTCTGTGACTTTATATGTGCCCGATGCTGGCGTTCCTCCGTGTTGGAGAACGCACCCACCACCCTTTCTCCAGACCGGCCGCCTGCATACCACAGACCCGCGTAATTTCGCAGGTTTGTGGTATTTATAACAACTTGTTTGCATCCCATATAAAGTATTCCTACATGGTGTGGGTACATCGACCGTGGGCAATATTCGAAGCCTCCACATAGTTCAGAAAAAAGCGATGCGTGTCATCATAAACGCCCCTCAATAGTCACACTGCACGAATTTTCCAACAGTTGAACATAGTTCCTCAACCACTCACGTACAAAAGCACGCTTTTGAAACGTCATGACATTAGTGTAACCATAAAAAAGGATTTCTTACACAACCTTTGTTATCTAAAAGAAAGTAAGAGACTACATTACTCGACTTACTGAAGGATGGGTACTTACACGCACTGGAACTATGGAAAACAGATGTTATAGTACTAATTGCTATACCATTAGAACAACGCAGATTAGTTCTTAAAGCATTTCTTAGCGAACTTCGGCAATTTTGAGTCTATCTATCTATCTATCTATCTATCTATCTATCTATCTATCTATCTATCTATCTATCTATCTATCTATCCGCCTACGACTTTGTGCTCTCCTCGCCGTTTCGTTAAAGGGATGTATACGAAAATTGGTATGCCACAACATGACGGGCGGTCTGCGCCCGCGGCGTCAGAGAAGAGACGAAGGGCGAAGAAGGAGAAGAGGCGTTCTGTAAGGTATAGAATAAATGGCGGACGACACCCATCTGTCTGTAGATATGTGTATCAGTTAATCACCTTAAAGGAACACTACATTTTGGCGTAATCGTCTGGGCGAACATGTGGGTGACATTCTTCGTGGAGCAAGTACATGTCATCACCTGGTATAACTTTCACCACTATCAAGTTCAAGGTGAGCCAGTGAAAGACCTTGCCCGAGACTGCCACATCCGCCAACCTCGTCGAACTGGTGCTGGAAAGAGCATCAATCGGTCGCGAAGAACTTCTGCAGAAGGGATCCGCCAGTGTGCTCCTTCAGGTGGACGAGCTTGTGGACTTTGTCCTTGAGCCTTCGCGGAAACGCACCACCACCAACCAGGCAACACCGACAGAGGTGAGCGTTATCATGAATATCATCGGAAAACAGCAACAGCAGATCACACAACAGAGTTAACTTATGACAAACCTACTGAGATTACATAGCCTACAAGGGAACATAGTGGAACCAGATATTTTCGATGAAAGGCCCTCAAGCCCCAACTACTGGCTTTGGTTCCACGAATATGCATGCGAGAAAAATCGCTGGTTGTCCGACGATTTGAAGGTTCAGAACATGCGCCGCTACCTCAATGGCAGAGCTAAAAAGTGGTATGACATGCAGCTTTTGGATGAATCACCAGGATGTTGGCAGAAATGGAAAAAATTTTTTTGGCGAGTTTCCATCATAACGCCGTTGAAAACTGGGACGCGGCTCGGCGCTTCACACAACAATGCAGTTCCTTGTAGAATATTTTCTTGAGAAGCGCCGCCTATTATATGAAGCAGAGTCTAAGTTGGCACCATCGACAGCTGTCGCTTTAATAACGCAAGGATTTCGTGTCGACGTACGACGCCAGGTTCCTATAAGAGCGCCGACTGCATTTGAGGAACTTCTCGAGTGCCTTCGATTCGTTGTACCAACAGCTAAATTATCACAGCAGCTACCAGCCTGCAAAGCAGACCAGGCTTATCACTCAAACGACCTGCATGTATCACACGAATTGAACAGTACAGAACAGTCGATTCATTTGCCTAGCACATGGTATCGGCTCGAGCGAAGCTCTTTGTGTCCAACTGATTGGGGCGAAAGCAGTGACGAACATGACGCACTGGCGTTGCCTCAAACATTGCTGAAGCAAGTTAGTGTAAATGAGAAGTATACAATGACATGCCTGCATGATACAGTGTGCGTCGTGTCCAGTTGCCTGCTCCACGTTCCTGTGAAGGTTGATGACGTGGAAATGAAAGCTATTGTCGACAGTGGAGCTTCTGTGTCAACCATGAATAGGAGTCTAGTGCATGCCAACCACTTGCATGTTGGCAGAACTCTGCATGTTCAAGGGTACGATGGGTCTGGGTACGATGGTTCAAGGGTACGATGGATCAAGGGTACGATGGATCAAGGGTACGATGGTTCAAGGGTACGATGGGTCACGAAATGAATGGGCGTCTGTTGTTCTTGAAAGTCAAGGCCATAGAATAACAACCGACGTATTGGTTCTATCAGATGTCACTTATGACTTCCTGTTATCTCGCTCTGATATGAAGAAGTTGAGAATCAACATTTACTGGGACGACAGAGTTCTAATTGAAGATGAATTAACCAGAAAGTATGAGAAAGAGCCGCCGACACTCCTAAGGCAAATTTACTGTGAGGCAGACATACAAACTACCCAGAGCTTTTCTGCATAGAGAACTACCCCCTGCAATCAAATCTCATGAAGTTCCTTTCAACCTCGCAGACACAACTGCTGCTCAAGAAGTTCATATAATATGACCCGAGAAAAGAAGATATGGTTGAAAGCAGAACTACAAGCACTGCTAGATGCGGGCATTCGACCGTCGGTTTCTCCATTTGCATCGCCGATTATTATGGCCCCGAAAGAAGACGAGACTTTTCGTGTTTGCACGGACCACAGGGCTCTGAACCACCAAACAGAGTTGATACCATATCGAATGCCAAGAATTGATGATATTGTCGCGGTACAACGCGAACAGAAGAAAACACGACCTTGAACAGGACAGCACAAGAGCTTGTTCAACAAACCCAAGAATAATGGACGTCGTCGTCTTCTTCTAATTCGTCTAGCAGTCCCACTACAGAGATTCCCTTAGTGTTTTTTATCGTCATCGTCTTCTATTTCACAGCACATGCGTCATTAGCCTCTCCTTGAAAGAGCATCGGCTCGATGCTATATCGTCAATGTCCGTTAGCTGGTCGCTAGCACAGTCACTCGGTGATATACGGCTTCATACGCACCACGTGCACCAATTCGGAACTAAGCTGGCGTCGCCTCCTGCAGGGAGAGCTATCTGGGACAACCTCGTAGGTGAGGTCACTTAGTCGTGGCAGGACTCGATAGGGTCCGAAGTACCGCCTCAATAGCTTCTCGGACAGTCCTCGTCGTCGTACAGGCGTCCACACCCATACCTTGTCACCTACTTCGTAAGCTACAGGTCTGTAACGGACATTATAGCGTCGTGCATGGTACTCTTGCTGCTGGTGGATTCGCACGCGTGCTAGTTGTCTAGCTTCTTCCGCGCGTTGAGTGAATTCATCGGCATCCGTGCCAATTTCGTCCGGTTCGTGTGGGAGCATGGCATCCAACGTTGTTCTCACTTCACGTCCGTGGACAGGACGAAACGGAGTCATTCGTGTTGTTTCTTGTCTCGCCGTGTTATAGGGCAGAATGTTGTCCCAGTTTTCGTGCTCAATGTCGACGTACATCGAAAGCATGTCTTCGATTGTTTTGTTTAGCCGCTCGGTGAGTCCGTTTGTTTGTGGATGGTAGGCTGTTGTTTTGCAATGAGTGGTACCACTCACCGTCAAGATGTGATGCAACAGGGCTGCTGTGAATGCGGTTTCCTGGTCTGTTATGACAGCTGCTGGCGCTCCGTGTCTCAAGACAACATTCTCTATGAAGAATTGTGCTACCTCTGCCGCTGTACCTCTGGGGATAGCCTTTGTTCCGGCGTAGCGATTAAGATAATCAGTTGCTACGATAACCCAGCGGTTACCCGCAGCAGATGTAGGAAGTGGGCCCAAAAGGTCCATCCCGATCTGGTCAAAAGGTGTTTGTGGGACTTGAGCAGCCTGCAGCAAACCAGCTGGTTTCGCCAGAGGTGACTTGCGCCGCTGACAATCTAGACAGGTCCGAACGTAATGTTTTACGGCAGCGGGTAGCCCTGGCCAATAATATCTGTGCCACACTCTGTTCAGTGCTCGAGTATATCCCAGATGCCCAGAAGTGACTTCGCTATGACACGCTTCGAGTAATTCGCGACGGAGTTCCCCCGGAACAACGAGTAAGTAGATGGATCCACTGGGTGAAAAGTTCTTTTTGTGAAGCACCTTGTTGCGCAAGCAGAACGACGACAGTGCCGTCGCAAAAATTTTACGCGCGGTCTGAGTCCGCCCGTCCAAGAAACTGATGAAGCATAGCAACTCAGGGCCGTCACGTTGTTGTTGTGCAATGGCGGAAGTATCGTGGACACTAAGAAATGCTGTGTCGTCCTCGGTGGGTATTATAAAGTGCTTCTTATTACATCTGGAACGCTGCCGAGACGAGGCGCGGTCACGAGCTCAGAGCGCGGTTCACGCTGCTTCGTTCTCCTCGTCTTTCCCCGATCGTTCAATCCCCCCTCTAGTAACCTGAAACGCACCACCGTCCATTCCAAGTTCATCGGTTCAAACTCCTAGTCGGTCGGGTGCTTTCAGAACACGGCCATTACGACTGCGAGGCACACAGTCTGAAATAGGTGGCGGTTGAACATCTGCTCGCTGCGTCGCGTCACTCGTCCCTACTTCAGTGGCCGAATCTGGGCACGCATTAGAAAATGAGTCACAAGCCGTGGGCGGATCTTCGGCCTGCCTTGTTGTTGTCAATTGGCTGTCTTCAAGTGATTCCTTTCCTGGATATGCATAATAGGGTGATTCCTTAACTGCTTTTCCGCTCACCGTATGTCTTCTTTTTATATGATCAACATGACGGCGATGCCGCGTGCCATCCTGGGTCATTGTTACAAACGATCTCTTGCCTCATTCTTCAACTACTACAGCTGGTAGCCAAGCGGGATTTTGTTGGAAGTTCTTTATCCACACCTTGTCACCTGGTGCATAATCTTTTCTACGCTCAACAGTCCCGTTTTCGGTGCCTTTCGGGGGATGTAGGGCATCCAGGTGGCATGGAAGCTGCCTACCAAACATTAATTGCGGTGTCGTATGTTGTGGTGTCGTATGTTGCTTAAATAAAAACCGCGACAGCCGGCAAGAGATGTTTCCATCCGTTAGTTTCTTGAGCGCCATCTTCGTCTCAGCTACCATACGCTCAGCTTGCCCATTTGTAGCCGGGTGGTATGGAGCTGATGTTGTGTTTGATCATATTCAACGTGAAGAAGCGCCGCATTTCTAACGAAACGATTGCTGTGCCGTTGTCAGAAACTATCACTTGAGGTATGCCAAAAGTGGCGAAAAGGGATCGGAGCACATCGATTGGTGCTGAAGTTGATTGAGACGGCATTGGCCTTACTTCTAACCATTTGGAGAACGCATCCACTGCTATTTAAAATCTCTGGTTGTTCACCGGCCCTGCGAAGTCAACGTGCACAACCTCCCACGGTTCATTTGGACGGAGCCACTCTGGCGCTGCAGCTGAAGGCGGAAGACGACTGTGCATCTGACAGGTGTCACATGAGCGCACCTTGTCCTCGATGTCGGCGTCCAATCCCGGCCACCATAGGCGACTGCGAGCGAAGCGCTTCATCGTAGTCATTCCTGGGTGGTTAGCGTGAAGGAGAGTCAAAGCTTCCTCTCTAGCCTCTGCAGGAATCACAACCCGTGCACCCCATAAGACGCAACCACGATGCGTAGAAAGTTCTTGTACCCGACTCTTGTAGGGTTGTAAGTTTGTACCCTTCCATGACTTCGTTGATCCTGTCTGCAACCCTCGATAAACTAGAAAAAGTGTGGAATCTTCCGCTGTTAACCTTGCTATCTTCTCGGCAGTTAATGGAGGTTTGCGCAATCCTTCAATCATCGACACGTCACCTGGTGCCGCTTCTTCATCGACAACCGAAGCAAGAGGAAGCCGACTGAGTGCATCCGCATTCTGATGTCTTTTCCCTTCCTGGCACAATATCTCGTAGTCATATTCCCTCAAAATCACACACCAGCGAAGCATCCGGGGTGAGAACACTTGCTGAATCTGTTTCTTCGGGCACATTATTCCAAGAAGCGGCTTATGATCAGTAACTATAAGCGCATGCTGACCGGCAATATACTGATGAAAATGCGTGACCGCAAACACAATGGCAAGTCCTTCTCTGTCAAGCTGAGAGTAGTTTCTCTCACATTTGCCCAGTGTCCTTGACGCAAACGCCACTGGTATTTCGTGTCCGTTTTCGTCCAGCTGAGCAAGAACAGCTCCTAATCCATACGGCGAAGCGTCACAGCTCAACATCAGTGGACGAGAGTCATCGTAGTGCACAAGAACTGCGCATTTACGCAGCGCTTCCTTGAGTTTGATGAATGCAGCCTTGTGCGATTCGTTCCACCTCCACTTAACTTCTTTATCCAACAAGCGATGCAGCGATTCGGCGATGGTCGCTTTGTCTCGGAGAAACCGACTGTAAAAACTGATCATTCCTAAGAATGATTGTAGCTCCGACTTATTTGTTGGTTCTGGCGCACTCATTATTGCTTCAACTTTTTCGTATGTAGGCTCAACTCCTTTGGAGCTCACTTTGTATCCCAAAAACTGCACTTCACGTACGCCGAATATACACTTTTCTTTGTTTGCTTTGAGACCTGCTTGTTGCAAATGCTGTAGAACTGCTTCCAATCGCTCTAGATGCTCTTCGCTCGATGCTCCCATGATGAGAATATCGTCTAAATGAGCGTTAACACCGGGAAGTCCAGCGAGCAGAGTATCCATGAAGCGATGGAATATAGATGGCGAAGCTGAAACGCCGAATGTAAGACGTTTCACTGCGTACAGGCCTTTAATCGTATTTATAATTAGTATTTCTGAAGTGGCCTTGTCGATGTCGTTGATATATAATAGTGGATAAAGTAGCTGGCTCTACTGGGGATCGAGACAGGCACTCAGTGTGTGTGTGTCGCTTTCTCGACTTGTGACGATCGTCACGTCGAATTCTTGCAGCCTCAGGCTCCAACGCGCTAATCGGCCGGTGGGATCTTTCAGACTTGTCAACCAGCAGAGGGAGTGGTGATCGCTGATTACCTTGAACGGGCGTCGATACAAATATGGGCGAAATTTCAAAATCGCCCCTAAGACGGCAAGGCATTCTTTTTCAGTCGTCGAGTAGTTGGCCTCTGCGCGTGTAAGCGTCCTGCTTGCATAAGCAATTACTCTTTCTGCGTTGTATTGTCACTGCACAAGCACTGCCCCGAGGCCTACATTACTGGCGTGAGTGTGAAGCATCGTCGGTGCTACATCGTCAAAGTGGGCAAGCACTGGAAGGGTCTGGAGGCGTCGTCTCAAATCATTAAAAGCACGTTTTTGTTCATCACTCCAAACAAAGGCAACGTCGTCCCTTGTGAGCCGAGTTAACGGCGACGAAATGCACGCGAAGTCTGCAATGAATCGCCGGTAATAAGCGCACAGGCCTAGGAAGCGCCTTATCCGTGGGTACAGGGAATCGTGCAACAGCAGCAGTTTTCTCAGGATCCGGACGAACGCCTGCGTGACTCACACCGTGACCAAAAAATTGCAGTTCTTTAAAGCAAAAGTGGCATTTCTCTGGTTTCAACGTAAGGCCCGCAGACCGTATCGCCTGTAAAACTACATAAAGGCGCTCAAGGTGCTGCTCGAACGTGCTGGAAAGCACGATGACGCCATCGAGATACACTAAGCATGTTTTCCACTCGAGTCCCGAAAGCACAGTGTCCATGAGCCTTTGAAACGTAGTGGGTGCCGAACACAAACCGAAGGGCAAGACTTTAACTCGTATAAACCGTCTGGGGTCACAAAAGCGGTTTTCTCGCGGTCTCTTGCATCCACCTCGATTTGCCAATATCCAACCTTCAAGTCCATCGAAGAAAAATGCCTTAGCCTATCGCCTTAGCCTATCGCCTTAGCCTATCGAGGGAGTCATCCATACGCGGGAGTGGGTAGACGTCTTTCTTTGTCACCTTGTTTAGCTTTCTGTAGTCCACACGAAAACATAGGGTTCCGTCCTTCTTTTTGACTAATACCACAAGTGATGCCCAGGGGCTATTTGATGGTTGAATCACGTCATCCTTATCCATCTTGGCTACTTAGTCTTGTATCGCCTCACGTTCCTTTGAAGCCACACGGTAAGAATTCTGGTGAATAGGTCTCGCGGTGTCCTCTGTAATAATTCGGTGCTTGGTGAGAGATGTACAACCAACTCTTGATGTCGATGCAGAGCAGTCCCACTACATAGAATGCCTTAGTGTTTTTTATCGTCATCGTCTTCTATTGCAGCACATGCATCAATATTATTGACGAAAGCGGGAGTTGCCGGTGGTTCTCACGATTGGACCTGTGCAAGGGTTTCTGGCAAATTCCACTGACGGAAGAAACAAAGAAGTATCCCACGTTCATTTTACCTGTCGACTTATATGAATACAATAGACTACCGTTCGGGTGGAAAAACTCGCCAGCATGGCTTCAGAAAACCATGAATGAAACGCTGAAGCCATATTTAGGCATTTTTTTAACGTTTATATCCACGTCATAATCGCTTATTCGAAAACGAAGATGGAACATCAGGATCACCTGTCCCTAGTTTTGGAGGCTCTGAGCATTGCACGTCTCAAGGTGAACTTTAAGAAAAGTGACTTCTTTCAAGAAAAGGTAGTGTTCCTCGGAAGCGTTTTTGACGGGTGCACGAAAAGCACGAAGCAAGAATCGGTGGAAAGAATCTTCAAACTAGTGAAGCCCAGTGACGTACATTCACTGCGTGTTTTTCTGGGTCTAGCCAGACACTTGCGGTCCTTCATTAAAGATTATGCCGCCAAAACGAGGTGTCTCGCACGCTTGACTCAGAAAGGTGTGCCATACAAGTGGGACGAGGACTGCGAAAGCGCTTACTCTGAACTCGTGAAAATAATATCGTCGGACCCTGCACTACGAATACCGGATTTCTCCTTGCCTTTCGTGCTCAATACAGATGCCTAATTTTATGCGACCGGAGCTGTTCTGTATCAGAAGCCATTAGATCTGAACTGCCAAAAGCACGATGTCGTAGGGTACTACAGCTACACGTTGAAGCAAGCAGAAGTTAACTGCTCAACAATAGAAACGGAAGCCCTGGCTGCACTGAAAGCTGTAGAACATTTTCGAACATATTTAGAAGGAGCGAAGTTTACCCTTTTCACAGACCACCAAGCACTGACTCACCTCCTGGGCATGACACAACCGAGAGGCCGCATAGCTAGATGGGTAAATTATCTCCAGCAGTTCGACTTCGTTATTTCCCATCGTCCAGGCCCTTTACTCACTGATGCTGACGCGTTGTCTAGACTGCTGTTACTGAACACAGCTGACAGTGCTCTGCAGATTAATCACGAAAAGCTGTGGGAAGGAACCGAGGAAACTAAGTTTGTCAATGGCAAATATTGAAACGGGCACAGGAATACGCTTCTGATGGTAGTGTATTCTAGAAGGGAGAGATTAGCCGGTGCAGCCCCAATGGCGGACCGTCAGCCTGCGCCCCACTCCTGCGTCTTCTTTGTTGTTCCCCTCGAGATCGTCGTCTTCGTCCGTGTTCTTGCACCGTGACAATATGAAGTTCCACCTACAATTATTTCCAAAATACTGCATCTTTACCATGACAGCCAGGTCGACATGATGACTGTTCACGCACGTACAACAAACTACTGAAGAGATTTACCTGGCCAGGTATGAAGGACAATATAAGAACCTACATCCGTACGTGCCATGAGTGCCGAACGAACAATGTCAAGTTCGAACAACCCACAGACATAAGATAACTACGGAACATTCTAGCGTCCCGTTTGAAGTTGTGCATTTGGACTTTGCGGAGCCCAGAAAAAAAGGGGAAGGGGTAAAGAAGACTCAAGCTTTTCGGCTGGCTATTGATGAATGCACAAGGATGATTATGGCCAGAGCTGTAAAAGAACAGGCCAACAGCGTCGTGGCTCTTTTGGAAGCTCACTGTTTTCGACATACAAAGACACTTGTGTGTGATAACGGACCTGTATTTAGGAGCATGAAGCTTGCAAGGTAGGCAAAAGATCATCGGATAGTAATCTAGTTCTCTTCGCCATACCATCGAGCTGCTAATAGCCTTGCTGAACGTGCTATACAAGACACGAAGCAGTACATCAAAATGTATCTGAACTTTCCAGGTGGTCGGAAATGCTGTCTAGAAGCTGCTACGAGACATCACAACCGTTCATACACAAGTGCCCTTAGCTGCAGTCCTCTTTTTGTGGCTTCAGGGACGGTACCGATAGTTCCAGCTGACCGCGAATCGGGCATTGTAGAAAATTTGACCCTTTCTGAGAGCAGAAAAACCGCGAAACAGCAAGATGCATATAAGAAGAAAACGAAGAAAAACGTCGACAAAAGACATAGTAGCGACATACCGTACATACAACAAGGAGACTACGTTTTAGTGCGGAAGGGAATTGGGGGTTCTCAGGATAAGTTTTACGGACCCTTTCAAGTGACCAAAACGGTTTCGCAGCATGGTATATTGAAGACCATTTGTTACCTCGGGGCCTCCATGGCAACAGAAAACGCTTCTATCAGCAACGTCCTTAAATATCAGACAAGGAGGTGTGAACAATCAAGACCGGGAGAGTAAAGCGGTCTGCGCCCGTGGCGTGAGAGAAGAGATGAAGGGCGAATAAGAAGAGGCGTTCTGGAAGGTGTAGAATAAACGGCGGACGACACCCGTCTGTGTGTAGATATGTGTATCAGTTAATCACCTTACAGGAACGCTACAATAGTACTCATTGTCACACCATTTGAACAACGCAGATTACTTTTTAAAGCATTTCTTAGCAAAATTCGGCAACTTTGAGCGTATCTATCTATCTATCTATCTATCTATCTATCTATCTATCTATCTATCTATCTATCTATCTATCTATCTATCTATCTATCTATCTATCTATTCGCCTACGACTTTGTGCTCTCCTGGCCGTTTCGTTAAAGGGATGTATACGAAAACTGGTATGCCACAACATGACTGCATGACGAACATAAATGACAGGTCGCAACATAGAAATCATGACATATATGTCATGAGCGGCACGATCTACGTGCCACGGTCTTAGTGCCCTCCTGGAGTTTTTCGTTAGTGGGATGTACGCTAAAATTTGTATGACACAACATGACTTCATGACGAACATAAATGACGCGTCATAACACAAAAATCATGACATGCATGTCATGAGCGACATGATTTACGTGCCACGGTCTTGGTGCTCTTGCGGCCGTTTCGCTAACTTGATATATACCAAAATTGGTATGGCGAGACAACAATGTATGACGGCCATGGGGGACACGTTCTAAAAACATGAAAATCGTGACATGCGTGTTATGAGCGGCACGATATAAATGCACGCGTTTCTGTTATGGGATGTATACCAAAACTCCTATGGCACAACACGACTGCATGACGAACGTAAATGACAGGTCATAATTAAGATTAGAATCATGACATGCCTTTCATGAGCGGCATGTTTTACATGCCACAGTCTTGGTGCTCTTGCGGCCGTTTCGTTAACTTCATATGTACCAAAATCGGTATATCGAGACAACAACGCAGATCCATTTTACGTTCAGATGCGTGCTTCGCATTTCCCTGATTCCCACTGCACGTGGGATCTGCCTTTTTTTTCTTTTTTTAAGAGATTCAGAAATAGGAATCTGCGAATATAGTGTTAGATGGGCAGGGGGTATTATTATTACAGCTCTAACTTGTTGTTGTTGTTATAGTTTATTACAGTATCAATGCGTATGTTTAAAATTGCGTGTGTTTTTGCTGGATTGTGAGTTAAAACGTTTTTATTGCTTTCAATCGTGTTACATTTGAGAATACACCCTTTTCTGCAAAACTTGCTAACATGATGTGGTTACAGTACGAGCAGTGAGGACTGAACCGATCGCGGTAAATGTGTGAGTGTATACGTGTGGGCATGGGAAGGAGTTTGGTTCGAGGCGACGCCTCTTTTGGTTTCGTGGGTTTGGGATGCGGCGGTGGTTTCGTGGGACGCGCGAGGCGATAGTGGTGGGCTATTTCGTGATAGGAGGTCACGGGCTCGCCGAGGTCTTCGGGGTCCGTTGCGCAGCTCACCGCTCGGTTGACGAATTCGCGAGCTTGCCGGTGGGCGCCCTCGTTCCCTGGATTACCTGCGTGTGCCGGGACCAAGACGATAGAAATAGGAGGTGGATCCTCGTCTTCGCAGTAGGCGAGGGACCGAAAGAGCCGTAAGGTACCGAGTGTACCGAGCGAAATGGAAGATGGCGCTTTTCGAGTCACTAAGAATTGTGCTGAACCCGCAAGATACCGCGAGAGTTTTGGCCTCTTCCTCGGCTTCGGCGGGGTGGAGTGCGCGGACTGAGCCGGCTACTCGTAACACCGCGTTGGTGTCGCGAGGGGTGCGAGTAGTCATTACGCTGAATGGGTACGTGCTCGGTTGAGAGGGATAGCGGGCCTCGCCCGCATCTTGCCACGAAGCGTAGGCGTCGCGTAGCGCTTGGGCTCGTGCTCACCGTCGACCGTCATGGTGTCCAGCAAGCATATTTTTCGGCAGTGGCTTGAGGAAAAAGCGTCGACGTGAAGGCGTAGGTATTGAGACCGGGCCTTCGCCCGATGGCGAGGCGGTGAGGCCGGTGCGAACGAGTATCCAGCGGCCGGTCTTAACGCCGCGAAGTCGCTGGAACTTGTGGGGGCCGGGTCCCGCTCAACGCCATGTTTAGCGTGGAATGTCGCCGCATCCCCCTTTCCCGGCTGGACGGAGCGGGGGCCCACCGTTGCGGGGAGGGGGGGGGGGGGGCGCCTGCTCCGCCGCATGTGGTTTTAACTAGGCTGCCATTGGGCAGCGGGTAATTTCTCGAACGTTCGCGCGTTCTGGTTTTGGCGATGCTCGGGAGAACTTGCTGGGTCTTGGAGAGGTGCGCACGTACTTTTGTGACCCTCCGGCCGACCGGGCCATCGGTCGGATGGCGTGCCTCTGCAAGCCCCGGCGACCACGGCGGCGACCTGCGACCGACGCCCATGTCTGTATGTTCTTCTTCTATTTTCCTTTTCTGAAGGCCCGCGGTCGCGGGTGCGCTGGCCGGGGTTAGGCTCTCCTTCCCTACATGGTTCTTTTTGTGTGTTATTGTGTGTTCGCGTGTTGTTCAGTGTTATTGTCCTACGTTTGTCAACGTTGGTACGGCTACACCGCTGACGTAGACGTGGATGGCAGCTGGGAGGGAGTTATTCCCACGTCGGTCGGGAGGGCGAAGCAGTAAGACCTCCGACTTGCTCTCCGAGCACGTGAGGCCCGTCTGCGTCGCGTGGCTGACGGCGGCGTCGGCGGCACGTTGGAGGGTCTCCTCGATCTGGCCGTCTGATCCAGTAGTCGTCCACAGCGTGACGTCGGCGGCATAGATGGTGTAGCGGAGACCAGGGATCCCATCGAGCGAATAAGGGAGCGTGCGCATGGCAAGGTTAAATAGGAAAGGAGATGAAACCGCTCCTTGAGGGTGTCTCGGTCTCCGAGGGTGAGACGTTAGAAGCGGAGACGCCGGCCAACGAAAATTCGGCGGTGCGGCTAGAGAGGAAGTCACGTACATAGTTGTACATCCGCTCGGCCGGGTGAGTTGCGCCAAAGTTTGAGCCAATGGTAGCGTGGCGCACCGAGTCGAAGGCCTTCTGAAGATCAAGACCGAGCACGGCGCGAGTGCCGGCTTCAGGCGGGGTCCGAAGGAGGTCGTGGTGTATCTGCACAAGAGCGTCTTGCGTCGATAAATAGGCGCGGAAGCAGAGCATCGTGGGAGGGAAGAGGTCATTTTCGTCAGCGTAGGTCTGTAATCGGGCTACGATGACGTGTTCTATCAGCTTGCCTAGACGAGAGGTTAGCGATATGGGGCGCAGCTTGGTGATGTGCACCTTCTTGCCTTGTTTTAGGGTAAGTACGAGCTTCGCGTACTTCCACTCTTGCGGAATGTGGCCCTAGCGCCAGCACTCGTTCGCGTGCTGCGTGAGCGCAGCCACCGATTTAGCGTCAAGAATTTGGAGGGTCTTGTTGTTGATACCGTCAGGAGCAGACGCCGAGGTTGTGCGGAGTTTCAGCATGGCCGAGTATATTTCCGCCTCCGTAATGTCTTCGTCCAGTCGGGGGTTCGGCTTGCCGCCGTAAGGAGGTAAGTTCTGCGGCGGCGCATCCGGTGAGGCGAGGCTCGCGTAACGAAGAGCTAGCTCGTCGAGCAGCTCGGCGT
The DNA here is from genome assembly GCA_013339685.2 of Hyalomma asiaticum. NCBI lineage: Eukaryota > Metazoa > Arthropoda > Arachnida > Ixodida > Ixodidae > Hyalomma > Hyalomma asiaticum. The sequence continues at coordinate 24,823,274 of CM023482.1, forward strand.
CTGTTCCAGCGTAGGAGTCGTTTCAGCTGTTTTTGCGCAGAAGAATTTGACATACAGGGATCGAGGAAGTGCCGCAGCAGGTGCCACATTTTCTTGGAGCTCATGTTCCCTGTGAGACCGTCACACAACTGGTCCCATTGCTGTCGCACGAAGGTGAGACTGGTTCTCGGTTTCCCGCGCTAGCGTCTCGATGCGGTGGCGTAGCTTCCTGTTGTGAACTTGCCGTCGACATCTGCGCAAGAGGCCAGCGTGCGTCCCGCATATGGAGGAGGCGAAAGTCAGTTGTGGGCAAGTCGGCGGTAGTCTCCACCTCGCGGGTTGTGGCTTGCACGTGCTCTTGCAAAGAGGCAACCCATTGATTCGGTAATGTGTCGCTAATGGTGTCGGTAATGGTGTCTGGGGCTCTTTTTTCTTAAGTTTCACCACTCTGTAATGCGAGCCGTGGCGAAATTTTGAGGCCCATGTGCTGTGTGATGTCAGTGCACGTTATAGAACCCCAGTTGGTCAAAATTTTCGGAGACGTCCACTACGGTGTCTCTCATAATCAGAGCTGGTTTTGCGACATAAAACCCCACATAACAAAGGCGAGCTGTGGGCTTCGGGCTCTTACCTAGCTGCGTCTGGATTCTAATTACGATGATGTTGAGGTCGGCGCCCACTAAGAGGCTCGTATTGCCCCAAGTCGTGCGCGTTACATTCTTGCATAGCGTGAGGTCTGACGAGGCTTCGCGGCACACATTGTTGTCTATGGGTGTGGGCGGCTGCTGGGGGTCATTGAGCAGGGTCAGACGAAGGTCTTGTACTAGCGACCACAGCTTCCTGCCTTTCGGGTCCGTGTGAGTGTAGCCCCAGTCCGGATGCCGCGGTTAGGTCGCCGAGCAAGAGCAGCTGCGCGTCGCCAACGAGAGCGATCGTCTCGCTTAATAGGTGGGAGAAGTCTGCCGCTTTCTCACGTGGGGAACTGATTGATTGTGGTTCGGTCAGGAAAGGACGCTAATTTCTGCAGCCCATCACGGCTAAGCGTCCGTGGGGTGGGGTAAAGGGAGTGAAAGAGATAGAGAGAGGGGCCGTAGTGGAGGGCTCCGGAAATTTAGACCACCTGGGGTTCTTTAACGTGCACTGACAACGCACAGTACACGGGCCTCTGGCATTTTCGCCTCCATCGAAAATGCGACCGCCGCTGCCGGGATCGAACTCCGATCCGGGAGCCCGATCCGGGATCCGGGAGCCCGAACTCCGATCCGGGGCGAGCGCGAGCCTCCCGGCTCGCGCTCGCCCTCGGCGCGTGCCTCCCGGCGCGCGAGCTCTCTCACTCTTCCATCTGCTGTCTTGTGAGAGAGAGAGAGCGAAAGGCGCGCGTTGACTATGGAAACGCACTTTCTTCGATGACCCCTCTACCAGCGCGCAAAGAAGGAGAACGCGCCCTCACCCGCGAGAGACAACGTTGACGCAGGCAGCGTCTCTTGATTGAAAAATATCCACGCATATCCACAGAGTGAATGATGATGAGTGGGCGAAGCTCCGGAGGTTCATCGTAAATCGTGCCGAGTTCCGGATTAATTTAGCCATGCTTCGTGCTGTATGGACAGACAACTGAGTTCTCTAGAACACTGTGGTATTCGTTTCGCATCTTCTACCTTCCAGAAAAGTTGTGAACAACTACTGAAAACTGGGGGTATTGCGATGTAATACGAAACGAAACCGAAACTGAGTGATGCCGGAGTAGACGAAGAGGAACCGGCGTGAACTCGTGACACAAGAGCGCGTGCCAGCGTTCGAGGCAGCTCAGCGTCCGATGAAGACGAAGTGGCTACGACGGACAACTACGGCAGACAAGAAACTTGGTTAACATCTGAAAAAAAGCTTTCATTTGAACAAGTACAGAGCTTTTAGGTTAGACCGCCCCACAAGAGGTGGTGGTCTAATTACATTCATTTCTGCTCAAGTATGCCATAAAGCTGAAGTCCTATTCCAACTCATGGAACCTCAATGTGAAATCTTGATTGTGGAGTTGCACCTCTATTGGTGTGATCCGATGTATATTATAAACTCTTATTTTCCTCATGGTGTTCAGGACACTGTCTGTTTAGACAGGGCCTTAAGTTATTGTGGGCGTTATATTTTACTTGCCGGGGACCTTAATTCGCATCACGTGTCTTGGTGTTTAAAGACAGATCGTTACGGTAATCGACTGTGGCATTGGTCTTTAGATAAAAAGCTTTCGTGTCACAATTCCGGAGCTTGTACCTTTGTCAGGGGACTGCATCGCTCCACAATAGATCTAACATTCTCTAGCAGCAGCCTCTCTCTGTCTTCGTGGTCTACTGTTGATTGCGCCACCACTAGCGATCATCTGCCAGTAATTTTTCACATTTCCCGTCGGGCAACATATAGTGGCGAAAAAAGTACTAGTTTTGTTAACTACAGCATATTCAAGAATTCATTAAAGTCTGCGATCGCTTCATTTTCTATGGCTTCTGTGGAAGAAAAGCCAAAGATAATTTGCAAGGCTCTTGAAAACTCAAGGAAAAAATCAGGATTTATCATTCGCACTAACAAGAATAACTCATTCAGCCCATGGTGGAATGACGACTGCTCCCGCGATTACAGAAAACGGAAAGCAGCCTGGAAAAGCGTACTATGCAATCAGTGCCCGAAAAACTGGAGCGATTGCAAATTCTTTAGAGCCTCATTTAAACGTACTTTTTCTAAAGCGAAACAAGACTATGACAGCAAACACTTCGATTATTTATCTAAACAAAAAAACAAGAATGCACTTTTCAGATTTCTTCGTGGAAGGAAAGTAATTCCCCGTCCAAATAATATTGACTCAGTAACTTTAACTGAGGAAGAAACTCAACAGATGTTAAAAGATATAGCGGAAGGTCTAGAAAGCAGATTTTCATCCCTATTGTCCCCTTGTAACTGTTTGAATAAGTCGACTGATGATTTCACTGAAGTTACGTTTAGCGAACTGGCTACAGCTATGGGCAGGATTCCAAATTCAGCCCCTGGTGGCGATGGAATTACGGCAAACATGTTAAAAGTTCTTTTTAATGAGGCCTCAGATGATTTATTAGCCATCGTGAATCATTCGTTAAAATGTTCTTGGATTCCTCCCAACTGGAAACTAGCTAAAATAATTCCAGTTCTTAAAAATAACGGGAAAGGATATACACTTGACAATATTCGCCCGATTGCTCTAACTTCTAATCTAGTAAAGTTGATAGAAAGGATTATCTATGCTCGTATGGCAAAATTTATAGCTGATAATGACCTTCTCAGCCCGCACCAAATTGGCTTTAGACCCGGCTGTTCCATGTGGCATGCTCACGTGGACTTAGAAAGCCGAATAAAATTAGCGCGCTTCCGCAGACAAGTAGCTGCTCTAGTAACATTAGATATATCAAAAGCCTATGACAGTGTCGAGTATAAGATATTATTATACCAACTAAAGAGTTACAATTTTCCGAATTATCTGGTGAGCTGGTTTCATGAATTTTTAAACGACCGGGAATTTTATTGTTCTTTGAAAGGTCATTCTTCTCCCTGTCATCGACAGTCACGCGGGGTTCCTCAAGGGGCTGTTACTTCCCCTCTACTGTTTAATGTACTACTTAGTTCCATCCCAAGCCATGAAGGTATATACACCTATGTATATGCAGATGACATCGCGTTCTTTGCATCAGACACCGACTTACATTCTTTGTGTAATCGCTTGCAAGCTTATATGTGCGCAACAGAAGACTGGTTAAAAGTAATTCACTTGTCCCTCAATGTTGCCAAGAGCTCTATTATAGTATTCCCATTAAATGACGCTTTTAATATAACACTTACTTGCAACCTTCAGAATATACCACAGTTGGACACGGTAAAATATTTAGGAATAATTTATGGTAGTCATCTACTCTGACGAGCAGACATAGATTACATAGCTAAAAAAGGAGTGCGCGCTCTTGGCATCCTGCACAAAATTAGCAATAATCGGAGAGACACACTTATAATCGGAGAGACAATAATCGGAGAGACACAATTAGCGGAGAGACACACTTATCGTGATATATAAGATGTACGTGCGCCCTGTATTAGAATTTGGGTGCGTTCTGTATTCAGGCGCTCCCATTTATAAATTGCATCCACTAATTCTTCTGGAAAGGGATGCTCTTCGTAGATGCCTTGGATTAACAAAATCACTTGCCACTAATGTTCTCTACCTAGAAGCTCGGTTGCCTTCGCTCCTATGCAGATTCCGCTTACTTACCGTTCAAACATTCTTGAGGATCTACGAATACCCTATCAAACTCCAAATAGTTTTCATGCATCAGCCTCAATTATTTTTTCAGTCTTACTGGCCTCGATTTCGTACTCCTCAGGTAGCCTACGTGCAGGCGCTTATTGGCCCCCTAGATGTGCGGTTGTACGATGTTTCCCCAGTTGGTGAAAGAGACAACATTGAAATTATCTTTGATGACATATATCAGAACAACGCTAGACATCTGTCGCAGACTATATTAGACGGCTTATTACAAAATCATTTAGATAACTTGCACTTCAAAGATGTCATTGCTACAGATGCTTCACAAATAGACGAAAAATCTGGAATTGGCATTTTTTTCTGAAAGTTTTAATTGGACTTTTTCACTAAGACTTCCAGATTTCTTATCAGTATTTTTTGCAGAATTTCTGGCTGTTGTTATGGCCCTAAGAAAATTAAGTTCAGCTATCTCATCAGTCGTAATTGTCACATATTCTCTTTCTCTATGCACATCCCTTACTGCTAACAGTGATTCTCGCATCCTACGTACTTTTCATTCCCTTGTCCTTAGTCATGTAACGGTAATTCGGTTGTTATGGGTGCCAGGTCACAAAGGAATCATGATGAACGAAATGGCGCTTGGCGAGGGCGTCTCTTAGTGGTCCAATTGTCGCTCTACTTCCGGCATCAGCGCTCATAACTGCTGCAAGATTTAGGAGAAGGGCGATAAAGCAGGAATCTAGTAGTTCCTTATTAACTAATCTTAATGACTATCGACTCCTCTTATTCCCTTGGAATAGAAATGCATTCCTCTCCAGAAAACTAGAAGTTATCTTTACGCAATTACGTTGTCGCATTCCAAAACTAAACTTTTATACGCACAGAGCTGGTCTGGCCCCATCGCCTTTGTGTCCATATTGCGGCGAAGACGAATCTATCGAACATTATTTCTTAAAATGCACTCGTTTATCCTCATTAAGAAAACACACATTAGAAGATTCTTTTCATAGGGTTGGGTTGAATTTCACCGTGTCTAATGTTCTGTCTTTGGGAGCCTCCTCATTAGGACATTGCCACGGGGATGTGTGCTCTACTGTTTCAAAATTTATAATTGATTCAGGCTGGTTCTTTTCGTAAATTCGTACACTTCACCGTTAATTTCATCTTGATTAGTCAATTCTGATTGGTATTCCATAGTACCTCAGCTTAACTATTTCATCTTCTACATCTTGGCCAATCCCCCAGGGTAGGTATGTGCCAGATTTGAAGGAAGCAACAACAACAACAAGCCTACGCCTTAAGGAGCTTCGCCCCTAAAATACCGACTGCTCGCGCTGGAGAACCGTTCACCGGCCACCCATACACATGTACAGGCACTGGATCTTGACTTGCAATGAAGTGCCGGTGGGAGATTTCACTTGTGCGTAGTTAAACCATAAGGTTTCCTAGAGTGCGCGTTAACTAAATTAAGCCGGAACTCGGTACGATCTACGATGAACCTCCGGAGCTTCGCCCACTCATCATCATTCACTCCGTGAATATGCTGTGGATACGTATTCATTGCATCTCGGTCAGCCAAAAAGTATCATTTGTATTCTAGTGTATGATGCAGTTCTCCACACGATAAAATGTTGCTGTGTTATGGAACGGTACGACGATTAATCTCCCGCCTTTGCGTATACCCTGGCTTAGTGTGCATTCTTTGGAAATAAATATAGGCGAGTGGTCGCTTCTGTAGCTACTTAGCACTCCTGAACCTTTTTCTTCTTTTGTAGAATTAGTTACAAGCATGTCCAGCAATGACGTCATCTCAGTAACATGTGTAGGCATGGTAATTACATTTGCGAAATGAGTTGCACTGAACCACTTATCGAAGTTCGTTACTTGTAGCTGAGCTCTTCATGACGGCAGGGTGTATTAAAATATCCACCAACAATCCATATCAGCAGCTATGGTGATGTCGCTTGTGCTGAGTTTGATTGATTTGTGAGGTTTAACGTCTGAAAACCAGCTCTGATAATGAGAGACGCCGTAGTGGAGATCTCCGGAAATTCCGACCACCTGGGGTTCTTTAACGTGCACTGACATCGCACAGCACACGGGCCTCAACATTTCGCCTCCATGGAAATGCAGCCGCCGAGGCCGGGATTCGATCCCGCGACCCTCGGATCAGCAGCCGAATGCCATAACCACCGGACCACTGTGGCGGTTCTTGTGCTCAGTTTGCAGACAGACGTTTATCCTACCCGCAACAATTGGCTGAATGCCAAACAGTTAGGCATAGGCAGATTCCTATCTGCTTCGCATGACATCGATGTCCACAATGAGCGGGATCCGCAGGATGTTTTCGAGCTCTCGAGCTGCTGCACAACGTTACGCCTTTGTGACAGGCTTGTCAACGCGGGCATAAAATTTGAGAGAGCGTAGATTTGGGCACGTGGTTAATCTGTTGCAACATCTATCACGACACAAAACACAAGGACGGAGGATGGCCATGTCGTATATCCCGCTGTCCTTGTGTTGTGTGTGTGAAGCTAGATGAGCGAGTGTAACCCTGCATCTTATCAATGGAGAGACGTCGCAAAACGAAAGTTTCTTCTCAACTGTGTAGCACTCTCCTACTTCGCCGCCTTCTCCTGTTTCAGATTTTGCCGGGCGTCCGTGAGCCTATATAGCAATTACTCACGGGTATATATAAACCCTTCCTGGCACCAGGGCTGTTACATCCCCTCGCACAAACAAACTGGCCGACCAAAAACTCTTTCGGGTGTTTTTTTACGGCTGTTTACAGGCTATACAGATAAGCTGGGTTCAACGGGTGATGCGTGTCATCACTCCATTTGCACTGAGATTGCGCGTCGTACTTCTGAATGTCGGATTAGCTCGGACGAGGAAGGCGATAACAGCACCGTCGGATAGTAACTGCTCCGTGCGAATTGCACGTCCGGCACTACGGCGAAGAAGCGCATTCTATAAAAGCGTACACAGTCCACTCGAACGGGCACATCTAGCAGCGGCGCAGACGCACGAGTAACACAACAAACGTAAGTCCCGGACAACGTTAGCCATTATTACATTTAAAATGCCATGCACGTTCCTTTTAGCACTCCCGCTGTGTTCTTAAGGTCTCATATTTTGCCTTTTAGGATGTATTTCTCTGTAATTCCCGCTTGAAAGTTTCTTGTCATAGCGATGCAGCTGGATTATCTGCTGTATGTAACGACGATCTCCTTTAAATCCTTGAAGGTTGTCCGTATGAAACGCGTGCCTTAACTTATTGTAGGCTGAATAATAAATCCAACACTATGTATTCCTTAGGAATTCGTCTTTTCTTGTTCTGACGATTTAATAGACGTGAGCTTTTGTTCAATAACAAATGGATATTATCATACGAAACGCTAACGTTAAAAAACAGCGCAGATGCCCCCTTGAAACTTACCATGCGTGCATGAGCGTAACTGTTCACGTGAACGTTGCCATGTTCTTAGTCCTACAGCTGAGAATTACCGTACGAGCAGTTGATATTTGAGGTAATAGGTTCTCTCAGGAATATGGCTCGAATGCGGGAATATCGCAGGTGTGGGTTCAGATCATACAATTCCCTAGGGCGAACAGTGAGTATCACGGTAAAAAAATACTCGGCGCTTAGTATGAAGATCGGGAGACCTCACGAAGACATCACTCCCTGTGCGCAGCTGATATGGAGCTGTAGGCCAATGCAATGTTTTGTGTGATCTCATGTGTAGTTTTAATGCAACACAACATAAACGAAACAGGGTATATGTTTTACATCACGTTTCTCAACATTTTCTGCCTCCTCAGGACAAGATGGTCAAATCATTGCTGGTTGTTGTTCTCGTCGCCACGGTAGCATGCGGTAAGGTGATTTCAAGTGTCCTCGCTTTAGTATAAGTGTTTGACCTGTGGCACACTTGTAAGCCCTTCCAGAGTTCTGAGGAATAAGAACAGAAGATCCACCGTTTTCTATAGCTACTAAGTTACTGAATGAGCGCGCATATTGCGCTCAGTGTACTGCATCAGAAGCTCGAATCCGAGGTCCGGAGGCCAATTGTCGAAGACGCTTAATGGCTGGGCAATAAATTTCTGAGCGGATATTTAAATTGAATTTTCTGGCGCCGAGGTCAGCGCTGCTCACAAAATCTAATTTGTTTTTTGACGCTTAGTTTTGACAACTCAAACAACGCGAAGAAACATGGAAACACGAAAGACTCGACTGACACAGCGCTTCGTCTGTCCTTATTTCCTGACGATTGTGGCTACGGCCTCAAAGCACGTGCTTGAGCTGATTGAGGCTACGATCACGGTGATTACCTTGAGCTACGGCCTTGAGCTGATTATGGCTACGGCCTAAAATGGCGCACTTCTTTAAGGATGGCTTGCAACCACATGACTTGCAGTGCTGCGTAAGTAATCCACTGTCTTTCATAGTTTTTTTTTACATTGTAGCAATGCTCATGCAGCCTGACATTTAGGCAACGGCCTGTCTGGCGAATATAGCACTTGCCGCAGGGGAGTGGGAACTGATAGACGGCATTACTTATGCACTCAATAGACTCAGGTCTATGAATCTTATCACACGCGGGCTGGGCCTTCTTTTTTGAATTAGCCAACTTGCAAATACTCATGAATTTTCTGGGTGCAGAAAAAACCAGGCGTACATTCGCTCCTTTAGCAATCTTCTTAAGACTGTGTGAAACGGTGTGGATATATGGAACAATGTTAGTCTTGTAATGAGCTGTAGGGTCACGATTGTGCTGATTGTCGTTCCTTAAGTTTGTCAGGATACCTTCGGCTGTTGACACTTGTAGAGACACAGGATAACCAGCCTTCGACATGCATTCACACTGGGACACAAACCTGTCTGAAACGGCTCCTTAATCATGAGATTCCGACTTGCCCAAACTGCAACGCTTTTGGCCCAAGCAAGCACTCGCTTACCACCTAGCTGTTCAGTCAGCAAAGCAGTGTTTATTTCCCGCTTCAAGTGTGCGTGATGGCTCTTGTCTGAAAAAAATGGGAGGGGGAGGGAGGGGGGAGGCGCAGGGGGCAGGCGCTGCTTCTACTGCGAAGATATGGCCAGCATAGCGCTTCTTATGCTGGACACTGAAACATTTTATAAGCGCAAAAGGATGTGAACTGATACGGCAAATAGAGAACACAGCTCAGGAGTATGTCTTACAGGCATCTAAGGATAAATTACGATATGCGTCATTTTCACGCTGCATTGCAATATTTTATGCGATGATCAAATGCACTGACCTCCGTGCATGAAGAGGGATGTAGGTGGGGTTCCCCAGTGCATATGGGGGAAAGGCAACTTACTCTGTAGGTCGTAGCTGCTCGATGTGAAGATATCCCGCACGGTATAGGCAGCTAAAGTGACAGTAATTACGACACGGAGGAGCATGCCCGCGGCAACTTCTGCAACGACGAATCTGTAAATCGAAATTTTGCTAGAACTGTCAGCGACACATCTTCCACTATAATGCTGGAGAGGGTACCGTCATAACTAAGATACATCCAGTGTGCAGTACTAAGTGCCTTATGTGTTCCCCATTACTGTTGTCGTGTGACTGCGGAATGCGATATGACTTTCTTACAATCGGCGGTGTTAGTAAACTTAGATTTTTTTTGCGTTTTGTGACGTAAATACGCCTGCACAACACGAACAACGCCAGATATAAGTGTATGCCATATTCAAAGCATTGTGGTTAGCAGCTTCGTGTGAACTTTATTAAATGTTGGAGCTCTTCTCTTGCTGTAATAAATATGCTTTCTGTGACATGTTTTCAGAAGTCCGGAAATAAAATTGTATATTTAAAGCAAACAAAATTAACAACATGCCTTCACTCGTTTTTTTTTTCTAACATGGCCCTTACTAACAGCCAAGCTTCTTGCCCAATTAAAGGTAATCCGGAGATTTTAAAAATGGCTTAGTGTTCTACTGGGCTAAATAACAGGTGTTGGGAATAAGGCAGCGAATTATTAATATGAGGTATTTATTTCGCAGAATCAATGAGCGTGAGTCAAAAGGCGTAACCTACAACAATCTATACATTGTTTACAAACTGTCTGTTCTGCAGAAAAATTAACTTAACAGGGTTAACTGACACCCCGTTAACTTAACAGGGTCATGCATGCGCTTGCGTTTATCATAACTGGACGCAGTCGCTACGTTGTCCAGAGTGACGTTATAGTATTTACCGACTCCATGCATTTGCGCGTCATAATAACAAATACGAAAAATACGACTGCTCTGTGCGACCTTACCGTGCTGAAGAAATGTTCCAATTGGGGGGTTGTTTCATGAGAAAGATGTTGATACACTTCATGCACACGAAACAGTGAAGCTCGAGTCACGAAAAGAAGCCCATAGCGATTACCCTGGGCGAAAGTTTGGGTAACCGAATCCACAACTGGTCAAGTCGATTGACTTGCATCTTGAAAACTGCTTTAGCGCACGAAGGGTGAATGAAACTAGAGACAACATGGCAAGGCGCATCGAAAAGGACAGATCGCCCTTGTTCAGCCGGCTCTTTTCATATTTCAGCTTCACCGTGCTAAGAAGTCCACAAGAATGTGCAGAATGATTAAATACTGCATAGGAACCTATTGGTCATGTCCTAACACCTCGCCGGGAAATTCTCTGGATTAACCACCCATCCAGCAGAATGTAGTCCGAAATTTCACTTCACCAACAACCCGAGACGACGAAGAAAGCTGTTAGATTGATATTATCGGTGTTCATGTCTGCTCGAATAGACGTTGTACTGTACCAGCTGCGCGTGCTATGCGATTCGGTCCATCTCACCTACGAGTACCACTACTTAAAGGCGCGAACATGAAAACATCATGTTAGCTCTTACGCACACCATGCTGAGTTGAGACCACACCTGCGACCTGCCATGGTTCGTTTACAAAGTGATGGGATGGTGTAGCGAGGGTGGCGCATAAGTTGCAGTTGCCTTGAAGCTTCTCTTTCTTGCAGCTGTCCTGCACCGCGCTGACGCTCGGCTGCTGGAAGCCAATGACCTCACCGATCCAGTCACGGGGCTTCTTGACAATACAGTGCAGGCGAAGGACCTCACCGAGAGTCTTCTTCCCGACGCCGGAAAGAAGTTGCTAAGCCCACTGGACAAAAAGGACCCCCCTAAGGATAAATAGGACGGTCCTAGCATCGCCAAGCAGAAAAATATCCACGCTTTTAGATGCATCTAATAAAGCTTATCGAGAAATCATTGTATAAAATATTCTGGATTTGTTCCATTACATGTTGCACGCAAAATTTCCAACGTTACATTTGTTTGAGTTACGGGCTATGTAAAACAAAGCTCAATGGCACAAAGCGGGGAAGAGAGAACAATGCACGAAGAGCACGGTCCTGCCACTCCGGATCTCTGCAGAGCTACACCTATAAACAAGTATGCGAAGTTATAAAATTGTGATAAGATAGCCGGCTCTAACGTAGCCTACCTTCGCATGTTTTTCACATTTAAATAAAATAATTATGCAACTGTGAGCAAATAAAACTGGGTAATATGTTGAATATTGGTGCACGCGTAATATTTCACGGCAAGGTGAACGAGGTTACAGTCAGAATTCAATTTCGATCGAAACAAGTGTTTCTTACAAGCCGCTGAAAAAGTATTTCAGTGGTCACAAATTTACATGTTCACTGTATACCTCTGTTGACGTTCCTTTATCCCGCTGAAAGCCACGCCAGATTTCGAGCCTTGGATAAGACGTCATTAAGGAAGGCACATTTTCTGAAAACGTTAGTCACAACGTCTTTCCTATTCATAGTAAATTCCGTCTCTTTCCGTTTCTGATAATCCCAGGCGGCGCTGTGACGAAATTCTGTGTTTTTCCTTAAGCAGGAAACCCCGCGAGGCGCTGCAAGCGTCTGGGCGTGGAGGGATCTATGAACAGGTTCCACAACATTACGACATTTTGGTAGTTACAGAGACACCTATACCCACCCTCTCAGGCTAGGTTAGATAGGACGCAAGCAGTACACTGCGAGCAGCTGCAAAAGGTTTCTTTCTTTTTTCTTTTTGGTTATTCGATCAGACGTATAGTTGGAACCTGTATTTGTTTCGGGAAGTCTGTGCTGTTCTCCCTTGTTCGTATAATTTTTTTTTATTTCCTTTTGTTGTATATTATTTTTTTGTTCTTGAGTCAGATGTGTAGTTACCAACCTGTATCCTTTTTCTTCCACTCGTGTATAGGCTTAGAGTATAAATAAATAAATAAATAAATAAATAAATAAATAAATAAATAAATAAAAACCCAACACTCGTGCACGCTGTGTATCCAGGCATGTACACATATACAAACAGGTCCTCATCGTATGGCGAGTTTTCCAAGCTCAATCACATGCTATCGGAGAGTCATAGCTTAATACACAATTGAAAAATGCCATCTGCTCGCGCTGGAAGATCGCATTGCTCATCTTGAACTTGAGAGCACAACTCTAGGCCGCCCAGCGTGTGGAGGAAGTCGATTCGGGACAAGGATTCGGAGAAGTGTCGGTGGTGGGTGCCCGCGACCCACTAAAAAAACGCCGAACTCAAATTTTATTCATTTGAAACAAAAGCTTGCGTTCTTTTCCACCTTATGCACGCTCATAATTGCATTCCGCGGCTCGTCAACGTTGCCTCCGGTTACCTTCAAAAGGTTTCCCTAAAATTGCAGGAAGACAGGCACCTGGGCACGGCAGTTTACGTAAGCTATATGCACTCTCTAAGCCACCGACGTCTCATGCACAGCGCACTTGAACGAGCGTTAGGTACTATCTTGTCACACACAAGAATTGTGCTTTAGCCCATTTTTGGGAGAAACGTTGATAACACAAAACTAAAAGGTTCCTCGGTAGAAGTAGTTGGTGCCCTGATGAACTTCAAGAAGTGCACACTAGAAAAAAAACTCATTCTTGAGCGAGCCGGTTTCTGAGGTTGATTTACATAAGACACTCGAGCGTAGACTCGAGTACGTTTGCTAGGCCTCAAAAGGTCTCTCAGGTGACAGCCAGAATCTTCTCCCATGTTCATATCACTTCCCGCTTCTTCACCGCAAAATAAACTCCCACGCTGTCCAGGTCCTGGTTATGGAGTCGCTCTTAAGGGGGGGAACGTAGGAATTGAGTCTGGCGAGATGAACGATATCGCTGGTGACGATGGCCTGCTGGTGCAATCAGGTATGTGACGTGAGATGGTTGGTGTAGGATCGTGTACAGACCACACCATCGGCAAACTAGTTTTTAGGAGAAGCAGACACGACGTGAAAGCGGCCAGAGGACAAGAGAACTGGGCCGCTTCTATGTTGACGTGCTGCCAAAAAATTGCGTTGACGTGGGCGATGGTCGTAGCGTCGCTTTTGAGAAACTTGCGACACGATGAAGCGATGTAGGCTGACTTCACGGGCCTGGGAAGCCAAGGCAATACAATCTCGGGCAGTAATCACTGTTTGGTGAATTTAGTGCGGAACACCGCAGAGGGCCAAAGGGCAGCCTGAGGTTGAGGTTCTACAAAAGGTAAAATAGTGAAAATGCGGCAGCGTCGTGATGGGACTTGTTAGCAAAGGTGATGTATAGCATAGCGGCGTCACACTCACGGTGATCATTGCAAACGCACAAGGCAAGCATCTCAGTTAGTGCGTGGTTGAGGCGTTCGGTGGCCGTTGGACTGGGTGAGGCACGCAGTAGCAATTTTCTGTTTCGTAGGACAGGAACGGAAGATGCCTACAATTACCTCCGATGGAAAGAAGTGTCCACGACCCTTAAGTAACTGACGAGGGGTGCCATGGTGCAGGATGACGTCGTGGAGTAAGAAAGTCGGCGACATCCGCAGCGCGTTGGCGTCGCTCGTATACCGTGTTGCATAATCTGTTGGGACAACAATCCGCTTGTTTGTATGGTGGAAATATAGAAGGGCCATAGATATCGAGACCTAAGCGGGAGAATGCCTTCCTAGGTATATCGATATGCTGGAGCAAACCTGGAGGAGGCAAGGGAGGTGTCTACCGGCGCTGACACAGGGTCACAAATACCGGCATAACGGGGGACAGGGCGATAAATCCTCGACTTAGAAGAAGCGGCGCCGCACGCGGTCGCTGGTGCGAGAGACGCCAAAGCGCCCGGCAGTATGAGCGTCGTGTAGTTGCTGGGGCACGGCCAGCCAAAACTAGCAGTGCCATCAGGACTGGCACTGTGATGATACAAAATGCCATCGCGCAAGGTGCACATCCGGAGAGAAGGGTGAGTAGGCGTGTGGCTGAATAGGTCCATAAGGGTTCAAAGTACAGGATCATTGGTGTTGCTCGTCGACGATGTAGAAGCCGCAGAGCCACATTATAGAGGCGCCCGTGTCAGCCTCAGTGTCTTTCGGTTGATCTACGGGGTTGCGGGAGATGCCGTGATCGTCGTTACTGAGGCGTCCGGACTTGTACACAATAGCGAAATGTTCTTTCACGCACAATGCCGCACGTGCGAGTTGTCCGGTGTTGTCCTTTACAGAAGCGAGCTAACAGAGATGATCCGTTACGGCGCTCATGCTGCGACCACAGAAGTATTCACGAAGTGAGAGAGAGGAAGGTTGAGAGAGGCAGGGAAGTTGACAAGGTATTTGTTTTAGGTTTGCTACGCCGCGTTTGGGAGAGGGGTTAGAAAGATGGCAGTGAAAGGGGATGCAAGAGACACGCACAAACATCTAACACACACACACGCATACACTTTTTGGAAATACTTCCTCTCATTGTTTCTATCGTGCAATTGGCTTGAAGCCCCATATAGCTTAAGGTAGCGTGGGCTACCCGCCCCCTTTATTTTAATTTTGTTCCATACCTGGAGGACAAACTTAACACACACACACACACGCACACACATGCACACACACGCACGCACGCACGAATACATCCCACTCAGAGGCGTTAGATCTGAATAAGCGCGGTAGCGCTTGCAGTGCTTAATTTCTCCTGCGGCGTCAGGTCCTGAAGACGCCGTAGAAATCGACTTTCCATGACAGCGGTGGTCACATTCCTTTGCGAAACGCATATGCATTGGTAAAGGCAACGCACACCTACAATCAATATAAAATTGCAGCTTCTCCAAGGCAAACCCTTGGTGGGACCCGAAGGCTTGCAGTCGGTCATACCTTGCAGTCGGTCCAGTGCGACACAGTGCACTTTATAGCAAGCGGATGGAGCATCCGTTCAGCGCCCATCCTTGACATTGGTATGGGTAGCTGTTGGCCCACCGCATGAGACGAATGGGCGTTTGATTGGCCCATTCATTGCCGATAATCCCGCAGTGACTTGGAAGCCATTGAAACTTTATTTTACGACCTGCCTCTCTCGTACACTGCATGAGCTTTGCAATCTGAAACACCAGCTGTTCTCCGCGGCGTAGATGTGGCAGTAAGGTCCGCAGTTCCGATTTGGAGTCGCAGAAAAACGTCCATTTGCGTGCCGGTTCGCCTCTGAGGAGATGAAGCGCAGTAAGGAGCGCTGCGAGCTGTGCTGCCTCAATTTTGTCGTATGATTCGCCTTAAATGTGAAAGCTGTGGCTCTCGCTAATATCACGAGCGCCACAGTGGAACTGTTTGGCGGCGCGGATCCGTCCATGTAGACACCTGTAGAGTCTCGGTGCTTCTAGTACTATAGGAGTAATGAGGGCTGTTTAAGAAATGGTGCTAATAGATCCGCTTCTTTTTGTGAATGGCAGGTATTGTCAAGTTAATTTTTGGCTTAGCATGACGCTATGGTAGAGTGTAAGGTCTCGCAGCCGGAGTGAAGCAAGTTTGTAACGACTCATCATGTGCTGTTATCGTTTGGTCTGTCCGTTGGTAGGGAAGCCAGTTAGTGGCGAGTAGTCCTGGCAAGATGCTTGATGTGTGTCCTCAGTGCTTTTATGTGCCCTCTGTGCTTCCATGTCAAAGCGGGTCTTGACATGGTGACCTCTATAGCGATTGCTATTGCCGCCACTGTTGATGCACTCTGTGGTAGACCTGGACAGATCCGGAGTGCCTGAGCCTGTACATTCTGTATTGTACGTAGACTTATTATGCCTGTTTTCGTTATTGCTGGAAAGCTGTACCGAAAAAGCGGAGAAAAGGAACTGTATAGCTACAGCATATGCAGCATAGCACGTATCAACATTCCCCATGCTTCTAAAGCGAATAACTTCAACAAGTGACAGATACTCGTTAACAGTTTAAATGCGAAGCATTTCTTGGCGGAATGAGCGAATTTGACCGCATCTATCTATCTATCTATCTATCTATCTATCTATCTATCTATCTATCTATCTATCTATCTATCTATCTATCTATCTATCTATCTATCTATCTATCTATCTATCTATCTATCTATCTATCTGGCTACGTCTCGGTGCTTTCCTAGTCGTCTCGCTCGATATATTCGGATGGTGTTGGATGAATATATGTCAATCCTGAATAATTCATTTTTACATCACTAACGTGATACCCTCCTCATGCAAGTCACGATTTACGGTACTGCAATCGCGTATGCCTCATACCCGTAGTGCACGTCGAGTAATATTCGAGTATGCGCCTCGCGTGTTGGAATTTTCTAGTCTATGTGAATATGAGGCCACATTTACCATATCATTAGCACACACTCTTTAAAAAGCATGCCGTTTGTCGTAGCATGGGATTGAAATGTAGGCACAACTATTTGCGATGATAACCTGGGGATCGAATTAAAGTCCATACAAAGGGCACGACGTGTGGGTCGTTACAGTGATAGGTTCAAATGGCCAACCATAGTAAACTTTGCTTCATATAGGGAGAAACAAGACGTCCTGTCCAACGCTAATAAGTTTAATGGGTCACCCTACAGTGTGGATCAAGATTACTCACCCGAGACTTGAAATATACGAAAGCGTCTGTGAGAATACGCAAAAGTAAAAAAAAGCAGATGGCAACGTCAAGGTTAAGCTGAACTTATAAATTCGTTACTCACGGTAAGACCTTCATCACATAGAAAAAGTGGAAGTTGTCCCATTCAAGAAACAATGATGCCATGCAAATATTAAGAAGTAAGTATGCCGCGACCGCGTTGCCCTTGTAGTAAACTGCAGAAGTATAATAAACAAAGTAAGCGAATTCGCTGGTCTGACAGATTCCGTAAAGGCTGACCTCGTATTTAGAACAGAACCGTGGCTGAAACAATGCAAGTCACACTAACCTTCGTGAGCAGTTTGTTAAACCACCCTCATTCATATCACACAGAATTGATCACCTACAAAAAGTTCATGTTCCTTGTTGTAGAACCGTAACCTACTCACATGCATTCTTACCAAGGACCACATCTGAATGGAATCAATTGCCACAGTCAGCCACCGCTATCATCGACACGTCACGCTTTAAGGTTTTTTTTGCAAAATATGTTTTGACTTTTGGTCCGGCTTCTTGATTTGTATGCAGTGTCCCTTATTCCATGGTTTTTTTCCTTTATGTTTTTCTTGTCTTAGTTCTTGAACATGTATCACATGCATAACCCCAATCGATACATTCTTTTGTAAGATACATACATACATACTTTCTGTAAGATCTTTGAGACGTTATATATTTGAGACGTTTGATCTTTGAGACGTTATATATTTGTATATTTCGGTGGATTGTTAAAATTTTGTTATATCGTTGTATTAAGTGTTCTGTTTCCATTTCTGATATGTAACATGCCCCTCCCCTCTGTAATGTGCAAACCCTGAGGGAATAAATAAATAAATAAATAAATAAATAAATAAATAAATAAATAAATAAATAAATAAATAAATAAATCTATAGCGAATAGTGAAATATTTCCAAAAGAATTCTTTGTTTATCGGAAGGACAGGCCCTGCTCCCGTGGTGGGGTGTTTGTGCTAGTTGCTCTTCTTTGAGGTCATCTGTGTTAGATGTTGATACCAACGATAAAGAATCAATATGGTGCCCAATCACTCTACCTGACTTCTCCTCGCACGCTCTTGGGCCAGTCTACCGACCTTCAAACTCAGATTTGAAACCCTTGAAAATCTTGTATAGGCTGCCTATTTTGCTTGCAGGTGACTTTAGTTAACCCGACTCGAAATGGCTACAAGGCGATTGCGTATGCAAGGTAGACAGCCGTATTAACTTAGAAATAAAAAAAAATATTGTAAACACCTTAGGATTATTCCAGTATGAAAATTCTCCTACTCCGGAGCATAATATCTGGGGGCTCTTGTTCTGCAGCTCACCTAACCTTATTAGGTTGGTTTATCTCATACCAGCAATATCCGATCAGCATGCCGCCATTGCAAACGTAAAAAACAGAAATTAACCGTTAAAGATCACCAGCACCAAGGAGAGTATTTAAAGGACTTATTGAGGATTACGACATCCATGAATTATGGCAGGTGCTGAAAGATAAACTGCTCTAACTTACAAGTTTGTTCCGAGTGTAGATTTCACCAGGCTCAGGAAATGTAAGAAACCTTGGGCAAGTTCGAGTATCCTTAAATTAATTTAAAAAATGAAGAACATTTATTACATACAAAATAACTCAAAATACTAATCACCTAAACAAGTTATCTCAGTTAAGACAGGAGTATAGGATTGCTATAAAAAAGAGCGATTGAAGAATACTTAATGACAATCAGCATGACAACCAATCCCAAACATTCCCGGAAGTTTTTGAAAGAATGGGGATAAGATTATGTAGGAATAAATGAAGTTGTTTGTGATCAGCACCCTCTGACAGATTACACCGGAACGAGAACGTGCTTGAATACATACTTTCAATCTGTTTCCATACCCAAATGCAACCGCAGTCCTATAGTCCTAGCAAGCACAGTTGCAGAAAGAGAACAAACTGAATTAAGGGTTAGGGGCATTGAGGCACTTCTCAAAGGGGCCCTGCGACACTTTTTCAACTGCCGTCTGCAGTACTGCAGTGTGTGTATGATCGAATGCTGAGATGAACGCAAGAAGAATTACGCATATCGGTGGCATAGAACTGGAGTTATACCCCTGACACACGGGCACTCTAAAGTACTTTAGGTAAGGGGACATCTACCGGAAAGGCGTTCATGCCCAGTGACACACGATAAAGGAGTATCTCCTTCCCGGCAAAGTTCCTTTGCAGAAAGGTCGATCGGCGATCTACTTTTCGAGCGTAAAGGCGTACTCTCGCCGACAGCGTACACGACCTGTAAACGGGAGAGAACTTGTCACAAAACTACGACAGCCCGCAAGTATTTTCTTGCTTTGCGTATAAGATTTAGCTTTCAGCCGTGTCATGAGATTTGTCGGGCAGCAAACATTTATTTTTACCGCACTCTCGAACGCTCACATCGCCGCCATGCGGGATACCGGCAGTTATTTATCTTTTCGTCGTGGCGTGAAACCAACAATCAACATTATTAGCCATCAGCAATAAAAACGATATTTTTACGATCCACAATCGCTAAGGTTAATTAAATGCGGAACTTTTTAAAAATGTTCGCTATCTTGCTGCTTTAACAAGGAGCGCCATTTTTAGCGGCGTTCGTCTTAGGAACCACCTAAAGAAGTTCACGTGCTGCCGTGTGTCATCGGCGCAACTACTTTCTGCAGAGGGTCCCTTAGAGTAGAAAAAGGGGTTCACTACAAAGGACTTTACTTTCGCCCGTCTGTCAGGGGTATTATTAGTCCTGGAAGTTCGAAACATGAGCAGACAGCATAAAAAGAACATTCCCTTTCGCATTTCGCTCTCCCACTGATGTCAATGGTTACATCCAATAGCAACGCGCGTCTTATAGAGCGACACCGTAAGACACCGAGAGCAGAGCGCACGCAGATAGCGTCCGGCCGTCAACATACGCGTTCCTGTCAAATATGATAGTGGACGTGTCATGTGGACGAGCAAACAATTTCACAGCGCGCCTAGTGTCGTTTTGAAAGTAATTTCAGATACCTAAAAACCAAATTTGCTTTCTATCTTACGAAGCATAAAAACAATTTTAGTACATTTTGTTACTGAATAGCGTGACTAAGCAGGCACCACACGAGTGTAACAAGCACCTGGGAGCGTCAAGCTATTCAGAACGTCCAGCCTGGCCAACGCCACGCCTGGCCCCGCCAACGTTGTCACACCATGTCACTTCCAGGAACGAAAATCTCCGTTGTGTGTCGCCTCAGTTCAGACAGGAGGCGATATTCGGCGGTTTGTTCGCTGAAATAAAATTATAGCCACTTTGCTCTCGGCGTTTCAACTCTCGATGCGACATTCCCGCGTGCCACTGTTCTAGAATCAGTAATAAAAACGGCCTGCTCAATTTGTGTCGCAGGGCCCTTTAAGGACATGGATGGAAATAAAGCAAACGGCTCAGTTGGTATCCCTTCACGCATACTAAAGCGTTGAGCTACGCCAATCTCTAAGTACCTTTATCTAATCTATGAGAAGTCGCTACACACAGAGTTCCTACCTGATATTTGGAAAACTGCTCATGTCGTACCTTGGTAGCTTCAAAGAGATGTCTCGAACTATAGGCCTACATCTTTAACATTCATCTCGTGCAAAGGCATCGAGCATATTTCACATATCTAGATAAGTCCCCTTATAACAATACATGACATACTAATCAAAGAACAATATATGTGTTTTAGAAAGGCCTATCTTGCACAAATCAATTGAATTTTATCATGAGCTGGCACTTGATGTTGACGAGAGTGGGCGAAGACATTGTATCTTTACGGACTTTCGTAAGGCATTTATACTGTGTCGCATATGCTTCTTAGTAAACTTAAAATGTTAAATATAAATTCAAGTGTGCTCGCATGCATTGCAAATTATTAGTCTCAGCATCATCAATGTGTTGTTTTGAACAGCAAAAGTTCGTACGTTCAAGTGATGTCAGGAGTCCCACAGGGCTTAACATTAGGGCCACTTCTGTTTTTACTGTGTGTATCGTGTATTTCTTCGAGGGTAAGGTTATTTACAGACGATTGTGTTGTTTATAAGAGAATTAGGAAGCGAACAAGGTGCTGCTATGTGACAATGAGCCTTAGAATGTATTAATACTTGGTGTTTCACGTGGAAGATGAACCTAAACTCAAAAAAGTGTGTTCATGTCTGTTTCACACAAAAGAAAGGAAAAAAGGATTGTAAATAATTACCAGATAAATAATGCCTTGATAAAAAAGAACCTAGACATAAGTACCTAGGTGTCACGTTATCATCTGACTATTCACTGTCTGCCCATTTCGATGACGTCATTCTATTCAGCGGAATCTGAAATGTACGCAGCCATATCCTAAAGGAAACATGCGTAAGACCGATTTTAGACTATGCGCGTGCCGTTGGGGACTCTGCGAAAAATAAATTTGATTAGTAAACTAGAAATGCAGAACCGAGCTGCTAGGTTTGTCCTGGGGCGGTATGGGCGGAGTCAAAGTTGCAGTGAAGTGAAACATGAATTGGGCGCTGCTTCTCTCTCTGTGGTAGAAGTTGAGATTGAAGCATTTATTCCTCATCTTTTGTAACAAGAATGGTGTTAGAGTCGAAAGCTATCTCTAACAACTATGTTAGGTTTCTAGGCGTAATGACCATTCCCGTAAAATCCGCGAGTATACCGTGCCAGGACGAACTTGTTTGCAAATTCCTTTAACAAAACACGTTGCGGGGCTAGTCGGTCACACATGTTGCTTCAAATATTCAGCGCTACTTTCTTGATGTGCTCCGCCACGGTGGTCTAGTGGTTATGGCACTCGGCTGCAGATCCAAAGGTCGCGGGATCGAATCCCGGCCGCGGCGGCTGCATTTCGATGGAGGCGAAATGTTGAGGCTCGTGTGCTGTGCGATGTCAGTGCACGTTAAAGAACCCCAGGTGGTCGAAATTTCCGGAGCCCTCCACTACGGCGTCTCTCATAATCAGAGCTGGTTTTGGGACGTTAAACCCCACAAATCAATCAATCAACTTTTTTGACGCAGACAGTACAGTTAACACACAGGACGGGCGCTACTTCTACTATGTTTATTAAAACCACACAAGTGACCCTTTTTAGCAAATGTAGACGATGAGCGCATGCGCGAGGCCAATGAAGAAAACATAGATTAATACCCTTATTTAGTAATCAAATCTCGCAGTCATGCAAGCAGATAGATGTGGTGCTGTGCATGTGTCGCCCTTCTTCTTGATAAAGTGCGCTTCTGATATTTCGCGGACCAATTGGTCTTTAGTAAAACACGTTCTTGGCCTAGTGTGTATAACATATTTGAAACAAAAAGGGTTGCGCGGAGAAAGACAATCACAAAGTAGGGTACAGGGACAAGCGCAAACTCACACTGCTTTATTCTTGATCAGAGCCACTGAATAAATAGGAAAATCACATCAAGACCACGTGTGCACGCGCCAAGAAAGAGCACCAGAAGTTGTTGGTGCAGTTGCTGAGTCCCTGTTGCAAAAGCTTAAGGGCGCAACGAAAGCAGCAGTAGCCGACAGTGCGCAGCGTTTGACGCGGCCCGAGGTTATGCCTTATGTGCACCGAGTGTCGCACTCCCTCAAGAAAGTCGCAGGGGAGTATGGGGTTCCGATGGTTTTTTCGGCCCCAAGGAAGCTGTCTGTTCTTTGTTCCCGCATTAGTGGGAAGGAAACAGCACCCTGCGGAAAAAAAAGCATGAAAGGCCCTCCGGCAAATGCGCAGTCGGAGTGGTATACGAAATGGACCACGGATGGATGGATGGATGGATGGATGCTATGAGCTTCCCCTTTGTAACGGGGCGGTGACATGTGCGCCACCAGGCTCGTAAGAAGATTTAAGAACTTTTTTTTCCTCTTTTAATTTTCCTCATGCCTTTTAAATTTACTTCAATCAAATCGATCATGCCATATCAAAAACGGAATTTCATATCCCAGTTCCCTTCCACTTGCAAAAGTCAGAGCGCCACCTAGCGCGAGAAACTGGAAGCGCCGCCCGGTTGGAAAACAAATCCGTGCTCCAGCCTTGCTTCCGTACGGCGGCACCACGCATGACGAGCTTTTGTCACGTTTTGTGGACGTCTCGATATTTTTTTTTCCTTAATTGGAACGATATTACCTTTCCCTAAATGTCACTAGAAGTCCTCATTCTCTTGCAGTTTTTCGCAAACGGATCGTACGACTGTCTTCTCGAGGTGCCGGAACGCGAGCTACAGTGCACGACGCTCTCCTCACACTGGCATTTAGTTCGTTTGCAGGGCGCGCAGCGCCTAGGTTTTGGAAAATAAAGTTAAGTGAAGAACGTTAAACTTAGCAGAAACACAGTAGTCCTATATTTGTGACATTATAAGCGCCTGGCCTCCTTCAAGTCAGGCATCAGCTGGTGACATGATTCACGAAAGTGGCGATACTGCTCATCACAAATGTGTGATAACGTAACTTGAAAATTTACACGGAACCACGTACAAGCTTAGCAGGTAATTCATTGTGTTGTTAACATCGATGCCCGACGGGCGATGTGCATTTTGATGGGCGAGAAACGCCAAAATGTCCGTGCACTTGATACGATATAAAGAACGTCCGCATCGAAATTAATCTGGGTCGAATTTCCCGGTTTGCGACCTGGCTTAAAATCACATCGTGGTTATGGCACGGAATACCCAACATTTAAAAATTTTTTATCATTATACGTTCTGGTTTACGAGTCCAGTATTGCTGTCGTGAGCTATCACAACTGCGGAAGGATCGTAGCTCGTTTGCAAATCCAGTTAGATTTGCATGCGCAGTCGATCGTTATAAAAAGAAAATGAACACTGAAGGTTTCATCGTGTTTTCCGGTGACAGAGTGCGCGCCACAGATCATACAACGCGGTTGGATACCATCGCATGCCTCGCTTCACCGCTGCCGTCCACGCCCTTTTCTCTTTGAAGCAACAATCGCGGGAGGAATTTCGGATAAATTACTACTTTCTCTTTCTATCGAAATAGTTGCTGCAGGCGAAAACTGCCCCGCCACGGTGGTCTAGTGGCTAAGGTACTCGGCTGCTGATCCGAGGGTCGCGGGATCGAATCCCGGCCGCGGCGGCTGCATTTCGATGGAGGCGAAATGTTGAGCCCGTGTGCTGTGCGATGTCAGTGCACGTTAAAGAACCCCAGGTGGTCAAAATTTCCGGAGCCCTCCACTACGGCGTCTCTCATAATCAGAACTGGTTTTGGGACGTAAAACCCCACAAAACAACAACACAAAACAACAGGCGAAAACTACGCATTTTCAGGCATATGAGGCACGCGAACCCTTGAGGCGTGAAGCACGTCGCGCTCGCAGCCCGTTTATTTTCCAACCAAGCAGACGACGCCGGCTCTGGCGCATGCGCAGTCGTACTTATGCAAGTGGTCCATTCCACTTAGCTGCGGAAAGGTCTACATAGGCCAAACGGGACGCTGCATCAATGATAGAGCGAGGGAACATCGGCAAGATATAAAGAGAAAAGAAAAAACTAATTTAGCTGAGCACTGCAATACATGCATGTGTGATCCTCGATTCAGTGAGATTAAGATTAAAGGTAGAAGTGCAAATTTGAATGCACGTTTGGTACTTGAAGCGTTCCTTATATGGCAGAAGGGAACCGATTGTGTCAGCGATACTTCTATCAGCCTGTATGCTGGAGAGAGGGGCTTTCTAGCCGCGCATGTGTAATTCTGGTGCTCTTTCTTGGCGCGTGCACACGTGGTCTTGATGTGATTTTTTCCTATTTATTCAGTGGCTCTGATCAACAATAAAGCAGTGTGAGTTTGCGCTTGTCCCTGTACCCTACTTTGTGATTGTCTTTCTTCGCGCAACCCTTTTTGTTTCAATTGGTCTTTACTGCGAATTAAAATTTTTATTCCATCAAGTCGTGGCTCACAATCCGGGCAATTGCTGCCCATTCGTCATAGTCGATTGTTTGAGTGACTTGAATACGTGGTAGCACGCTTGACGTCCGCTTATATTTAAAACAAGGAAAACATTTAAAACACTATAATATTTGCACACCCATGGTGAATATCAAGGTTTGGACCTCAGAATGCAGTCTGATGTTCATAGTTACTGAGGAAGACTGAAGTACGATAGGTGGGACTTCGCCTTCAGTCTTATTGATGGCCACGGGCTGCGCACAACAAGAAAAGTTGCAATAAATGAAAATGAAATGCCTGCCAACCCACTCCTTGCTCTCTGCAGCAGTGTGATACAGCTTTGAAGAAAGTCGAGCAATCTCCCAGTGCTGCTTAGTCAACGCCTCTCCACTTGATGGTGCATTGCACAAGAATGTCAGCATTTCTGTGCAGTCATGAAACCTGTGCGAAAACGTCAGTTTCTTGATTTCCTCCTCCTATAGCGCAAGCTATTTGAACAGGTTCGGAAGTGCATGTAGTTTAATGCCCATAATGTCTTTGAAGACGCCATTTTTGCAACGCCTAGATAGAATATCGCGTTGTCTACACCTGGTGTTGCTTTTGGCAAAGTGGCGGTGGCTCAGGCAAAATGCGTAGCTCAGTTTTGTTGATCGCGCTGCTTATGCGATGCCTTTTTGAATTGCTGCCAATTTGTGTACGCGCAGTGCTGCGATACTCGGCCGATTACGCCCCTTTTACTGCCGCCTTATCAGGTTCAACAGTGCAGCTTCTCGTAACTTACGCGCTTCTCTTGGCACTCGCTTGCATCCTGACGGATTTTCCTGCGGGGTGTGTACAACAGTGCACTTCGCGGTGTACTATGTGGTTTCAAGTGCTGCATGTTGCCACGTTATTTGACCCAATCCCACTGCTGTAACTTCGTGACACCGTCCGTCATGCTATATTAGGCTTCCTAAGTGACATTTTATCCTCCACGACTAGGCGACCGCAGCAAAGAGAATGAGCTGAGCTGCCTCTTGTTTGCGCAAGTATGTAATGCTTGAACATTGACAATTGTTTCAGTGCACAACGATGCACGTCTGGTTCTGCTGTCATGAACATATTATATTGCTTGGTCATTTTCGTTTGCATACACGTGTTGTTGCACCCGTCTCCTGCTTAGTAGTGATGCTTGTCTGAATCCTTCTGCCCTTGAAGTCGCTACTGATCTCCTACATGCTCGCCTTAAAGGGGTCGCGAAAAGAATTTTGAGCGGTCTGGTCGCAATCTTTGCTGCTTCAATGAGAAATCGTCAAGCTGATCCTGAAACACTTCGGCGCGATATTCGGCGTGAATTTAAGCCCGTTCTTGAAATCCTCGTGTTCTTGGGCTCCCGAAGAGCCATGCGACATCCCAGGTGGGCACTATTTGTTGACGTCAAGTGAAGATAGTTAAAAGCTCACATATATAGTTAGTCTTTGTTTGCTCTGAAATAATAGATTTATGTGAAAGCTAGAAAGCAAGACAATAGATGGATCCCTTGTGATGCCACGTACGGAAGCAAGGCTGGAGCACGGTTTGTTTTCCAGTGGCTGGCGCGTGGCGACTAAGATGACGACTAAGATGACGTCACCTGCAGAGTTTTGAGGCATGAGTGCTGTCGAAACAGCGTTTTTGTCGCTTTCAGTCAACCCACACGACGGAACAAAACAGCGTGTGTATATAGATCGGAGGTCCATAATCGCATCGAACACATTTTCAAAAAACGTTTCACAACCCACTTAAGGTACACTGTTAGCTTGATAGCCTTTAATTGTACAAGAACGTAGCAGCTTCGTCGGAAATCCCTGCGGAAGTTTTAGCCACTATTTGTGGGGTCTTACGTCCCAAAATCATCTATGATTATGAGAGAGGCCGTATTGGAAGTCTACGGAAACTTAGACCACCTGGGGTTTTTTAACGTGCACTGACATCGCACAGCACACGGGCCTCAACATTTCGTCTCCATCGAAATGCAGCCGCCGCGGCCGGGATATGATTCTGAGACCTTGGGATCAGCAGCCGAGTGCCATAATCACTAGACCACCATGGCGGGGCATGTTTCAACCGAAGACCCCAGCATGGTGTGAGTTGATATGATATCCGAAATGTTTGAAGACAGAAAAATAGATATAAGGATATGAAGGTATCTTGAAAATAAATTTACGGCTTCAATATTGGTCAACATGGAATGATAATAATGTAGTAAAATGTCTTGGATGGGTTGGTTCATGCATACTACTGTAGCCACTGCGGCGCAAACATATGCCTACATAGAAGAAACGGAAAGAAACGGCAGGCGCGAAATCGCAACTGCTTTATTGCATTAGAACATAGCCTCGCCAGAAATTCAAGTGATGATTAGCGAACAACTGCTAAATATAGGAGAGCAACGACTTCGCGATAGGCTAAGACGTCACTGCTTGCAACACAACTAGTGAAGCCCAGCTGTACTGAATCTTTGGGAAGATAGCTCACATTTGATAAGTAGTAGTAGCAGTAGTAGTAAAAATCGTATTCGTGAATTTTAGAGACCTCAGTGCAGCGTCCCATTGGCTGCTGCAATCTGGTTTTTCCTGGTCCTGTAGGGTGGGGCGGGAAGGGAGGCATAAATGTGGGAAAGTGAGGGGTTGTGTATTTTAGGCTTTCCGGGCGGTCTGGAGCATTGGCCGTTGGTTTGATATAGGTCAGCATATCCGCTACAGAAGGGGAGTATTCGGCTGGGTAGAAAAGTGGTGGCGCGCAAGGCTGGGGAATGTATTAGTTTGCAACTGGAGCCCCGCGCCAAGCGACTGAATTTGCATTGTTTATACTATGCTATTACATTGCTTAGTTCTGCGTATAAATATCCAGGTATGAAAAGTACGCTTGACGGCTAATAGACACAAACCGTATATCATCTGAAGGCTTGAATCTCTCGCAGGTCACATTACTCTCATAAAGGTTACTATGTTAAACAGTGCTTTGCTCGTGAAGGGATCTGGCTTAACCAAGCACTTCATACATGGGGTTTCACAGTTATGGAGTAAAATCATCGCGCCTCTCCCGTCGGCGTTCGTGGACACCTGTGACCACAATAAAGACGCCGTATTGCAGTTCCTGCACTTCCCCGCCCCCCTCCTAGCTCGTACCTCCACCTGTATTAGATTAATCTGCTTGGCTAGGAGCTCGACGTAGTCTTTAGAACGTACTCGACCCTAGAATATATTTCTTAACACAATAAATGGCCCCAATCTTTGCGACAACCTTCATTGAACAGGTACATAGAACTCGTTGTACTGTGTGCCACAGATAAGGTATGGTGCCATTATGATTAAATACACATGCCTGCACGGAAGACCCAGGCGGTCGCGTTGTAAACTGGAGGACTGACCTAAAAAACCAGTTGCAAAGATAATTTCACGGTGCTGCCTGCGAATACTAAGCGCAGAAAGTTGTGATGTGATGTAGCATGTTGATAACACAAGTTTCTATAGAACAATGGTAAATAAGAACATAAAACAACTTGCCCTATCAATCGCGGTAATGCGTTGCACCCGCATTCATGAAGATGCTCCTGTTGAGTAGTTGAATGTGCGTTGCGGAAGATATTACGTGTAACACTGCGAACAATCTAGCCGTCATATACACAGATTCCACATAACAGCAGGGCAAGATAAACAAACATCATATCGGTTTGCTGACTTCTGTCGAGGCTATGGGAACGGCTGCGCTAGTCGTGTCATAAATAAAACTATTGGCAGGTTTCTGCTGGTGCTCTACTGCTGCTCATGGATTGTCACCAGGGTTGCCATTTGGCAGATTTGAAAAGGAGCCAGAAATGAAGCTCAGCGTACCCATAAGCAGCCATGTCGTTTACTCTAGGCGCCGAATTGGCAGCCAGATAGAACAGCAGAGATATTATGAAGAGACGAATAATTTCGCTGAAACGATGCAACAGAGGGAAACGGTATGCGAAGATCTAATGCTGAACGTAGCCCGCTGGTAAAGAATGTTCAAAGGCTCGACCATGGATGGTATAAACCTCAACAACACCCATGTCATTGGTACCGAGACAATTCGTGCAAAGATTCCGCTTGGAATTTGGACATATTCAGACAACTTCCAGAAACCTCGACTGGTCAGCCGGCACCCTACTGAGTGCATAAGTGCATGGCCTGAGGATAGGAAAGGGCAACACAAGACCGCAGCAGCTTAAAAAAGCTGTTTTTAAAAGTAGTCACCAGTGAAGAATAAAATCCACGCATCTCCACGAAGTGAACCATGACGAGTGGGTGAAACTGGGAATCGTTCTGCGTTACGGCAAATCACCCGTGACCCGCAAATCACCCTTGAAAAAACCGCAGGTTGGCCCACAACACGCACAAATTGTTCGGCAAAGCACACATCCAAGCAGCAGCGCGCGCGCACCAAGCCGCCTTGAACACACCAAGAGAGGAGGAAGGCACGGGACCCGCGGCTTGCTAGACCATTCCTTCTTTCTCCGTGAAAAGAGTCTATACATACACCAAAGCAAGAAAGTTCTGTCCTACTTTGCTAGACGAAAAAGTGTCTTCTCGCGTTACAATATTTTAGTGCATTTGAACATCAAGGCGAGCGCTTTTTTGAAGAGATCTTACGAGTCGGTGCATATCTAGTAACCAGTAAGGCAACTCTGTTTTCCAATAATTGCAAGTTTTCTTCAGCTGCACGATAGAAAAAAAGTGAACCCATGTATTCGCCGTTGAATAAGGAGACTTCACCGTTAATTCCATCCTAATTCCCTCTTGTGTAAACTTTTATCAATGTAAGGTTGATAAAAGTACGAGTGCCACGCTCTTTAGCGGTGAAGTGAGTGATGCAATGGTCGCTACCATCGTAAAGCTAATCAATGGAGGTCGCAAGTGGAGGTTCAGCAGCGAGAATTAGGGGGACCCTGCTGCAACACTTTTTGTACAGAATCAGAAAATGGTGCCGGTCAATGGAGCATGCTCGTGTGAACACAATAGCCATAGATTATTGCACGGCACGCACGCACTAGGAAATCGGCAATTTGGTTTCAAGCACAGCTGGAAAGCATTTGCTCTCCTTTGAACTAATGAGCGCGCATGAGGCACCGGCTAAGTCGATTGACCTTTTTCGCTGCTCTTTAAGAGAGATGCGCACTTTTTCTTTATTTGTTGAAATCAAAGCGAACAAATAAAGCATAGCAGATCACCCTTCAGCATAATAAACAAGTGAATTGGGCTAGTTGGTATAGATCGATCTTCGTAAGAAGCGCAAAACTACACACAGGGACAGCTAGTGTTGCTCAAGCGCTTGTGTTGTGTCTTTCTTTCTAGCTGTCCCTGTGTGTAGTTTTGCGCTTCTTACGAAGATGGACCCTTCAGCAATCATGAAATAATTCTGTAACATTTCTAAAACGAGAGACTTAGCCGTTGCATTAAGTGACGTCTAATGTTGGAAGAAGAGCGGGCGCTTTCCAGCTGTGTTTGAAACCGAATAGCGAACTCAGTGCAAAATTTGGCACATATGTTCACAGAAGCCTTCACGACTGATCGGCACCACTTTCTGGCTTTGTTAGAACAGTGTTGCAGGGCCCCCTTAGGCCTAAAATTCTGACGCTGCGGTTCTTGATTATGACACTAATATCTACAAAGATGTTATTAGTTGTGTGGGATGAAAAGTCCGGCGCAGTTCAAGGAATAACTGGCTTTCGTGTGCCCCTTCCCTGAAAGTAAATCACACGTGGCTGGTAGCCGCACATCTAATGCAGGTATGGGTCATACGTGGCTGAATGTTGAACCTTACACACTATGCCGCGTTGCATTCGTGTGCTGTTGGGCTGCGAAAGGCTCCCGGTTGTAACACTTATGCCCCGTGTTCGACCACGAAAGGTCTGGGCTTTTGTTTTACATCTGTTAGGCGATAGAAGACTTCTAAGAATTTAAATTTAGCTATTTGATCAAAATTACGAAATAAGCATAATAATATTAGTATTTCAAGGAAAACCTAGATGTTGTAATTCACCTTAAAATGTCACAGTTTCGCCGCAAGGGCGAAGCAATGAATGCGATAGCAAGAAACTGTAATGCTATAGGAAGTGAGGCTCGCAGCTTCAGGAGCAATATTAATTGTAGCAAACATGCACTTCGTAAGTGAGCGCCTCCCGTGGGCAGCGCGTGCTGGTACGAAGGGCTTTATACGTTGTGTCACAAAGCTACACATACAAAGCTAGGGGAGGCCGCTTAATGAACAAACAGAAGATGAGCGCGAACTATCAAGTGAAGCACGCACGAAACGAACGCACAGATATACACCGAACGAGCACGAATAAGCTGTCACAATGGATACTCTCAGTTTGAATAGCGCTCCTGTTGCAAAGGCGGCCGAAGCAGCGAAGGAAACTAGCGTGCTTCAAGTGTCGAGCTGTGACACTGATAGTTCGCGCTCATCTTCTGTTTGTTCGCTTAGCGGCGTGCCTTGAGCTCGAGTGACTTTCGCACGCTCCCTTGAGCTCGTCGCGCCATCTCGCTGGTAATGAAGAAACGCTTATAAGCATCTGCCGTCTCCGAGTCCTGCCAGCGGTAAAGGGTGCGTATATCAGGCTCGCCGTTAGCTCTCCGAAGGATGTGCTCTTTATGCACCCCTAATAAATGTAGGAAGGCGCGAATTTTCACAACGTAGGTAATTATATCATGAGTCCATTCCCATAAGCGTCGTCCATATAAATCGGTCCTGAAACCAAGACATATGGTGAGAATTAAAGTCCCCTGTCAAGAAAATATTTTTTCTGCAAGCAGCTAACATAGCATCGAGGCACCTATGCTGCGCCTCTGCAGGAAAGTATAACGTGAATAAGAGAGAAAGCTGGGCATTCCTGTAGACTTATGGCTAATGCTAAAATTTCACATCCATTAGACATATATTGATAAGATATCCTTGCTCTATAACTAAATTTCGTTGGTACAAATAAAGCAAGACCACCACCTTTAGAACGTCTGTCATTTCCGGAGCCCTCCACTACGGCATCTCTCATAATCAAGTCGTGGTTTTGAGACGGAAAACTCCAGAAATCAGTCAGAAGGTCTGTCCAAACGAAACAGTCTGTAATTTTTCAGGAAGAATGCTTTCCTTTTGAAAGCCAACTTTTCTGAATTGCAATTATATCTGGAGACAGCTGCGAATATGATAAGTATGTTGCTGCTCAAATGATCGAACGACAAGTACACTGTAGAATTTTGAGGGAACCTATTTTGACGGTATGCCAGTAGAGGAGACCCCTTGATCTAGAATAACATCTTTCAAAAAATCACTCTGGTTGGTTCTCACAAAAGCCTTTACTTGGATTTAGGATTATGGGGAGAAATGTCATGAGAAAGAGGAGACCTAGTGAGCTTTAGAGTCCTGAGAAAATCCATGTCCTTCACTTCCGAGTCATCTGAATGAAGTCCGGATGTATCGTGCTCTAATTTATCAAATTATAGGCCTATTTCTTTAACGCCAACCTCATGTAAGATGCTAGAACACATAATCTATAAGCACATTATAATGTTCCTTGAAAACAACGACCTCTTGACCAGGTTCCAACACGGCT
This sequence comes from Hyalomma asiaticum, assembly GCA_013339685.2. Lineage (NCBI taxonomy): Eukaryota > Metazoa > Arthropoda > Arachnida > Ixodida > Ixodidae > Hyalomma > Hyalomma asiaticum. Next base: position 24,855,974 of record CM023482.1, read on the forward strand.
TCAGGAAAGGTTTCAGTACTGTAATCCAACTTTCAGAATTCACCCATGACCTTTTGCTTCAGATCGACCTAGGTAATCAGATCGACGCCATTTTCATTGACTTTAGCAAGGCTTTTGACACTGTACTGCATTCAAAATTACTTGCTAAACTCCGTATTATTTTAAGAAGTCCCCAGTTGGTGTCATGGATTTCCAGTTTTCTATCTCTGCGGTCCCAATTTGAGGACGACGGAAGAGAACCGCTGGAGCTCCGCCGAAGCCGCAGGACTCGCGGGTCTTCCGCCTGTACCAGTGACCATGAACGCCGAGGTGACAGCCCGCCCGCCTTCGTCCTGCTCCCTTGGACAACACTACAGGGAACCACGCGCCTTCTCCGGGAACACTGGAGAGGACGTCGAGGAATGGCTCAAACACTACCGGCGGGTAAGTCTGTATAACCGCTGGGACACGACGAGCCAGCGGAACAACGTCCCACTGTTTCTTGAGGGAACCGCGTTGATGTGGTTCGAGAATCACGAGGAAAACCTGACTACGTGGGCGAATTTTGTAGACGAGATCAAGAAGTGTTTTGGCGACCCGTCAACGAAAAAGAAGCGTGCCGAGCGGACGCTGGCCCAACGTGCGCAAGTACCAGGGGAGACGTGCACCACGTACATAGAGGAAGTTCTGAAGTTGTGCAAAAGTGTGGACCCGGCCATGACAGATGAGGATAAGGTCGGCCATCTCCTCAAAGGTATTGCCGAAGATGTCTACCACTACCTGATAGGCAAGGACGACTTAACTTCGGCAGATGACATCATCCGACATTGCCGCACATTCGAGGCTCTTAAGGCTCGGCGTATTTCGGCAAAGTTCGGTCGACTCCCCAACGTCACCACTGTCGCGAGCATCGACGTGGGCCCTTCGCCCAGCGATGTGGCGTCAACTGTTCGGGAAATAGTGCGCGACGAACTTGATCGACGGGACGCTGCCGGTAAATCGAACGCGCATGTCCATGGTGCTTTCACACCGTGCGCCGCCCTTCCGGTGTCCATCAATGCTGCGGGCTTCGACTACTCGAGGGAGCCGGAGCAGCCGCGTCATTATTCTTACAATTATGAGCCGCGGAGCGATTCCGTCAAGAGGTCGTCGCCCTCCGACATTACGGCGTGGCAAGGTCCCACTGACCGTCTTCAGCAGCGTCTGACGCGTGAAGCACCTGTGTGCTTTTACTGTGGTGCCCGTGGACATATAGCACGCTTCTGCTCGGAGCGCCGCCGTGCTCCTCTACCGCAGTACAAACGACCACCGGCATCCTCGCGCCGCCCAAATACGCGTGGGAACTATCGCTGGCCGCCACGGAACAGCTACTACGGCAGCGACTACCATCGGAACTTCCGCAACGATTCGCCTGATTCTGCGCGGAGTGTGACACCACCAACTTCCCGTAGGTATCGGTCACCATCTCCAAGCCGTCGACGTCTCGCCTCTCCTCCTCCGGGAAACTAGACGCCGCGGCCGATGGAGGTGAGGTCGCCGGACATTTTTCACTGCACACAAAAATGCCTCCGCCAGTTTCAATGTCAACGAATAAGGTCGATGTTCTTATAGATGGTGTTCCCACGTCAGCTTTAGTCGACACGGGAGCAACTGTTTCCGTCATGAGCAGTGAATTCAAGTCCCGAATCGGTCGGAAAGTGATGTTCTGTTGGGAAGACTACGCAACGTTTTGTGCAGTCAGTGGGGAAGCGTTGCGACCAAAGGGAGTGTGTACTGTAACTGTTACATTCGGCTCAAAGGTGTTCAAGGCAGAGTTTGTAGTTCTTGCGAATTCTACCCATGACGTGATCCTGGGGATCGACTTTCTGAAAGAATGTGGAGCCACAGTTGATTGCGGTGCCGGTGAAGTGTTACTCTCTGCTTTTTGTGAGGAGCCTACGCGCCGCCAGCAGACTATTGCCGTCGTTGACGACATAACTCTGCCGGCGCAGTCCATAGTTCGAGTGCCTGTTGAAGTCTGTGGTGTCGCACCTGATAACGCTGACGTGATAGTTTACCCGATCTAGCTGACCTGTGCGAAAAAGGATGTGTTTGTACCGCGTTGTGTGATTTCTACGAAAGTGGCAGATCGTTACTGTGGGTGATAAACTCCTCTTTCGAGCCGATTGTCCTACCTAGCGGAGTGCGGCTGGCTGTGTTTGAACAGGACACAAGCGATAACATTAGCATTGCGGTAATTAGCGACGACCAAAAGGATGGATCCGATCTGGCCTACCCAAATGATGACGTATTCCTAGGTATGGTGAATAAGTCGCTTTCATCGGAGAAGAGACAAACATTGGTTCGAATCCTGTCCAATCATGCATCCGTCTTTGATTTTGCACAGAATGGCCACGAATTTCCCGTACCACCTTCACGTGCTCACCACGTGATTAATACTGGTGCAGCCCATCCTATCCGCCAGAGACCATACAGAGTATCTCCGTCCGAGCGTAAGATTATAGCTCAGCAGGTAGAGGAAATGTTGGCGAAGAAAGTTATTCAGGAGTCCTCTAGCCCCTGGGCAGCGCCTGTTATACTAGTAAAGAAGAAGGATGGTTCCTGGAGGTTTTGTGTGGAGTCTGTGGACTACCGGCGATTGAACTCTGTGACGAAGAAAGATGTATATACGCTTCCCCGAATTGATGACGTCATTGATTGCCTGCACTCTGCCTCGTATTTTTCTTCCGTAGACCTCAGATCTGGATACTGGCAAATTCCCATGCACTCGGCGGACAAGGAAAAAACAGCGTTTACAACTCCGGACGGTCTATATGAGTTTAATGTTATGCCGTTTGGTTTATGCAACGCTCCTGCCACCTTTGAGCGATTTATGGACACTGTTTTCCGCGGCCTAAAATGGGAAATATGTCTTTGTTATCTTGATGATGTTGTAATTTTTGGCCGCACGTTCGACGAACATAATCGCCGTCTTGATGTTGTCCTAACGTGCCTTGAGAAAGCGGCACTTACCCTGAATTCAAAAAAATGCCACTTTGGTGATCGTGCAACGATAGTTCTTGGCCATCTCGTAGACAAGCACGGTGTTCGACCTGACCCACAGAAAGTCACCGCGGTAAGCAGCTTCACTCGACCGCGTTCACTGCGAGAACTTCGAAGCTTCTTGGGTCTGTGCTCATATTTCCGGCGTTTTGTTCCAAAATTCGCTGATGTGGCTCAGCCTCTCACTCATTTGCTCAACAAAGATGTGCCGTTCCAGTGGACGAAAGAGTGCGAGTCGTCCTTTTTTCAGCTGAAGTTCATGCTGACTTCCGGACCTATTCTTCGCCATTTCGACGCATCCGCCCCAACTGAGGTGCACAGTGACGCTAGTGGAATCGGTATCGGTGCAGTTTTAGTCCAGCGTCACGGAGCCGCCGAACATGTCATTGCCTATGCTAGCCGTTGTTTGAGCAAAGCAGAGCGGAATTACACCGTTACCGAGCAAGAATGTCTTGCGGTCGTCTTTGCCGTGCACAAGTTTCGACCGTACATCTACGGCCGCAGATTCTCTATCGTCACAGACCACCACTCACTGTGTTGGCTAACTGGTCTACGTGATCCTTCAGGCCGTCTTGCACGCTGGGCCTTACGCTTGCAAGAGTATGGCTTTGATATACGCTTTAAAGTGGCCGCCGTCATGCAGACGCTGATTGCCTGTCGCGACTTCCCCTTCCCATGGCGGAATGTGACGCCGACAATTTTGACGACTGTCTAGCAGCTATAGACTCATCGTTCCCAGATCTTGCCGCCTTCCGTGCTGAACAGCGCAAAGACCACAGTCTGGCTCCTTCTTTCTCTTCCGCCGTCGAGAAGCCCCGCCAGAGCCCTTTCGTTGTACAGGATGGAATTCTTTACAGGCGGAATTTTTCTGGGACCGGGGCCCGCCTTCTTTTTGTTGTTCCTAAGGCTTTGCGAACCAATGTCTTACAAACTTTGCACGACGACCCAACATCCGGCCATATGGGATCTGCCAGGACATACCACCGCGCACTCGGACGTTTTTACTGGCCACGCTGAAACCGCACCACTCTCTGCCGCCACAGCCGAGCACGTTTCGGACTTCTTATTACGCTACATAATCCTCCGGCATGGACCCCCTCGCGCGATTATCAGCGATCGCGGCCGCCAGTTCGTAGCCGACGTCGTTGAGGAGCTGCTTCGCCGCTCAGCCTCCCAGTTTCGTCACGCCACGTCATACCATTCACAGACGAACGGATTGACTGAGCGCGTGAACAGAACTCTGATTAACATGCTTGCTATGTATGTTGACTCGAACCACAAAAACTGGGACGCAATTTTACCTTTTATGACTTACGCGTACAATACTGCGCTGCACGAGACCACCGGTTTCAGCCCGTTCTACCTCCTCTACGTCCGCCGACCACGAAGTACCCTTGGCACCATTCTCCCATTTTCCGAGGAGGAAAAACCACCTCTTGCTGAGACACTCTGTCGCGCAGAGGAGGCGCGGCGCATCGCGCGTCTCCGTACTTTCGCATCACAGGACCGCTCAAAGGCTCGTTACGACAAGCGACATCGACATGTGTCATACAGAAAAGGCGATCTGGTGTGTCTGTGGACTCCGTACCGCAAGCGTGGGCTGTACCAAAAGTTCCTGGCCCGCTACACAGGTCCTTTTGTCGTCTTGTCGCGTTTTAGTGACGTTACGTACGTCGTTTCCCGACTCGCATCTACCGGCCGTCGTTCCAGAAGAACTGACGTCGTTCATGTTGCCAGGTTGAAGCCATACTATACGCGCGACACTGAATGACTCGCCCGGTGGGCATCGTATGCAACGGGGGAATTGATACCGTACCTCGGGTGAAGAATGAAAGAGGACAACGAAGTGAGGCTCAATCCTGGGCTGAGTGCTAAGCCTTCCGATACCATCCGTCACCCCGCTCCGTAAAATAAACATCTTTCACCGTAACAATATATATATATATATATATATATATATATATATATATATATGTCCTAGCACCGTGACAATATATACATACATACTTATACATATACGGTTCATGACGGGGGCGACGGGGACGGCAAAAACCAGCCGAGACTGTCCACATAATTGCTATCGCAATAAAATTTTTGAAGCTTGCGCTAGGGGCCCAGTGCCAGCGAAGCAGAGAAGCTGATGGGCCCTTGGCTGATCTGGGTTTGTCTGCGGCACACCCGTATTTCGCCATGATCCGAGGCTTCGGGAAACGCCCAGAAAAGTACTGCTTGGCCCAACGAACGCTTCTCAAAGTTTCGCACTGAGGTGAGCGTAGAAACGTTCGCGTCGAACCACAGACAGCGGCCAAAGCGGCACACGTGGCCTCGGTTTGACGCCGTCCCACCACTTTTATACTGCAAACGCACAGCTTTCCGAAACGCTGTGCACTGGATGATGACGATGGACGACGATGCAACTCTGTTAATGGCACACACCCACTGAAGGGGACAGCCAATAGACCTTCCCAATAGAGCGCTCCTGGGCGCCGCCATGAAAGTGGCGCTAGCGACGTCTTGCGGCGGCGCCATCTTGGGCTGTTTGCTCGCCGGGCTCTCCGTGCGGGCGCGTGCATTCGTTGTGTGTGTTTCAGCCAAGATCTTGCTTTCGCTCTCTGTAAACATCGCGGAATCGTTAAGTAGGTTCATTTGAGAGTATGTGGGATCTGACTGATTAGCAGGACAGTTGCTATCGGCATTGTTTTGCGTGTTATTGGGCGGGCAGAGACAGGATCAGCAGGCCGGTTGGTAACAGTAAAACTGGGAAACCGGGAACCGTGTCGCCTCTTCTTTGCTGAGTTACTGTTGTAAGATGACTCGCCTCATAATGGGAATAATGTTGCTTTTGCTTACAATGATGCCACTCACTAAGGCTCTCGCCTTAATGTGTCAATTAGGGTAACCTTAATGTTTCAGTCAGAGTGTCCTTAAAAGAGGGTGGTTCCAAAATTATGGAAAATTATCACAAGAAACGATACCTTCAGAAATAAATGACCAATCACGTAACACGATATATCAAACGAACCCTTAATTTAACGCGGACATGACTCAGGCATAATCACCATGATAGCCAGGCTTTAAGTCATGCTCATGACTTTAACTATGAAAGTGAGCACGTCCAGAAATCAATGATTGAAAATCGCTAAGTAATGTTCGGAAGTCACACAAGCTAGGTTAGAGTGGTTACGATAATGAGAGTGCATCGTGATAATTGCCAAATCACGATTAAAGAATGACCTGATTTTGCAAATCATGTATTTAATCACACATAATACAAGGAAAAGCTTGAAACTGTAAGAAGGCGGTCGAGATGGGTGCCCAACGAAAGGTGCGTCTCGAAAGATGTGATATTGGTCATAGTCACGCTCACAACATGACATGATGTTCTGCTGTCATGCTGTGACATGAGCATGACTCTGGAAACATAATACTATTGGAAGAGATCGATATGGGTGTCAAACAAAAGCTGCATGCCGAAGAATGTATTATTGGTCATAGTCACGCTCATGACATGACATGATGTGGTCATGACATGAGCATGACACTGCAAAAACAAATGTAAAGGAAGGTGGTTAACATGGGTGTCAAACAAAAGATGTAGGTCGAGAGATGCGATAGAGTTAGTCATATTAATGACACGCAATACATGATATTACATGAGTATGACGAAGCAAAAATTAATGGAAAGGGGCCAAGTGAATGTCAAACGAATGGTGATTGTCGAAGGATCTGATATTGTTCATGGTCACGTTCATGACGTAACATGATGTGCTAAGGTAATGCTATGACATAAGCATGACTCTGCAAAAATAAGAATTATGTAAGGAGGTCAAGATGGGCGTCAAACGAAAGGTGCATGTCAAAAATGTGATATAGGCTATAATAGTCACGTTTATGACGTGACATGATATGCTCATATCATGCCATGACATGTGCATGACTCTGCAAAAATAAAACTACTGGAAGGGGGTCGAGAATGGGAGTCACACGAAAGGTGCTTGTCGAAGCATGTGATATCGGTCATAGTTAGGTTCATGACATGATGTGATCAGGTGCTATGACATGATCATGACTCTGGAAACAAAAGACTAATGGAAGGGGATCGATATGGGTGTCAAAGAAAAGGTGCATGCCGAAGAATGTAATACGGTCATAGTCACGTTCATGACATGATATGCTCGTCATGAACAAGACTGTGCAAAAATAAATGTAAAGGAAGGAGGTCAAGATGGGTGTCAAAGGAAAGATATAGGTCGAGAGACGCGATAGAGTTAGTCATGTTCATGACACGGAATACATGATATGACATTAGCATGAGAGAGCGTAAATTAACTGAAGAGGTGAAGATGGGCGTCAAAGGAAAAGTAAAGCTCGAGGGATGTGATATAAGATATAATCATGTTCATGACATCACTTACATAATATTCAAAAAGGCGTCGATACCGGTTGTAAAACGAAAGGCACAGGTGGAGATGTGACATGAGATATTCATTTTCATGACATGATATGGTCATTGTACCACATAATTATGAGTCAACATGAAAGCTTTAAGGGGGTTGAAATGGGTGTCAAACAAAAGGACGGAACCGGACGCTTGTTCGCTCTGCATGATTTTTCTATTAACTAGGTGGATGTCCTTTCAAACACGCGAGCGTAAACGCCTTCGTGAGTGAGTGCGCAGCCGCACTCCTCCTGCGCAACGTTGTGCTTGCTGTGCACAGCTGTTACGTGCAGCATTTCTTTTCTTCTGGTAGTAGGTGCAACCGTAAACAAGGCAGTGATGCCCTGTCGATAGGCTGTTCTTAAAGGACATTTTAAATCGCTCTAGTGAGCGAAAAACAGCGCGCGCACCGTGCAATCACGGCAAAACGTATGGGCGGCTCGGCGCAACAAACAGCCCAACGAAGGGGGGCGTGGCGCGGAGAGCTCTCTCCCGCGCGCTAGCAGACGACAAAAACGGGTTCCGGCTCGCCGGTGCGAGAGTGCCGATGGAAAGGTCTATAATCGGGCGGCAGAGTCAATCAGGGATGGCGCAAGAGGGACTAAGCCAAAAAGAGAAAAAAAAAAGCTGAGGAAAACCACTTAACAATCCAGTATGCGGACTACCTGAGATGGAATGGAAGGAATGAAAGAGTAGGGAAGATTAAAACACGTCTTAAAGGCGCAGCATTTCTTAGTAAACTTCGGCGACTTTGAGCGTATCTATCTATCTATCTATCTATCTATCTATCTATCTATCTATCTATCTATCTATCTATCTATCTATCTATCTATCTATCTATCTATCTATCTATCTATCTATCTATCAGCCGCCTACGACTTTGTGCTCTCCTGGCCGTTTCGTTAATGGGATGTGTACGAAAATTGGTATGCAACAACATAACTGCATGACGAACATAAGTGACAGATCATAACATCAAGAGCGTGGCATGCATGTTTTGAGCCACCTGATTTACATGCCACGCGTTTCGTTAAAGGGATGTTTGCGAAAATTGGTATACCACGACATAACTGCATGACGAACATAAATGACAGGTTATAACATGAAAATTATGACATGCATGAAATGAGCGACATGATTTGCATGCCACGGTCTTCGTGCTCTCTTGGCCGTTTCGTTAATGGGATGTGTACGAAAATTGGCATGCCACAACATGACTGCACGACGAACATAAATGACAGGTCATAACATGGAAATCATGACATGCATGTCATGAGCGGCATGATTCACATGCCACGTCCTTGGTGCTCTCCTGGCCGTTTCGTTAATGGGATGTATACGAAAATTGGTTTGGCACAACATGACTGCATGACGATCTTAAATGATAGGTCACAGCATGAAAATCGTGACATGCACGTAATGAACGGCATGATCTACATGCCACTCGTTTCGTTAATGGGATGTATACCAAAATTGCTACGGTACAGCACGACTGCATAACGAACGTAGATGACACGTCATAACGTTAGAATCATGACATGCGTGTATGAGCAGCATGGTTTACATACCACAGTCATGGTGCTGTTGTGGCCATTTCGTTAACTTCATATGTACCAAACTGGGTATAGCGAGACAACAATGCAAATCCATTTTACGTTCCTGATGCGGGCTTCGCATTTCCTTGATTCCCACTGCACGTGGGATCTGCCAATTTTTTTTTACTGAAGGAAAAAAAGGAGCAACCGTGGAGGGTCACTATTTCGGGACTCCTACGACAACCTCTGCGATAGCCCGGGCCAGGAGGACGAGCGCCCGGGAGACCTCGGGGGCGCCGTCACGAAGTGTACCTTCCCACTGCTCTGAGATAACTGGTGGGAGGGGAGGGAAGCAGGCAGCGATGCACTCTACAGTGACGTGGAATGCTGTGGGGATGGCGCCACATCCTGCGCAGGTGTCGGCATAGTGAGTCGCGTATAATTTATGCATGAAGTGTATATTTGGAAAAGTTTCGCTCTGCAGCTGGCGAAGCGCCACAGCCTCCCCTCGTGGGCAGTTCACTTGTGGGGGTTGGTATCGTCCCTGCAACTGTGTGTAATGCTGGGTGGCGTCGTGGTATGTGAGAAGCGGGACACCTGCCTCTGCGTTGGCCGTCTCACTGCGCGGCGCTTCACGGTGGGTGAGTTTCCAGCGGACGCACGACCGCGTTCATTACCAACAGTGAGGCATGGCCAGGCGTCCAGAGCAGGTGTGCGGTGTGGTTGACGTGTGAAGAAACTTTGGATGTGCGTAAGAGAATAGAATCTGAAGTTCTGGGAATGCCACGACCTGTCAGGAAAACCCGACATGCCCGGAAGCTTGCGAATCGGTGATTATGTAGTGTGTTTCCGCGTGGAAGCTCAATATGTATTGGATGGCCAAGGTAATTTCCATGATCTCGCCTGAGGCTGTGGCTGAAGATGGGGAGGAGAACGATGCAGCACTCACTATCTCATACGCGCCGCTAACCACCACAGCCGTGTGTCCGTTTGCAATGCAGGCTGCGTCTGTGTAATAAACTGTGCGCTCTGCAACTTCGCTGAGGTGACAATTTAGGTGCCTGACCCGTGCCCGCCGATGACCGATGTCGGGCTCAGGATGCCCGTTGCGTGGTAGGCGAGCTATTTGGGCTGGCACGGAAGTATGCTGCGTTTTTGAAGGTGCAGGGGGAACTGGGTGACCCGGGCGGGTCTACCCGTTCGGGTCAGAGGAAGGCGCTGACTGCCCCTCAAGCGCATCATTAAGGGTGTTGCGTACTCCAAGGGACAAGAGGCGCTGCGTAGAAGTATAGCGCGGAACCCCGACGCAACCTTTACGGCCACAAGAGTAGGGAAACTTATGGATATGAAGACCATGAGGATCGATTTAGGCACAATATGGATTTATAAGAGAGAAAAAAGACGAAGAATAAATAGAATTCGCATATATCCCTGCAACATTCACCAAGCACAGCGGCCCCAAGTGATAAAATTACTGGAATTCTTATTTCCATTCCCATGTGTCTAAGTGGAGTTTAGAGGAACTTTTTCTCTGGGATGAGTGTATGCGACAAACTAAAAAGAAGTGGTCTATCGTTTACATTTCATTGCACTGTCGACATAGTGGGGACGTCTGTAGACCGGCTCTTTGCATGTAAAGGTTCAGTTGCGGAATTAGACAGCGTAGTCTGGTGGATGAGACCTCTAATTGCCGAGCGGAGCACCACTGCTTATTCCAGCAAAATCTAAAAGGTTTAAAGTCTCTAAAAGTGTATGGGCAGGAGTCCAGTTCAGTTTTCAAGCCAACATTTTTCTAGCGCAGTGCTCTAACGTAAGCAGTATCAGGCAAGACTGGTGTCATAGGACCACTTAAATATGATGCGGCTAATTAGCCTGCCATTTAATTTAGATATAAAGCACAGTGGCCTGGTATCCACAGCCGACGAATAGTTCAGGAGAGCTGAATTTGTTGCCGCGTGAACACCTGTGCAAACCGAACAAAAACCTGTGATTCTATCTGCTGCCGAATCATGCGAGGAAATTTTACGAAGCGCCAATGTAATAGCGAACCGCTCAGCCGTAAAAATGGGAGTGTAATCGGAAAGCCTGAATAAGGACCAGGCCAGGGAAGGGGAGAAAATGCCTGCTCCAATCTTTTCCTTTGATGCCGATGCCTCTGTTGCTGTAATATTACTTATGGCTAGGTGAGCAACGTAATCCTGCAATTGGCGATTTAAATGTCGAAAATATATTTGATTAGAATTTGGAGCGAAAATATCATCAAAATCAATATTGTAACGGGATAACGGAGAGCAGTCGAGGAGGACGAAGCTGAACGGTGCTCGAGCGGCCTTCTCCTGCTCTGACCGAGCTACGCGACTGTACCCATTTTCCATCGTGTAAATAAACGCGATCCATCGTCACAGTTGTGGTGGAGGTACCGGGTAAGCTAACTGCTACCAAGTCATTACGGAGCGACGCCGTCCACTAACGACGGAAAGGCAACACCCCGAGCTTCGCCGCAGCCGTCGTCTAGCAGGCTTGGCACCACTACCTCCAGAAATGATCTCGGACGGAGACGCCCCCTCGAACCGAGGCACCGTATCGCGGTCCCAATGTCACCTTTCCATTACCGAGAGCCGCGAACTTTCACGGGAAAAACTGGTGACGACGTGGATGAATGGCTCAACCATTATCAAAGGGTGAGCCGATCCAATGGCTGGAATGCTGCCGCTCAGTTAGCTCACGTGGGGTTGTTCCTGGAGTTTGCCGCGCTGGTATGGTTTGAGAACCACGAGGACTCGTTGACAACGTGGCAAATATTTGTGGAGGAAATTAAGAAGTGCTTTGGAGATCCATCCACGAAAAAGAAACGCGCTGAAGAAATGTTGTCGTAGAGGGCACAGGTCACCGGTGAGAGTTGTCGGACGTACATCGAAGAAATCCTGAAGCTGTGCAAGACCGTGGACGCCATGTCGGAAGAAGACAAGGTGGGCCACATTCTCAAGGGTATTGCAGAGGATGTATACCACTTCCTCATTGGCGAAGAGAGCCTGGAATGTGTCGCCGACGTAATCGCGCACTGTAGAACCTTTGAGACTCTGAAGACTCGTCGCATCAATTCGAAGTTTGGGTAGCTGGCAAACGTCGCAACGGTCGCCGCAGTCGATATTTGCCAAGATTCCACGCCTGCCGACCTTTCCTCTACCATTCGACTCATTGTACGCGAGGAACTCCGTCGGCATCTTTCAACTCCCGTGCAGGCTGGTGACTTCCCGTGCGGCAGTACCTCAACTATAAATGCCGCAACGTTTGATGAGCGTAGCTGTCCTAACCGCGTACCACGGTCGAGAGCTCCACCACAAGCGGCTACGTACTTCGAACAGCCCTACGTGCCTTGCGACAGCTTCATTTACAACAGCCAATCGCCTTCGTTCGCACCGGAGTGGGAAGAGTATGCCGGATACTCTCACAACAACACGAACTCACTCGCGAACTTCCTGTGTGCTATCAATGCGGCGGTCGTGGACACGTCGCTCGGTTTTGTCCTACGCGACGTGGTCCACGCAGGATGTTCTCTGAGCGGCCCGCAACATTCCCACGGCGAAGCCGACGGCCCGCTTACTCCTACTGGCCTTCGAATAACCGACAGCGCGTGTACCAGCAGAGCATGCGTACTGACTCGCCCGCATCTGTACGGAGCTTGACGCCGCCTACTACGCGCCAGCAACGGTCGCCATCCCCACGGCCCCGACCGCGGCTCTCGTCCCCTCCTCCGGGAAACTAGCTGGCGCGGCCGATGGAGGTGAGGTCGCCGGACGCACCGCTGTGCACACAAGTATGCATCCACCAGTTTCAATGTTACAGAACCAAGTTCATGTGTTTATTGACGATGTTCCCACGATCGCCTTAATAGATAACGGTGCAAATGTTTCTGTGATGAGCTTAGTTTTCAAAGAAAGGCGTGGTCGAAAGGTTATGTTTTATTGGGACAAGCCCGCTACCTTTCGCGCAGTGAGCGGGGCACCTCTGTGTCCGCTTGGCGTAATCGCCGTGTCTGTTCGTGCAGCTGGCAATGTGTACAAGGCGGAATTCGTAGTGCTTGCCCATTCAACGCATGACGTTATCCTTGGCATCGACTTTTTGCGAGAGTGCCGCGCAACTGTAGACTGTGGCGCAGGTGAGGTTCTATTGTCCGCTCTCGCCCAGCAGCCTCACTGTAGGAGACAGAACCTCGTTATAGCTAAGGACGTGTTACTCCCGGCTCTTTCCATGGCCAGCGTGAAAGTTACTGCTTCCGAAAGTGACTGGAGTTCACGTTCATTCGACGCATTGATTGAGCCCCTGCCTTTGCCTTGTATGAAGAAAAACGTGTTTGTGCCGCGCTGTGTGGTATCTCTGACTGGCGGGAAGACTCATTTATGGGTGACGAACTGTGCGCCCTAGCCGGTAGTACTCCCGAACGGCATGCACCTTGCCTTGTTTCAGGAGAACTGTGACATCTGCATTGGAGCCATGAGCGACTCAACAGTGTCGGACACCACTGATGACCCTTTGATGGAATCGGAGTTCTTAAAATGGTCAGCAAGTCTCTTTCGTCGCAGAAGCGCGGATCCTTGGCCGGATTTCTGGCCAGACACGCTAATGTATTTGATTTCGCACAAAAGGCACCCATAACTAAGGTACCGAGCACACGCAGTCGTCACAAGATCGATACCGGATCGGCGCATCCTCTCAGACAAAAGCCCTACCGTGTTTCCGCGTCGGAGCGCGAGGTCATCGCACAGCAAGTCAGCGACATGCTACAAACTGGTATCATTCAAGAATCGTCGAGTCCCTGGGCAGCGCCTGTTATCCAAGTTAGAAAAAAGGACGGGTCATAGAGGTTCTGTGTTGACTACCGGCGTCTTAACTCCATAACCAAAAAGGACGTCTACCCGCTTCCTCGCATCGATGATGTCATCGACTGCCTCCATTCAGCGTCTTACTTTTCCTCCGTAGACTTGCGATCTGGATATTGTAACGAACAAGTCAGGTAGATTAGGAAAAATGAACTATTTATTAAGAGAAAACTTGCGCTCGTTCAACCAAACTCAAACGGAGCGTTCCACCAAGAGATCGGCGTCTCTCTTCTTCTTTTCTCCTTGTCTCGCCCGTGATCGCATGCCACTAACGCACGTGGCATCACGGCCTTTGTGCTGTAGCACTAACGCGCCACTGTCCTCTTGAACGCGAACATGCGCGCGTCTTTTAAACGTGGTTTGTCCTGCGTCAATATTGGCAAATTCCTATGGATCCGGCTGACAAAGAAAAGATGGCTTTTGTAACCCCTGACGGTTTGTTCGAATTTAATGTTATGCCGTTCGGCTTGTGCAATGCCCCCGACACGTGTGAAAGATTTATGGACACGGTATTGCGGGGCCCCAAATGGGAAATCTGCTTATGTTACTTGGATGACGTCATAATCTTTTGCCGGACATTCGAAGAACACAATCACCGCCTCGACCTTGTCCTAATCTGTCTGGAGACAGCCGCACTTAAACTGAACTCCAAGAAATGTCGCTTTGGAGAACGTGAAACTTTGGTATTGGGACACCTAGTGGACGAAAATGGCGTCAGGCCGGATCCGCAGAAAGTCGCCGTCGTCAGCAACTTCAAGCAGCCTCAATCTATCCGGGACCTGCGGAGTTTTCTGGGCCTGTGCTCATACTTTCGTCGCTTCATTCCAAACATTACGGATAAGGCGCAGCCACTAACTGACTTGCTGCAAAAGGATGTGCCTTTTCAATGGACAAAAGATTGCGAATCTGCATTTAAGCATCTAAAGTTCTTGTTGACTTCAGGGCCAGTGCTACGCCACTTTGATCCTTCTACTCCAACAGAAATTCATACAGACGCTAGTGGTATCGGAATCGGCGCAGTGCTCATTCAACGTCATGGCAATTCTGAGCACGTGATCGCCTATGCTAGCCGTTCCTTGAACAGGGCAGAGCGCAACTATACAGTAACGGAACAGGAGTGCCTGGCAGTCGTTTTTGCTGTTCACAAGTTTCGTCCATACGTCTATGGCCGACATTTCTCAGTCATCACCGACCACCATTCACTGTGTTGGTTGGTGGGACTACGTGACCCCTCCGGACGACTTGCGCGGTGGGCTCTCCGCTTACAAGAATTTGACTATACTGTATGCTACAAAAGCGGTAACCGCCACGCAGACGCTGATTGCCTATCACGCCTTCCTCAAGCGACGACTGAGTGCGACGCTGACAACTTCGATCAGTACATCGGTGCTGTTGACTGTCAATTTCCCGATCTGGCAATATGCAGGCTGGATCGGCGATTGATTCAATGCTGCTTCAATATGGCTGATTTTTACCTTCAGAGGCTCTAGCTCTGCTCGTACGAGGGCAGCCTGATGAGCATGCAGCCTCGACCATTGTGTTCCAAAAAATGAGTTGGGTTCGTTAATGAACACATGCATTGATCGCCATCGAGGAGAACTTTAGATGTTTAAATATGCTTGAATCGCAAGAATTTTGCACCTAATCCGCAAGAATGGTAATCGTGCCTCGATATACAAAATATCATTTGCTACGAACTTTTGGAGGCCGAGGAACAAACGCAACGTTTCCCTCTCAATAGTATTAGGGGCCTAATTTTATAAGCTGCGCTAAAAAAGAGATTAACACGCACCCTAATTCCATGATGGGCCACACATACATTTTATAAACCATTGTCATGGTATTTCTTCGCAATCCCTTTCCATGGTTTTCAAGTTACCGTAGCCATCCCACTGAGCGTGTCGCTTTAACCATCAGATGTTCAATGTGACTTTTCCCATACGGTGTCCAAGTATTTGATATATGTGATGCCCAAGTATTTCAGAGAATCTAACTGGGAATTAACTCTTGATGACACATCAGTGAGATGTTCACATGCTCCTTAACAGTGCAAGAAGACGAAAACAGCACAGGACACAGGACAAGGAAGAGCACAGACACGGGCGCTGACTAACAACCAAATGTGTTTATTGCGACAATCGTCGTGCATAAGTATGCCGCCACTATCGATACACAATGAACAACAAAATCAGCATGCGCAGAATCCAAGTACATATCTTCAATTTAGCAATTCAGATACGATATCTCCTTCGAAAGAAGGGAAATGGAGGGTAGGCTAACACATGCTTCTCCACTACTACGGATATGATAGGCTTCTGATACAAGACGTGCGCGTTCATCTCGGTACTTGGACAATAAAATCACATTTTTTAAAGATGGCTCGCAGCCGCACTCATTGCAATAAATTGATAGTTGACTATCAGTGGCCTTTTTTTTTTACTTTGTTTGCGTGCTCACCCATTCGTACATTAACACACCGGCCGGTTTGCCCAATATAAAACCGGCCACAAGACAGGGGGATCTTGTACACAACCGAGTCGCAACACTTTTTTAGAAAAGGCTGCCTATGCTTCCTGCAACTTTTTGTGGCCTCGGCCTCACGCTTGACCTGTCGACACATGTTACCTAGCTTGTTACGGGCAGAGAACACCACACGAACACCTGCTCCACCGGCAACATTTTTTAAGGTTATGGGAAACCTTATGGACATACGGAATAACCGCAACCATTTTTCCGTGAGTCGCCCTGGTGTTGTGCCACTTGCGGTTGCCTTTTCTTTGATCCCGTTACGAGACTTTCCGCAATGCTAGATAACACCATTTCAGGGAAACCCGCGAGCTTCAACCGCGACACTTGTGATTCCAAGCTATCCTGCACTTGGTGGCAACAAGACCTAACAAGTGCCGCCTTCATGCAGGCTTTCTCAATGCCGTGCTTCACAATCATGGAGTGTGCAGAGGAAAAGGGAAGGAGACCCTTGCGCGACCGAGGGGCATAGCGCCAACAAACATGGTTATCTGAGAACATGAGTTCCAAGTATAGAAATCGGAGTTTGTCGTCTGACGGATTCTCCGTGGTCAAGTCAGAGGAACTTAATTCAGCGCGGAATACGTCAAGGATTAGGGCAGCCGCAGGCTGAGAGTCAGAATGGTTGCAAGGTAAAAAACTAAAGAGTCAGCCACGTATCGCATCACCTTAACTGTGTTCGTCTGGCTGAGCTTCCTTGCTAGATTGCGGTCACAGCTGGCCAGTAAAATGTCACTTAAAACCGGGGCAATGCATGAGCCGATGCATACACCTTTTCTTTGAATAAAAACTTTATCGTCCATACTGACGAAGGTGGATTTCACGTAAAATTTTAAAAGTTCTAAAAACCTATCAACAGCGATTCCGCATGCATTCTGAAACCTAACTGCGCCGAATTTGGCAATACAATTGCCGACTTCTGCACAGACAAGCTCTTGAGGCAAAGAGTAGTACAAATCTTTGATGTCTACGGAGAAGGCACGCACACTTATCGGACAGTCATTCTGAATAAAGGTAGAAACAGTACCTAGCGTCTTTAGGAGGAAGGGGTCGTCGACTTCAAGCAGGCACAAGAACTTTTGCAGGAAAAGACCCACTTGTTCTTGCCAAGTTCCACGCTCCGAAACAATAGCCCTAAACGGGCAATGTTCTTTGTGGGTATTTGCGCTGAAGTATACCGAAAGGCTGGTTCCCTTGCTGGCCTTTACCTCGGATGCCAACCTAGGAAGTCCGACATTCTTGCATAGCTGAACAGCTCTTGTTTTTACCTTCACAGGGGGCACTCCTTGCACCTCCTTGAAGTTGTTCAGAATTGCCGCGTCTGCCTTGCCCCGTATATCCCACTACACAAAGAACATTGCCCGTTAAGGGCTATTGTTTCGGAGCGTGGAACTTGGCAAAAAAAGTGGGTCCTTTCCTGCAAAAATTGGGCAAACCTGCCGGTGTGTTAATGTACGCATGGGTGAGCACGCAAACAAAGTTAAAAAGAAGGCCACTGATAGTCAACTATCAATTCATTGCAATGAGTGCGGCTGCGAGCCATCTTTCAAAAATGTGATTTTCTTGTCCAAGTACCGAGATGAACGCGCACGTCTTGCATCAGAAGCCTATCATATCCGTAGTAGTGGAGAAGCATGTGTTAGCCTATACCTCCATTTCCCTTCTTTCGAAGGAGATATCGTATCTGAATTGCTAAATTGAAGATGTGTAGTTGGATTCTGCGCATGCTGATTTTGTTGTTCATTGTGTACCGATAGTGGCGGCATACTTATGCACGACGATTGTCGCAATAAACACATTTGGTTGTTAGTCAGCGCCCGTGTCTGTGCTCTTCCTTGTCCTGTGTCCTGCGCTTTTTTCGTCTTCTCGCAATCATGAACCAACCAGCCCAAATGCGTGCCCTCCTTAACAGGAAAAGCAAGAAGCGTACTTTTAAACCCCTTTCTATGAGTTCAACTGGGTTATCAGTGAAATTGGTCTTACGCTGTCTAAAACAAATTCTGATCCCTGTTTTTTAAGTAGCGGAATCAATTTAGCGAGGGTTTCATTCCGCAGGAACCCAGGCATTTTTCAGAGTAAATAACAAAATTTAGAATTTTGCTTGGTGATATCTCATAAACAACTTTTATCATTGCTGAAGTTACTCCCTGCTCTCCGGGCGCTGAAGAACGGAAACTGCGAATGATGTCTGTCCGCTCTTCAAAATAGTCTCACTGAACTCCCCAATTCGTGTAGCGTTAGGTACGCGTACTGCGGCATAGTCAACGTGAACATGTCATCCATCCCATTTGCAAGTTTTTCTACTAGTCCTGACAACTCATGTGGCGAAAGAACTGCAGAATCAACATTTGGGGAAGGTGGTGTCCTCTTTATTGAACGTGAAAATCTAAAGAGCGCGTTTTTATTTTTATATCAAGAAAAATAATACTCATATTTTGCCGTGTATATTGCACGTTGAAAATCTGCCGCAACAATTGTGTAATCCCTCCACTTTCTGGAACACTGATTAGAAACTAGATTTTTCCACGCAGATTTTTGCTCTCTATACGCCCGTGCACATTCATCGTTTCACTACGGACTAAAAGATCTCTCTGTGGCCGACGTGAATGAAAAGGTGGAATTCTTTAAGGTGAGCTTCAAGACGGCACTAAGACTCGTGGCCATAGAATCTTTCTGCATATCTTTACGAGATTACCAAGGAGGTCCTCAATTTTTTTAATTCAGTATAATTTAAAAATGTGCCAATTTTTCGCTCCAAGAAAGTCACCGGCAAATCTCGGTACTGATAAGAATGTAGTCGCTGCTTGTAGCAGAGTCTAAGGCGGTAGTCCACGAAGATACGCTTAAATATGGACTGGGAAAAGTCAGATTGATAACCGATGGAGATGTACCCCTAATAAATGTAGGAAGGCGCAAATTTTCACAACGTAGGTAATTATCACGAGTCCATTCCCATAAGCGTCGTCCATATAAATCGCTCCTGAAACCAAGACATATGGTGAGAATTAAAGTCCCCTGTCAAGAAAATATTTTTTTCTGTAAGCAGCTAACATAGCATCGAGGCACCTATGCTGCGCCTCTGCAGGAAAGTATAACGTCTATAAGAGAGAAAGCTGGAAATTCCTGTAGACTTATGTCTAATGCTAAAATTTCACATCCATTAGACATATATTGATAAGATATCCTTGCTCTATGACTAAATTTCGTTGGTACAAAAAAAGCAAGGCCACCACCTTTAGAACGTCTGTCATTTCCGGAGCCCTCCACTACGGCATCTCTCATAATCAAGTCGTGGTTTTGAGACGCAAAACTCCAGAAATCAGTTAGAAGGTCTGTCCAAACGAAATAGTCTGTAATTTTTCAGGAAGAATGCTTTCCTTTTGAAAGCCAACTTTTCTGAATTGCAATTATATCTGGAGACACCTGCGAACATAAATATGATAAGTATGTTGCTGCTCAAATGATCGAACGACAGTCCACTGTAGAATTTTGAGGGAACCTATTTTGATGGTATACCAGTAGAACAGACCGCTTGATCTAAAATAACATCTTTCAAAAAATCACTCTCATTCATTCTCACAAAAGCCTTTACTTGGATTTAGGTTTATGGGGAGAAATGTCATGAGAAAGAGGAGACCTAGTGAGCTTTAGAGTCCTGAGAAAATCCATGTCCTTCACTTCAGAGTCATCTGAATGAAGTCCGGATGTATCGTGCTCTAACTGTCGAGATGGTCCAGCACGAGGAGAATCAGATCCCTGATTTTCTGACGGTATTTGCTTTTCTTTGTTCTTTGGAATAACCAAATCCTGGGAAATGCCAGCATATGAATTAGTTGCATGTATGATACGTGGGAGTTGGTTGGATACCACTTGTGCCAAGGACTCGAAGAGATTCGTCGCAAGTCGTTCCATCGCCTTTTCTGTAGCTTTATTTATTGCATCTGCTATAGCTTTTGATAAAGAGGCATCAATGACAGGGGAATGGCGGGCTGTAATACCTGCATATCCTTTTGTTCGCTCCCGCACTTCTGCAACCGCTTTCCTACGAGAGCAGCGCCTGCGTTCTGCCACTTTAAGGATGCAAAGTTCGAGCTCTTCCTCCGCAAAATCAACATAATTCGCAGGGTGAGCTTCCCTGCATAAGCGCATTTTTCGTCCTGCAATGTGCATTCTCGTCTTTCGTGGTTACCCCCGCATAGACGGCAATGAGTAATTCACCTGCACCCTTTTATGCTGTGGCCGTGGGGAAAGTGATTCCACTTTGCAAATCAGTGGCCACGCCTTAATCTCAGAAGGCCCGACTGTTCCAGCGAACGTAACAGTCACCGATTCTGTAGGCCATTCCCAATAACCCAAAACCAATACCGCGCCTGCAACAGAGAATAACTCCAATATTTCTGCAGGTGTCAGGTTCGTGTCTACTCCGTGGACTATATGCCTTTCGAACAGGCAGGATATGCTGGAAAAATGGGCTCATCAGATCCTCTTAAAATGCAGAGCATTCCAACAGGTATCTTATGCAATCTTGGTCTGAAGAGTAGCACAAGATGCCGCCGCGGCCGAAGTACCTCATCTCAGAGATTTGCTGGAAATATTGTGTAGCTTCCCGATGTTCCACTTGAATTTCTCCAGCATTTTTCATGGGAATAGCGCCCCCCTTTGCCGGTACAAGAGCCGCAGAGCTGCTGTTGATCCTCTGCGCAGAAGAGTGTCAGTCGGCCAGTCCTTGGCCGGTGTAGAAGCTATAGCCAAGGGGAATGCCCTTGACCAGGAGAAGAAGAAGACATCACGTTAGTCTGACTAGGCCAAAATGCAAGAAAGTGCACTAGAAAAGGCAACAAAAGAAATACGAGAAAAACCAAAAAAGACGCAAGGCTTCCATTGGAGTACTACCTCCTGGTTCTAAGCCTGATCATTGGCCGAGCTCCCAGGACTTGGCAAGCGACGCACACCACACAAACGTCGACAAATCGACGCACACCACACTGTATTTGTCTTCTGCTTCAACGTGCTTGCCCGCCACCTGCAGTTTTGCCAGTGCAGTAGTGGGATGAGGTCATGTGGGCTAGAGAAGAGAGGAGCGCGTTTCCGAACGCCGTACATTGGGCATTGCATACGCCCACTCAGGGGCCTGGACTAATGATGACGATAGTTTTGTAATATTCCGGACAAATTACGAGAACATTAAATGCTTCGCATTGAATAGTTCTAATATAGGTTATCATTTTGTGATTTGAAAATATTGCTTATTATAAGCACGCGCTTCTTAGTCAGTACCTTAAGCGGGTAGATGACATTCTTACAGAACACTATCATCGTTATCACCCCTATAACCATCCTCAAATTCCATTGACGTCAGAGGATCGAGAACGTGCACCCTAAAGCGTTCGCACCCGTCTGGCGTGAGCAGCACTGCCGGGAAGAGGTCACAGCGTAACGCAGCGCGGTCAAGCTTGCCCAACCGACTCTAGAAGCCGTGCTCGACGTTTGAACTTCGCAGGGACCAACTTGAAGGTATGCTGCCCGATGTCATATTCATTACAGCGCAGAGGCGATAGCCTGCTTGAGAACCAGGCCTTCATTTATAATACTCTAAGTGCGTGAAGAGACGTAGTCAACCGAGCATGCACGCGAACGTAGGGAGCATTCGGGTCCGTTTCCCTCTTTCGCTGCGCGCTGGTGTTATTGCCAGACGAGGGCTCGATGGTGTGTGCAGCGTGCATCTACACGACAAATAGCGCCACGGAAACATCTTCGACGAATGATAGTTCCGCCGCCCGTCCGGCTGCGAAGCGAGTCCAGACGACGGACGAAGCGACCAAAAGAACGCGCCGGATAAAAAACAAAGAGGCACTTTGAATTTATTTTTGTCTAGTGCGGAGTCTGTTAGCCACAGCCTGACAATGCATATGTGCTTCCGAAGGCTTCGACGGCCAAGTATTCGTGACGATTTGCCATCGTTCCCTAAAGCCATATACTCGTGTTCTCGGAGCTGTCACTCCTAGGCGCCGACGTGTCTGAGGCTATATGGACAAGAAATGCATTCCTGAGGGCTGTCATTGTGAAAGTTACCTATGTAAAAAGCAGAGTATAAATGGTAAATATAAAAATTCCTTATTAGCCTTGTAGCACACCTATGCAGGCCAATCTGCGTTTATTTTGCTTACACAGCGCCCAGTGAATGCACCACAGCGCGAGTAACTGCTCAACGATATGCAGAGAAAAATTGTAGCTGATACCTTTCTCAATAGAATCGGTATAACGCGAAAGCAAAATGTGCCTCCTCATAAGCAGGTGAATGTTAATTGCTAGGTCGAGGTGAACTTGCCCATTATTATCGGTGGTTCTCTGGTACGGCAGCATTTGTTTGACATGGGTGAACCCACGTCCAGGCATCGTCTCCATAACATCAAGGACCAACCCTTTGTGGTAACTCAAGTAGTTTATGAAGTTGAGAGTTGAAACCCGTCTGGTCAGGAACATACATGAAACAATTAAAATAAGACACTGACCACGATAAAAGCAAATAAAAGCAAGACGTTTCGGCACCCGCACGGGAGCCTTGTTCACAAACGAAGAATCTGTGCGTGAGTAGTCCGGTTATGTATTGTTACGGTGAGATGCGTTTATTTACAGATGGGGAATGCGAGAGGCCTAGGGACCGAACTGATCACGGTTCGAGCTAACGTCGTCCTCCTCTACTTCAGTGTCCACCGTATCGTATCAATTCCCCCCTTGCAGACGATGCCCACCGGGCGAGTCAGGTTGTGCTCCGCTGATGGAAACGCTTAAGACGAGCTACGTGGACGACGTTCGTCTTATTGGAGCGGCGGGCAGCCGATAAGAGCCGAGATACACGTATGTGACATCGCTGAGGCGTGCCATGACAACGAAGGGGCCGGTGTAATGGGCTAAGAACTTCTGGTACAGGCCGCGCTTGCGAAGTTGGCCGCAATGCAATTACTCGTATATTGTTCGAACAGGGCGAGTCGCATTCCACTGGCTAGTACGACGGGCTCACTAGAGCAATTCATCACCCAGGTTCCAGATAGTCCGTTGGTGACAGAAAGAACGTAACGGGGTGCAGACACATTCTTCTTGGCGCAGTTGAAAGCGTGCAGCTCCACAAAGACGTCAAACGTGCCAGCGTCTGCAGCACGGGTATTAAAAACGGGCACCTTTTTCAACGACTGGGGCGGCAAGAGCACATCGTCGATTACGGCGAGGGCTCCTTGACAGCGCGGAGACCCCTCAGAAAACGCGGACAATAAAATTTCACCAGCGCCGCAATCTACAGTGATATCCGCACTCTCGTAGAAAATCAATCCCCAATATCACGTGGTGTGTGGAGCTGGCTAAAACCGCAAATTCAACCTTGAACACTCTATGACCCAAAGCGACACTCGCAACGCACACCCCGATAGGACACAATGACACCCTGCTCACTCCACGAAATGTAGCACAGTTGTCCCAGCAAAACATCACTTTGTGTCCTAGCCGTGACTTAAAATTAAAACTCATAATTGACACAGTTGCCCCAGTGTCTATCAAAGCCATCGTAGGAAGTCCGTCTACGAGCACATGAACCTTATTTTGCGTCATAGAAACTGGTAGAGGCATGCTATGGTGCAGTGACAAATGTTCGGTGACCTCACCTCCATCGGTCGCACCACCTAGTTTCCCGGCGGTGGGGAAGTGACACGGCGACCAGGAGATGGAGAGCGGCGCTTGCGTGCAGTTGGGGGCGTCAAGCTTCGTGCGGAGGCAGGCGAGTCATCGCGGCGGCTCTGTCGGAAGCTGTTGCCAACGGACGTGTCGCTACGGGACTTCTGCTGGAAGCCGTTCCCGAAGTGTGAGTCCCGTATCCAGCGAACACTACTGCGCTAGCTGTTCCGTCGAGGAAACGCCGGCGGTTGCTCGTAGTACCGTGGCTGTGCACGGTGGCGCTCCGGGCAGAATCGAACCACATGCCCACGGAATCGCCCACATCACCAAACCTTGGGCTTGGCTCCACGTATTCACGATGGTCATCCCACGTTGGCACTTTGGCATGTGGTAGGTTGAAGGCATGCTGCTGATGATCACGGCGAGGGAAATCTTATGTTGGTTGCTCCGGAGCTCTTGAGCCAGGCAAGTAATTATATCCCGTGGTATCCATGCACGCACACGTCGCGTCATAAGGCAAATAGGCGTCGACAACACGTGCCCTAGTCGCAGCGGCAGCTTCACGTCTACCAAGTTCCTCGCGTACGATCTGCCTTATTGTTGACGCGAGATCGCTGGACGCTATAGGGTTGGCATCAACACTCGCGACGATGGTCACGTTGGCGAGTCTACCAAACTTGGGTGTAATGCGCCTTGCCCTCAAAGTCTCAAACGTACGGCAGTGTTGGATCACGTCTGCCACAGACTCCAACGTGTCCTTGCCTATGAGGAAGTTCTAGACGTCCTCGGCTATTCCTTTAAGAAGATGCCCGACTTTATTTTCCTCTTTCATGCGGGGGTCTACAGACCTGCACAATTTCAAGATTTCCTCTATATAAGTTGTGCAAGTCTCGCCTGGCACTTGGGCGCGCTGCATCAAGGTCTGTTCAGCGCGCTTCTTCTTCAGAGACGGGTCCCCAAAGCAGCTCTTGATTTCTTTTCGAAATCTTTCCATGTGGCTATACTTTATTCGTGGTTTTCAAACCACACGAGCGCCGTGCTTTCCAGGAACAATGGCACGTTGGCCAGCCGGGTGTCCGAATCCCAACGATTGTATCGACTCACCCTACCGTAGTGGTTCAGCCACTCTTCAACATCTTCTCCGGCTTTTGCGGCGAAGGTCCGTGGCGTCATGGGATGTTGCCACGTACCGACAGGCGAAGACCGCGTGTTGTCGCCGTCAGGAATCGCATCCATGGAAAGCGGAGGTAGTCCGGCCAGTCGGCGGCTTCGGCGCAGTTCCAGGTGTTGAGCTTCCGTGATCGTTGGTACTGGATCGTTCTTTGCTACCCAGCACTTCCACCGCAGCTGTTACGGTGAGATGCCTTTATTTACAAATGGGGAATGCGAGAGGCCTAGGGACCGAACTGATCACGGTTCGAGCTAACGTCGCCCTCCTCTACTTCAGTGTCCACCGATTCGTATCAGTACGTTTTAAAATGTGGCGTAAGCAACTTGTGTACATTTGTGGGAAGTTCCCGTCATTGCGATTAAGCGTGTGCGCCGTTGTTTGGATTGTCAGATGAAGCAGGGATGACCAATATTTTTTCCCGATCTATTATTCTTGCGTTATCCCCATCTATATTGTGGCCAGATGCTTCTGCGTGTTCCGCCAGCGCGTTCGATGAGACCTTCCTTTTTTACGCCATATATATGCTGCTTTAGTCTTTGGGGTAAATTGCTGTCTCGCCGACGTAACTGCCACTACAGGCTGCACAGGGGATGCTGTAGACAACGCCTGGAAATTTTCCTTTTGGCAGCTTGTCGTTCACCCTCACAAGGGAATGCCTCAACTCGTTTGTTGGCACGTGTGCTACCTGCACATCGTATGGACGACTGTTAGACTGTCCATAGCCGCCCATAGGCTCATCACGTAGGACATCTCCTCTGCATGTAACGATCACCATCACTTAACTAATACCAATATTACCCGGTTTTCCCAGAGCAATAATCTTCTTTGGCCGGCCGTAAGGACAAACTACGGCTAATTCACAACCCTATTTACAAGCATAGCTATTTGGAATTCATTGCCTTTTAACTTAAAATCATCATATAACATTAATGTTTTCCCCTCACGAAGCAAGAAATATTTTCTTCAGGTATTGATCAACTCATCTCAATTGTGCAATTAATTCTTAAAATCTCTCAACATTTACGTGCTATTTTCGTATACAGGGTGCTTTTTTAGCTGCAACACATTTTTAAGATTAGAAAAACATGAATCGCGGGAATGTCTTGTGTACCATTCGAGTATACGGATTGGCGGCCTCTAGGTACAGAGCAATTCCCCACATGTATGCATAATTAGCAAAATTACGCTAATGAACTTTTTAATTATTAGTAATTGGTGGCTACAGCAAATGAGTACTTTGGAGCCCGTCCTCGACACTACCTATCTCAACGATCAAATTTCGAGTAGCGGAATGCATGCCGGAGCTACGCGAACGATTATTTCCCCGTGGCAGGCTCCTTGAAACCGAAAATAGACGGACAAAGAGCGTCTGTGACGTCGATGTCGCCGCCTCCCTGGATTTCGTCACTCGCCCGCGGCGCCCAACACCGCAGATAAGGAGATAGCGCAAACCTACTTGCGCGGCCGCAGCGGCGGTGACCACGGGCGAGTGGCGAGTGACGAAAGCCGTGGGGGCGGCGCCATCGACGTCACAGACGCTCTTTGTCCGTCTATTTTCGGTTTCAAGGAGCCTGTCACGGGGAACTAATCGTTCGCGCAGCTCCGACATGCATTCCGCTATTCAAAATTTGATCGTTGGGATAGGTAGTGTCGAGGACGGGCTCCACAGTACTCATTTGCTGTAGCCACCAATACTAATAATTAAAGAGTTAATTAGCGTAATTTTGCTAACTATGCATACATGTGGGGAAATTGCTCTGTATCTAGAGGCCGCCCATCTGTATACTCGAATGGTACACAAGATCTTCCCGCGATTTACATTTTTCTAATTTTAAAAATGTGTTCAAGCTAAAAAAAAACACCCTGTATAACATTTGCTTTTGAATAACTGATACCTCTGATAATGAAAGGAGCTGCGTTTGTCATACACAGCGGTTCATTATTCTTCCTCTGCTATTCTTGTTCTAGCAGTTGCTTTTGATTATTTCCATATGATTCTTTTTTCTTTTATAGTGAGTATTACCTTTTCATTATGTATTGATCCGCTAATATTGTTAGTCAAGCTTTTTCTTTATTGCTCATGCATCTGAATGCTTTTGCTGTATTAGGGGCGAAGCTTCTCTTAGTCTAAAAGGTTAGTCACGCGTCAGGCGTCAGTCGTCAGCCATAACCCGCGTGCCTCCCGGCCACCGTGCTCCCGGCACGCGCTCGCCCTCGGCGTTCGCCTCGGCTCGTGCCTCCCGGCGTGTGCCTCTCTCTCTCTCTCCCGGCTCGTCCCTCTGCTGTCTTGTGAGAGAGAGAGATAAGGAGAGCAAGACTGAGGCACGCGACACAGGGGGAAGTTTGTGTATGAGGATCTCGGGAGCGCTTGCTCCGATGGATTGAGAGAGAGTGACGAGGCGAGAGGCGTAAAGCGTTAACAAAACAAAGACGTTACTTTATAAAACACACCAAGACACATCAAACATCAAACTGCCCACAAAAGAAAACTAAAACAAGTTATGTTAACGAACTAAATAGCCGATCTACCGATCCTCCGCGTTGGGCGCAGTCCCTACGGGAGTCTCTCAACACTGTGCCTCGCGTTTACGTGCGCGTTAGTTTCCTGCCGGTCAAAGTGCAGTTGGACGCTCTTACGTTGCCTTCGACGCGGTGTGGTTCCGAGTCGAAGCTCTTTAGGGTGTCATGTCCCGTAGCTGTCGTCGAAGATGCTGCTGGTGGTGGCCGCCTCTCACGCAAGGTCCGTCCTTGTCCGCCGCTTTGCTTCGCCTGTGATGTGGCGGGTCACTGCTTAGGCCTAACCCAGCCTAGGCCTCCTCCTATGTGATGCTCGGTCTCCAACCAAGACCGGCTCTCTGCAGCGATTCTTCTGCCGGTCGTCCCGTTCTGCCGGCGAAGGGTGGAGAGCTGCAGGTACGCCGGGAACTGCTGAAGTTCGGCCGCTGCCACTCCGAAGTCCGTGCTCGATCGTAAGCCAGATCGACGGCACCCCGGAGCCCGACGCCCTCGCCTCCTCGTCACCAGACCGTAGCTGTCCCGACAACCTTCGTCGACCGGTGCCGCGCAGAGAATGCCAGCTCAGCTTTCTCGATCACCGATCTCTGCCCGGGTCGCGTGCCGCGAAGCCCGTCGTCGACCAACCACGAACACCAGCGTGTCACCGGCGCGTGCACTCTGGCGCCTTTCCGTTCCTTGGCACGCCATCTCTCATACTTCGCCCTGTGGCGTGTGCCTTGGGCCCCTTTACTCATGACATTGGCCCCCTTCCTTGAAAGTTTTTTTTTCCAAAAAAAAAAAAAAAACTCATCTTTTGTGTCCTAATGAAGGCATCTTGAAAGCTCCGTGCACCATGTTGGGCGCCTCACCACACACATCACACGCGCACTTCACACGCGCATTTCACAAGTCCCGTTGCACCACACACCAATTCACCACACATAAGCACATGACACAATGTTCACTTTTAACTCGACTGAATGTTCACAAAGTTCAAATTGCTTTCCTCTATTGGTCTATTCACCACGCTAACACCCAATTAGTATACACTGCACAAAATAAATCAGTGATAACTCCATAACATCAAAGAATATTCATCACACCACTTCCACATCCCTTTGACTTGCAAATCGTCACATTATAACTACATCAAAGCGCATCAACAACACAAAATCCAAAACCCGCGTGTGCGCTAATAATTCCAACACATCTGTGCCTATTCAACACATTCACTTCCAGATTATACATTAACATCACCACTGAATACATAATTCACAAAAATCTGTATCCATTCACCAGTATCAGTTCATCACTGTACATGCATATTTGAATCCTCTAGACGCCACTCAACATCTACTCATAAAATTGGCATCTACTGCTATCATACTCAACACAACACTTCACCAATGCTCATGTCTCGCAACAGTACCTCTATATTCCCATCAGGTTTTTGTCCACTAAACAATGCTCCACTGACTACCAACACACTTCCAGCAATATCTACACCTTGTACTATGCACTATTTTCAATGCACATCTGCTGTCTGCAAAGTTCTCTTCCCGTTTAAATCATTGGCTCCCAACACAAATATTTAGCTCATTTCCACCTCATTCACTGTTAAGCCAATTGCTTATTTGTTCTCCTTTTCCCATCTACCTTGGTTTCTCCAACATAGTATAACTAGCCCAACTCATTACTGTTCAGAAATAACATTTGCTCGAAAATCGTTGTTTTTCTTTTAACTCAATAAGTGCTCCGACTCTTACTTCCTCATAGTAGCCACTTTACGCTTTACTTATTAAACCATTTAGCTACTCTTTAGTGTGTCCGTTCATCTAAATATGTCCTTGATCCAGTCCCTGTTGTTTTCCGTCAGTAGCCAACGTTCCAATAGAATCTACTTCTTTTTCTTTAGTGGCCACAATGAAAATCTCTCTACCTTAATGCTACCTCGTCTCCTTCCCGGCGTCTCGCGCAACGCTCTCGTGCACCTTCTTGCTACTGAGGGCTGTCTCAATGATTCTGCAAGAACACTGCCTTTCCTCTCTTTGCACTTCGGACGCCTCTTCCTAACACCATCTCTCGGGCGTCTCGTCAAACACATCTTCAACACTGTCTCTCGCGTGCTTCCACCTCTGGCATGCGGTTGCAAACACCTCGACCATCCGTCGCGTCCGTCCTTCCCACCTGTTAAGCGCCTTCTAAAGCCACCTTTTCTCATGCCTCTCTTTGTTGCACACCCTGAAAAACACCTGATGCGGTTGCTACGTTTGCCCTCTTTCACTGTCAAACGCGTCACCAACCCTCCATCACTCGTGCGTCTACTTTCTGCACGATGTCGCCGACGCAGCTCCCTGCGCTTTCGCCTCTCTCTAGTTCGCGTTCTTTCACGCGTCTTACAACTACGTCCTCTAAGTCCTCCATTGGCAGCTTCCGCGACTGCCTTTTCATCAACTGGGACGTCCCCACTCCCACTGCTGTTCCGCCTTTTCTCATTTATCTCCTTCTCATTGTGGACTCCTACTTCACCATGCTCGCTCCCGAGCTCAACACGATCGTCGCGCGGATCGTGACTCTGCTTCAAATCCTCCACTGCGGGGCACACATTGGCACATATCTCTCGAAAATCGAGTTTGCAGCAGCCTGCATTACTCTCATGGCGGTCCTTCACGGAAGACGCGTTCTCGGCTCCCACTTCGCTCAACAAATTTCGGGCGCCTACATCCGTACATTCATCTGGCTCAGAATAAGTCTCCTCTGGCCTAGCGGTATTCTCCTCAAATTGTTCTGGTACTAGTGCAACCCCCTCCTGAATGACCTCAACTTCTTGAAATTGACTAGATTCCCCTTCAGAATCACTGGACTCTGCTGATCGGGCTACTGTTAAATCTAAACACGATTTATCCCTACTCCGGATCATCAACTTTTGTTCAGCCTCGTATATCTGTTCCTTTAGTCTCGCCACTGCTCTCTCATGCTCTCGCTCGCGTTCTTTCCATACGGCTTCAAGTTCTCTATCCCTTTCTCGTGCACATTCCTCAAAAAATCTCAACGCGTCTTTTCCATACAAGTTCCTGCTCTTAGCTATTGCCGCCAAACGCTCCCAATCCATCCTCGCAACCCCCGACGATCATTCGTGACTGGGCCGGAAGATGTTAAATCCTGGCAGAGGCTCGCCAATTTATGTCACGAGTTTGTGTATGAGGATCTCGGGAGCGCTTGCTCCGATGGATTGAGAGAGAGTGACGAGGCGAGAGGCGTAAAGCGTTAACAAAACAAAGACGTTACATTATAAAACACACCAAGACACATCAAACATCAAACTGCTCACAAAAGAAAACTAAAACAAGTTATGTTAACGAACTAAATAGCCAATCTACCGATCCTCCGCGTTGGGCGCAGTCCCAACGGGAGTCTCTCAACACTGTGCCTCGCGTTTACGTGCGCGTTAGTTTCCTGCCGGTCAAAGTGCAGTTGGACGCTCTTACGTTGCCTTCGACGCGGTGTGGTTCCGAGTCGAAGCTCTTTAGGGTGTCATGTCCCGTAGCTGTCGTCGAAGATGCTGCTGGTGGTGGCCGCCTCTCACGCAAGGTCCGTCCTTGTCCGCCGCTTTGCTTCGCCTGTGATGTGGCGGGTCACTGCTTAGGCCTAACCCAGCCTAGGCCTCCTCCTATGTGATGCTCGGTCTCCAACCAAGACCGGCTCTCTGCAGCGATTCTTCTGCCGGTCGTCCCGTTCTGCCGGCGAAGGGTGGAGAGCTGCGGGTACGCCGGGAACTGCTGAAGTTCGGCCGCTGGCACTCCGAAGTCCGTGCTCGATCGTAAGCCAGATCGACGGCACCCCGGAGCCCGACGCCCTCGCCTCCTCGTCACCAGACCGTAGCTGTCCCGACAACCTTCGTCGACCGGTGCCGCGCAGAGAATGCCAGCTCAGCTTTCTCGATCACCGATCTCTGCTCGGGTCGCGTGCCGCGAAGCCCGTCGTCGACCAACCACGAACACCAGCGTGTCACCGGCGCGTGCACTCTGGCGCCTTTCCGTTACTTGGCATGCCATCTCTCATGCTTCGCCCTGTGGCGCGTGCCTTGGGCCCCTTTACTCATGACATTCGCTCTTTCTTAGAGGAACGCTGTACCAGCTCGCACAGAAGTAGAACGCGCCCTCACTCGCGAGAGACAACGTTGGCGCAGGCAGCGTCTCCTAGCGAGTTTCTTGATTGAGAAAAACCGACTGCTCGCGTTGGAGAAGCGTTCACCGGCGACCCATATCTTTCATCTACCTTTATTTTTGGCTACGCCGACAAATATATACACGTACCACACGTATGCTCCATCAGTCAAGCGCATCGCCGCCGTCATCCGACATCACATATCATTACACACAGCCGTCTAGATATTTTATCTCTCCTTTTCTAAGATTAACAGATGTTTCACTAATGCACTCTTTGCCCTTCTTGAAAATAAAATATGCTTCTAACAGTTCACGTGCCGTCTGTTCCCTTCCCCTACCAAGAATTTTCGTTCCTTTCCAGCTTGGCTCGCAATCACTACATTTTGCACAGTGTTCTGCCATATTACTTCCACCGTTCTTAACAGCGCGTGCGTGTTCCATTGCCCGGTCATTGAAGCAGCGGCCTGTTTGTCCTATATACGATACACCGCACGTCATTGGAACCTCATAGACCACCTTAGTGGCACACTTAGCAAATTCTATGCCATGTTTTTTCTCGCATTCTCTTCTTTTTACTCCCTTTCTTGACACACGTGAACACAGTTGCCCAAGCTTCTTCGGCGCAGAAAAAACCACAGGCACTCCGTACCTGTTCGCCACCTTTTTCACATGGTGTGCGATTCTATGTACGTACGGTATTACCACCGGTTTGGTGGCGGTCCTTTTTTCTTTCTCAACCACTTCTCCGAACAGTGACTGCTTTGTCTGTCTCAGAAGGCCCTCAGTGACAGATAGAATCACTTCCGATGGGTAGTCCGCCGAAAGCAACCGCTGTACTTGCCTAACGAAACTTGAGTGCATTTTGTGCGGGCAAGACTTGGCCACCGCCGATCCTAAGAACATATGGGTGATAGCCCTCTTGACAGTCTTGGACTGCGCAGAACGGTAGGGTAACGGCTCTTTTTGGGCACGCGGGGCATACTCCCAACATACATGGTCGTCCCTTAGTGTCATGTTAATATCTAAAAACTGTAGCGACCCTTTTGATGGTAGCTCGTGCGTAAAAACGAAGCCCTTCCCATTATCTCGGAAGCTGTCCAAGATGTTACCCACTGCTTCAGTGTACGTCATATCGGTTAGCTTGTCTAAACAAATAAGATAATCGTCCACGTACCTAAACACTTTCTGCACACCTTTTCACGCAAAACAGCGCTGAAGGTCGCGGTCAACGTAGGCTAAAAAGATATTGCACAATACTGGGGCCACGCAGGAGCCAATGCAAATACCCTTCTTCTGGCGATAGAAATTACCCTCAAAAGAGACGAACGTTGCATTCAGGTAAACCTGAAGGAGACGCAAGAAGTTGTCAACCGACACACCGCAGGAGTTCTGGAAATCAACCACCTCTCCTCCCTCTATCGCATTCCTTACAGCAATATACAGGTCAGCATGGGGCACAGAATAAAACAAATCTTCAACGTCTACAGAGAAAACAAAACCTACCGACGAATTACCCTTGAGATACTTCACAGCTTCGTCAGAATTCTTTGTAAGAAAGGGGTCCCAAACCACCAGTGACTTCAAATGTTTCTGTAAATATCTGCTCAGGACAAGCTGCCACGTACCGCGTTCACTCACTTCGGGAAGGGCTTTGGTCCCATGTGATGCGACAATGCATTACGTGGTTTTCGCGCAGGCACATCATATGACATTGTTTTCGTGGTTTTAGCAGGAACAAGGTACACGTTTGTGGGAATATGTTGGTGGGAACATGTCACATGGCATTGTATCACGCGATTTTGGGGAACATGTGACATTGTGCTCGTGCGTGGACTTGGCGGAAACATATCAAGTAACACTGCATTACGTTAAATTGGCAGACACATGTTACGCCACACTGCGTTACGTGATTCTGGCGGGAACTTGTGACGTGGCATCGTGTTACGCGATTTGGGCAAGAATGTCACACGAGAATGCGTTGCATGACTTTGGTGGAAACATGTCACGTGGCATCGCGTTACGTGATGTTACGTGACCTTGGCGGAAACACGTTACGTGACATTCCGGCACGTGATGTTGGCGGAAACATGCCACGTGACATTGCATTCTGTGACTTTGGGAGCATGTCACGTGCCATTGCGTTCCGTTATTTTGGCGGAAACTCGTCACATGACATTGCGTTACGCGATTTTGGTGGGACACGCCACGTGACATTGCCTTACGTGATTTTTGCGGAAACATGACGTGACATTGTGTTACGTGATTTTGGCGGAAAGAAGTCACGTAACATTGCATTACATGATTTTGGCGGGAGCACGTCACGTGACATTGTGTTCCGTGCTTTTGGCGGGAACATTTCACCTGACATCTTCTGTTTTGGCGTGAACATATATAATGACCCAAAATGACTTAACTAAATGTCACGTGACATGTTTCCGGCAACACCGAGCAACGCAATATCACGTAACACGTTCCCGCCAAAATCACGTAACGCAATGCCACCTGACACAGACTCGAGCTGCTTTCCACCGAAGGAGCCCCGGGAGGCGATCGGAGTTCGGCCGTTCGCTCGAGAACGCTTTCCGAACGCCGACGTCACAAAGGGGGTGGTCCGCGACAGCTTTGAGAACGGGAGTGCGGCCGGTGCGGCCAATGGGGAAGCGGCGCGCTCCTCGGATGATGACGCCCTCTGTTTGTCGTCTGCTTCTGAAAGACAAATGTTTCCCCCAACAAATTAAAAAAACTGCTCCTTTTAAAAAATGTACTTTCTTGTTCTCAGGCGTAAACACGCTCTTTATTAAGCAGCAATCTATGCTTGACTAGTACCATTTGTTACGATAATCTTTCTCTGCCCGTTCAATAGACGGTGTCACTGGCACGAAAAACCAGAAGCGTGCGTAAACAAGATGGGCCGTCTGCTGCTGCCATGTCCTCGCACAAAAACGCGCATCTCTGCCCGCGGGCGCTCAGAGGCAGAGGGAGCTCCTTCTAGCATTTTTGGAGAGGCACCCCGACTGTGAAAGCCCGACAAACTCTTCACTACCGACAGCGCGCTGGAAACTTCCACTAGCAAAGAACCTCAATGCGCCCAGCTCTTTCCTCTGCGTGGAAGTTCCGTGGGCTTTTTGGCACCCGATTTCCGATCTCCCGACCACTCCCTCGCCTGGAGCGTGGGACACCGTTCTCCGCGAATCGAGCCTGGAGAAACAACTCCAGGCCATCAGACGAGCAGAGGAGGTGGCGGCGAGGCACCGCCTGACTGCTATACCTCCGTGAATTATTTTTCCTAAAATAAAGTTGTTCCCTCTCTCTCGGGATCAAGTTCGGCACACAGCCAACGTACTGTCCGCTTCGACAGGCGAAAGTGACGCCGGAATTCACCTGTCAATTCCTCAAGTGCATAGCGAACCTCCAGCAGCTAGCTCCGCTCCCTCTTTCAGCGACAACAATGCGAGGAACGCAGCACCCAAGGGAACCGCCATTTTCTTCAGTGACGCACCATTACGCAGCCGCAGCCGCCGTTTCAATGCAAGCGGAGCCGCTGCCGCGCGCGCTTGCGAACGGCCGTTCGGCCTCGGTCATCGTTCTCCTCATAGCAGACGACACGCTCGGTTTGAAAATGATTGACAGGGAATTGACGTAAATTTGACGACACCAAAATCTCGGGGCCCCGGTAAGCTCGACGTTCCACAATTCACTACAGGTGGCGAAAAACTCAACCGCGAGGGGTTCCATCAAGTTGCGCGTAGAGTGGAACTACTAATCTAGCCATATATTTTAGTTTGCAATTTTCCTGCTAGGGACGCATAACAAGGCCAAAAAGTCATTGCATAAACACCGATATTGCATAAACATCGATTTTAAAGAATTTGGTCGTGGGACCGAAATCATCCTCCTAGGGAACATGAATGCCCACATCCACGACCTTGACGGATATACAGACACGAATGGGAGGTATTGCTCGATCTGTGCGAGCAACATAGTCTTGTGATAGTTAACACGAGGCCCAAGTGTGATGGACAGATCACATGGAAGGTCAGACACAGGCAATCGAACATTGATTCTTGTCTTATGGCAGAAGGAATCTATGAAAAACTGAGAGAAATGAGAATAGACGAGGACGGCATGAACAGCTTGGGTAGTGATCCTAAACGCATAACATTACAACTGGGAGATAAAACTGAACATAATAACGTAGAATCAAAGTTTGGCAGCTCGTGTTTAAATGACAAACAAATAAAAAATATAGCCGCAAGAGTAGAGGAAGAAGTAGGCAAAATACCAGGCAAGGACTGGGGGTATAGTGAGCTAGTACATGTAATGACGAAAGAAATAAGAAAGAAGCAGAAAGCTATTTTCTGGAAAGCAAAGAGAAATCCAAAAAGATGGTGGAACAAGGAAATCCGGGAAGCAATAGGTAAGCGACGTAAAGCATCAAGGGAGCATAGACAGGCAAAAAGGGAGAAGCGGCCGCAAGTCGAATGTAACGAAAGATGGGAAATATATTTAGAGAAAAAATCCATTGTACAGAAATTGGTTGAGGAGAAAATTAAAGGTGAAAACGAACGCTGGGTGACAGAAATTCGTGACAAAAAGAAGGCCGCGCATAGGAAATTTTGGAGCCACATAAAAGCGCTAGATAAAAAGACTGCCCTATTGCAACAACATATTGTTGATGAAAGAAGAAATCAATTGGAAGGGTACGAAGCGTTGGGTTACATTCAGAAGGTAACAGCCGACTCGTTTAAAAAGATCGTCCAAGAGATTTCCCCAGTGGATAAAACCATGACGGAGAGCGAAACGAAGGAAGAGCTAGAACTTGAGAATTTTAACTGGAAAAAGGCCGAAGGAAAAATTCCAAACCGCACTGCTTCGGGTTTAGGTGAGGTCCCTGTTAGCCTCGTTAACGATCTAGGACAGAACACAAAAGAAACACTATCGAAAGCTCTAGAAAAATCCTTTCAGGAGAGGCAAATACCGGAGAGTTGGCGAAAAGCAGAATGAACTTAATTTATAAAGGCAAGGGGGAAGAGAATAACATTCGCTCGTATAGACCGCTAACCATTACATCGGTAATATACAGGATGGTTATGCAAGCAGTAAAATTAAAAATAGAAGCGTGGGCAGAACGTAACAATATTTTGGGAGAAATTTCGAAAGGATTTCGAGTAGACAGGTGATTAGACGATAACCTATTTGTTCTTACTCAGTGTATAGAAATATCTAAAATAGAAAACAGGCCCTTGTATGTGGCTTTTATAGACATCACTGGGGCGTATGACAAAGTTAATCAGGAAATACTGTGGGAAATATTGGAGGGAATGGGCATAGGCGACGATTGTGTACAGCTTTTGAGGGAGATATATCGAGAAAATAGTTTGCATAGAATGGGAAGGAATCAGTAGCGTAGAGAACATTGATATTAGCAAGGGACTGAGACAGGGATGTCCTCTGTCGCCGCTGTTATTCATGCTGTACATGGTTAGAATGGAAAAAAATTACACCATCTCCCCGAAGGGGACCATGGGGTGATGCGTAGCATCGCTGGGAGTTTCAACGGTGCATTTAACGGCGGTGTTTACAGTTGTGCAGTGTTGTTGCTTCCATCACACAACACCACCAACTTCTTTCATCAGAGAAGGAGGAGATACTACTGAAGCGAAGCGCGCGCGCGGTCTCTACCCGCTTTATTTATTGCAGTAGCTGTTGGAGAGAGGGAAGGGAGAGGAGAGTCACGCATGCGTAGTGTGAGTGCGGACGCCGGTTGACTCGTGACATACCCGCGAGCGAGAGATGCTCCGCATCTAAAAGCGCTAGGAGATAGCAACATTGGTTTTAATCTGTCAAACAAACAGGGCGGCGTGATGATTGAACAGATGCTTCCGGGTTTATTTTATGCTGACGATATTGTCTTATTCGCGGACAGTCGAGATGATATACAACGGCTGGTGAATATACGCGGATAGGAAGGCAAGACCTAGGACTAGGATTTAGAGTAACAAAATGCGGATTGATGGTATTCAATGGTCCCAACGACCAGGCGGTATCCGTACAGTGTCAAGAAACACCGAGAGTAAGCGAATACAAGTACCTTGGGGTATGGAACAATGAGGGTGATGGAGGTACACGAAAAAGCCTTGGCAGCAAAGGGAAAGAGGAACGCTGC
The DNA here is from genome assembly GCA_013339685.2 of Hyalomma asiaticum. Taxonomy (NCBI): domain Eukaryota; kingdom Metazoa; phylum Arthropoda; class Arachnida; order Ixodida; family Ixodidae; genus Hyalomma; species Hyalomma asiaticum. The sequence goes on from CM023482.1 coordinate 24,894,041, forward strand.
AATAATGAAGCACAGAGCGTTATGGGGATACAATAGGTACGAGGTGCTTAGGGGTCTGTGAAAAGGGGTAATGGTACCGGGGCTTACATTTGGGAACTCAGTGGTGTGCATGAGGCCAGAGATACAATCAGGAATGGATGTGGTTCAAAGAAGTGTGGGACGCCTCGCGTTGGGTGCTCACGGGAAAACGACAAATGAGGCTGTTAAGGGGGATATGGCATGGGCGAGCCTAGAGCAAAATAAGGCTTGAAAGGAGGCTTAGGTATATTAAAGAGAGTAGGTGGGCAGTGAAGGTGTTCCGATATTTATATAGAGAGAGCGTTGACACGCAGTGGAGAAAAGAACTAGGAGAGAGAGAGTGAGAAATAAGGAAGGGAAGGCAGGGATGTTAACCAGTCTGGGAGGCTCCCCAGTAAATATACGGCTCTAAGAGAACTGGCAATAAAGAGCGTAAAGGGAAAAGTCAGAGAGGCGGAGAAGATTTACTGGATGGCAGCGATGGAAAAAAACCGACTCTGAATAACTACCGAAAGGGCAAAAACGAAATAAAGAGGAGGAATTTTATGATAATTCAAGAGGAAGCGCATTGCTGTTTGAAGTGAGATCGGGCTGCCTCAGAACGCGTAGTTATAAAGCGAAATTCAGTAAAGAAGAAGGAAAATGCACATGCTGTGAGGAAGATAGGGAAACGACGGAGCATGTTCTGATTGAATGCGGAAATATCCACCCAGGTGTACGTTTGGGCACTACCCTACATGAAGCCTTGGGTTTTAGGGAGAACAACGGGAAGCTGAACATACCCGCAATTGAAATAAGTAAAAGACGGTTAGCATACTGGTGGCAGAAAACTAGAGAGAATGGACAAAAATAATTATAGGGAAAAATAAGGTCTTTCTGCCATAAGAGGCAGAGAACTCGGGCTATGAATTTCCGTTTTTGCTATAGTATGATCGATGTAATTGAAGTAGATTTAAAAGAAATGAGGAGAACCTAAAGAAAGAAGGAAAAATAAAAGAAAAGTTCTTAAATTTTTTCACGAGCCTGGTGGCGCACATGTCACCGCCCCGTTACAAAGGGGACGCTCAGAGCATCCATCCAGTCTCTGCTAGGCTGCCGGCGTGAGCGGACGTGTTTTTCGAGGTCTCCGGAACGACAGCGGCAGATACGTGTTTTTGCATGCATTCAGCTTGCTTTTCTAGAATATGTCGTTAGCATAAGACATATTTGTGGTTATTATTTGGTACAGTTTTTTTGGGGAGGTCAGTAACTTGTTTTTGGTGTTTTGCTTGCTTTTTTTTCTTCCTCCACGTGGCTGAGGCGCACGCACACCCACCACGAGGGTTTTGAAGTGTAGGCTATTCATTGAGTTTTTTGGGCACGTATTGTCTTCGGGAAGAGTTTGTAGTACCGCAGTGCCTTGTTCTCCAGATAGTGTGATTCTTGTGCTACGAGCGGTCATGGTAAAAAAAAACCGCAAAGTGTTCAGGGTGCGGGGCAGCTGTTAAAATGGAGGTTTGTGCGGGAGAGAAGGCAGAAGAAGCTGACGCCAAATGTAGACAGCGCGAGATCGAGGCACCCATTTCCGTGCCGCTGGTTTGAAGGCAGTACCGATCATTAACTTCAAAGCTGTTTAATTCCACGACAAGCCTTGTTAAGATTCCAGTTACTTTGTGGTCTGGATATGCGGTAGGGTTGTAGTTGCTGTGGGACTCCGCTATGGGCTTTTATGCCGTTGTCGCGTGGAATATTCGTGTGAAGTGACCTCCAATGTCAACAGAAAAGCGCCACCTGAGATTTTTATGGGCGATATTTCTCGCAGAAATTTGCTAGTGTCGCAAAAGAACCATTCTGCGTAGGCAGTGTCCCTGATTAATCACTCAACATAAAGAGATACCGGGTCGGATATGGCTGCTGTGCCCAGTATAATGGCCTACGAGGCTTTCTTTCCTTGTGGGCAGCATGTAAAACCGCCACAAGATATATATATATATATATATATATATATATATATATATATATATATATCTTGGAAGACCGAGGAAGACCGCACCAGACAACGCCAGCAGACACGTTTATTCTGCAGGCACTACCAGCATCAAAGCACGAAGAAGAGGAACAGGGATGATGATGGTTATGTACAGATGAGAACGATGAAGTACGTTAAAACTGCTCACAATATATATATATATTATATATTCAAAGATCTTTGAAAAAGGCTGGCCTCCAGGCGAAACGTCAGAATAAATCCTATGTTTTTCACTGTGTCTTTCTGATAGTATATTTATCCCGATAGCCAGGAAGAACTTTTTTGATATATATATATATATATATATATATATATATATATATATATATATATATATATATATATATATATATATATATATATATATATATATATATATATATATTGTAAGGCGGTTTATTGCCGAAGCAGCGAAGCGACCGTCTCAGCCGAGCGTCGGACACCAAGAGCGCGAGCTCCTCTTCGTCGGTGAGCCGATGATGATAGAGCGTTCGTAGGGTTCACCAATCCTCTTCGCTACAACTGCCCCCCCCCCCCCCCCGGAGAAAAAGGAGCCATCCTGGCGACTCAAGGGGAGGAGAGGACGACCGGATCGTAATAAGGCTTAAGCCTCTGTACGTGCACGGTCTCGCGCCCCCGACGCCTCAAATCAGTAGACGGCGTCACCGGCTCGACAACGTAGTTGACAGGGCTGGTCTGCTGAACGACGTGGTATGGACCATGGTATTTGGTGACGAGTTTAGAGGGGAGACCAGGCGTGGTTGAAGGTATCCACAGCCACACTAGTGAGTCCGGCTGGTAGGTGCAGGGAGGACGGTGATCATCACGGCGGAACTTCTGGAGGCCTTGGTCTTCTGCCGTGAACGAACGGGCCAGCTGACGGCACTCCTCGGCGTACCTCGAGGCTTCGGACAGTGGTGTGCCCTCCGAAGGGTCAGGACGGTATGGGAGAATGGTGTCCAGCGTACAAGTAGGTTCACGGCCACACACAAGGAAGAATGGCGAAAATCCCGTTGTGGCCTGTGAGGCGGTGTTGTAGGCGTACGTGGCATACGGCAGAACTAGATCCCAGTTGGTGTGATCCGACGCGATGTACATGGATAGCATGTCGCCCAGAGTGCGGTTGAACCGTTCGGTTATGCCGTTGGTTTGCGGATGATAAGCTGTAGAAGTGCGGTGAACGGTACGGCATGCAGTGAGCAAGGCGCTAAGAACTTCTGAAAGAAATGCACGCCCTCTGTCGCTCAGAAGTTCCCGCGGCGCACCATGACGAAGTACGAAGTGATGTAGGAGAAAGTATGCAACGTCGCGGGCTGTGGCTGTCCGCAGTGCCGCGGTTTCGGCATAACGTGTGAGGTGGTCGACAGCCACAATAATCCATCGATTGCCAGCTGACGTGCAGGGAAGAGGGCCGTAGAGGTGTATGCCGACGCGGTCAAACGGTCTAGACGGACAAGGGATGGGCTGTAGAGGACCGGAAGGACGAGGAGCAGGAAGCTTGCGGCGCTGGCACGCTGTGCACGAGCGAATGTACTTTCTGACAAAGGCATACATGCCGCGCCAGTAAAGCGTAATCGAAGCCTGGCGTAAGTTTTTAAGAGGCCAGCATGGGCACACTGCGGGTCCGAATGAAGAGCAGAGCATACATCTGTGCGCAGGTGACGGGGAACGACTAACAACCATTTACGGCCATCAGGAAGGTAATTGCGGCGATAGAGAACGCCGTCCCGCAATTCGAAGTGAGACGCTTGGCGGCGAATAGCGCGTGAAGGTGGATTTGTTGGAGCGTCCGAAAGGCAGTCCATGATTGCTGCGATCCACGGATCCTTGCGCTGCTCCACGGCCATGTTGACGGGCACTGGCGACGAAAATACCGGTTCGAGGACTGAGATGGAAGTCGTGTCAATTGGTGTAGGCGAACGAGAGAGGGCATCCGCGTCTGTGTGTTTACGACCAGAGCGGTAAATGACGCGTATGTCGAAGTCTTGTAATCGTAGAGCCCAACGAGCAAGGCGGCCAGATGGATCTTTCAATGTCGATAACCAACATAGGGCGTGGTGGTCGGTAACGACGTCGAAGGGACGGCCGTAGAGGTAGGGTCGAAATTTCCCAAGTGCCCATATAATAGCTAAACATTCCTTTTCAGTGACGGAGTAGTTGGATTCCGCTTTCGTTAGTGTACGGCTCGCATAGGCTACTACGTATTCATCATACCCATTTTTCCGCTGTGCAAGCACTGCGCCAAGTCCCACGCCACTGGCGTCGGTGTGAACTTCTGTTGGGGCCGTAGGGTCGAAATGACGCAGTACAGGAGGCGATGTGAGCAAACGCCGCAATGTTGTAAAGGCATCGTCGCAAGGTGCGGACCAAGTAGAAAGGCTTGTGTCACCTCGGAGTAGCTGAGTCAAGTGATAGAAGCAAAATTTTGAATAAAACGGCGAAAGTAGGAACAGAGCCCGATAAAGCTTCGGAGCTCTTTCAGAGTCTTGGGTTTGGGAAACTCGGCGACGGCACGGAGTTTGGAAGCGTCGGGTAGTATGCCATCTTTCGACACCACGTGTCCGAGTATTGTAAGCTGCTTAGCTCCAAAGCGACATTTCTTCAAATTAAGCTGGAGGCCTGCGTCGGTAATGCACTGCAGGACTTGTTCGAGACGGTACAGATGAGTGGGAAAATCTGGAGAAAAAACGACGATGTCGTCAAGGTAACATAAGCATGTCTTCCATTTGAGCCCCCGAAGCAAATTGTCCATCATTCTTTCGAAAGTAGCAGGGGCATTGCAGAGCCCGAACGGCTTTTATTGCCGAAGAAGCGAAGCGACCGTCTCAGCCGAGCGTCGGACACCAAGAGCGCGAGCTCCTCTTCGTCGGTGAGCCGATGATGATAGAGCGTTCGTAGGGTTCACCAATCCTCTTCGCTACAATATATATATATATTCACTGTGAAAACTCCTGCCACAGCAGTTGTGGGTAATTTCCAAATGAAGTACTTGCATCAGTACTTCGACCCCTCCTGCAATGGTGCACCAGCCTTCATCTCCCAGTGTGGTGCTAGAATCAGTGATGTGCGTGATCTACTGTACTTAGTGCCCCACTCAGCGTCGTGTCTCATTCTTCACGTTGGAACGAACGACGTAGCTTCAAGTTCAGGAAACGAGGCGTTTGCAAAATACCGCGATCTACTGGAAAGCATTTCGAAGGACCGTCCAGAAATTCAGCGAATTTACGCCACGCTGATACTGCCGAGAAGTGGAAACCGTCGACAAAGGAACCGCAACGTGGCATTCGTCCGACGTTGTAACAAAGAAGCAACAATATTCTACAACATGCTTCGAAATTTTTCCCGTTACTCCAGGTTAGTTCATTACCTCGATCATGAAATCGAGTGGTCACCACCCACTCACGTCCACGCAGCAGAGGGGCTTCATCTGAGCTTCGAGGGTGTGTTGTTGCTTGCATGCCACATCCGCCATCTGTGCTTCAGGAGACCGGTGGATGCGACATCAACTGCTTGGTGCGATTCCTCAACGCATGACGCTCCGCATCGAGTAAATCGAGCTGGGCAACCTTCAGCTCACAGTCCGCCTACAGCACAGCCTAACTCAAGAAAGAACACCGCACCGGCCGCATCCCGCACCCTGAGGAGCAAGTCTTCCGCAACACAGAGCGTCGCCTCGAAAGCATCGCCGGCCGCGATGAACAAGTCCCAATCTACACATGAGACCTCTAGCCCACCGTCGCCTGCCGTCGTTACGTCCCTTTCGCCGTCTCAACCACGGTACGGACTCCGGAACAGGGCCACAACCAAGAGAGCAACGAATTGACTACCACAACGCCAGCTGGGTGAGAGTGATTTGTCTAATGGCTTACTGAACTTCTTAAGGAAAGGAAGGTTATAGAAAAACGCACTCGCGTTGAATCGCACATTTCGATGCTTAGAATGTATGTCGCGACATCTACTCCTCCTAAAGGTTTGCGGCTAAAGCTGCAGCCGGCCACATCAGAGATGTCAAAGAAAAACCAGTCAAGGTGGAATAACGCTTTAACTCGGGTGTCTGTTGGACTAACCAGCATACTAATAAACCATTATGAATCATCAGAAAAATATCTGCGCAATCAAGAACGACAGCTACTTCAATCTTCTTAATTTACGGCTGAAGAATTAAAAATGCTCGAATTATACCGATCACAGAAGTCAATTGACCTGCATGTTGAAAGAGTCGAAGAAGCTCGCCCGTGACAACCTAAGAGAAAAGGAATGCTTCCAGCGAGAAAGCATTACAGCTACAGCTATAATGCGCACGCCTGAGCAGGAAAGTAAATCTTCTGGACTGGATAACATTGTCAATTTGTCTAGGTACGATCTATCAAGTGAGGAACGTAGTGTCTTATCTCGAGGACTTAATTTTTGCCCTGCATCTGGAGGCTATAGTGAATTTCAGTTGGTCAAAGATATTTCGAACGTAGGCATGCGCCTCCGTGAATACTTTCACGATAGGTCTTCGGCTCAAAATACTAATAGCTCACAACTGCCATCTTATAAGCATTCGACACCTCCCTCCCAGAGGAATAAATGTCTAGACTTATATATCAGAGCTGTACAACGTGATGTCCTGCAGGCCTATAAAAATGTATGCCATTCCACCGCAACCTCACTGACAGCGACAGAAAGCGAATGAATCCCTGGCTAATCTAAATGACATAATCATCAAACCTGCCGATAAATGAGGCGCCATTTTTGTAATGGACAAAAGCACCCATATCAGCGAAGGTCAGAGACAGCTCAGTGACGCTTCATATTACAAGCGACTGAATCATGACCCAACCAACGAGTTCAAAGCTGTGGTACACGATACCCTGATTTCCCTTTTTAATGATGGAGAAATTAGGCACAGCACACTAAAATCGTTAGTACCGTTGAGCCCAGTAGCTGGAAGGTTTTATCTTATTCCTAAAATTCATAAGAAAGGGAATCCTGGTAGACCTATTATTTCTGGAATTGGAACAGTGACAGAGAACCTTTCACGTTGTGTAGACAGCCTCATGAACACCATTCCGTCCAGATTTTCTTCTTTCATTAAAGATACGAATCATTTTCTAACAGATATTCTTGACCTCCAGGTTCCTCAAAATTCATTTCTCGTTACGTTAGATGTTACGTCACTCTATACTAATATTCCTCACTCAGATGGCATCGAGGCAGGTATCAGCGCGTACAACGATTGCGATGACGACAAACCAGTTTCCGCATCTACGTTAGCCACATTGCTTAAGCTCATTCTAGAAATTAATAACTTCGAATTTGATGGAACACATTACGTTCAAGTAAGTGGTGCATCTATGGGCACAAGAATCAGACCAAACTATGCAAATATATTTATGGGGATCCTCGAAAACCAGTTTCTTGCAAACTATGATTACAAACCATTATTCTACAAGCGGTTCATCGATGACATTTTTCTTATCTGGCACCATAGTGAATCACGACTTCTATCTTTCATAGCAGATTTTAATAACGCTCATCCGGCAATTTCTCTTTTTCGTATTCGTATTCACCTGTAAACATAAACTTACTTGATGTCACTGTCACTCTAAGCAACGGGAAGCTGATAACTAGTCTTTGCAAGAAACCCACGGATCGGCAGCAATATCTTCACTTTAGCAGTAGTCACGTAAAGCACAATAAAACTAGTATTCCCTACAGCCATGCAGTTCGTTTCAAAAGAATACGCTCTTATAGCAGCGAATTTTCCCGCAACCGTGTACTTCGGAGCGCACTCGAACAACAGCGGTATCCGAGTAGAATTATGACAGACGCCATCAAACGCGCAGAAGACCTGGATCGTTCAGATCTGCTGAGTACTAACAAAAGATCCAAAGAAAGTTCGCGTTCTAACCTAATTTTGACACTTGCTGGCATCAGCTCGAAATGTCAACCATATTTTAAGGAAACATTTCAACATTTCAGTACAGAGCGAGCGACTCAAAGGAATCTTCACGGAACAACTACGCGTGGTATACCGACGATCGCGGAACCTTCATTGATCGGTCACCAACTGCATCATCATCCTTTTGTAATGACCTGCACGATGTCGTCAATCAGCTGTTTGCCAGATACCCTAGATCACCTTTGTTCATCCTTGGCGATTTCAACTTTCCCGACATCGCGTGGGAAAGAGACTCGGTTACTTTAAAGCACAACTCAGCTGAAAGCAAGGAATTTTTTACTTTTTGTCACGACTTTAACTTAGCCCAGCTCGTTGAATTCCCCATTCATGTTACTCCCACTTCCGCTAGCATATTAGACCTAGTACTTACCACTACACCTGGCCTAGCTGCACCCCTCACTCATCTACCGGGAATCAACGACAACTGTATAATCCACTTCGTATTAAAAGCACGGGTTACCGTCAAGAAAAAAAAAACTAAAGTTATCCAAGACTATAGCAAGGCGGACTTTGATGGACTGAACAGAGATTTCCAATCGTTTATTGACTTGTTCATTGCTGATTTTGAGCAGCGATCAGTTGAGCAGAACTGGTTAGAATACAAGAACAAACTGCTATCCCTAATTGATCGCTTTGTTCCTAAGAGAAAAGTTCCATCGAATCCCCGTTCTCCGTAGTTTAATAACACGCTGAAACGCATGCGCAATAAAAAGAAGCGGATATTCAGACGCGCAAAATTGACAGCCAGTACAGACCATTGGTCATCCTATCAGACACGTAACCGAGAATTCTGTACTGCGCTTTTGAAAGCTAAAAAAGTATTTTTCGATGAAACTCTTCCTTCACTACTACGCTCTAACCCACGGAAGTTTTGGAGCATCATTAGCGGAACTAAAGAACGGTATATCCAATTAATCCAGTCTAATGTCCCAGTTGCTCTTGGCGAGTGCTGCAACGTTCTGAGTAATGTCTTTGCTGCACACTTTCATAACAGCATTCCTACGACGTTTCCGCATTTAAGAAGCGCCAATTTCTTGCCAATGGACCCTGTTGTCATTGATGCAGTTGGTGTCGAAAGACTTGTTGTCAACTTGAAAGTGTCGTCATCGGCAGGTCCAGATTGTATTTCACCAAAAATGTTGAAGTATATTCAGGTTTATTCCTCTTTGATATTGTCAAAACTTTTTGAACAGTCATTACAGACATCCACACTGCCATCTGACTGGAAGGCTGGGAGGGTGGTCCCTGTGCATAAATCTGGTGATGTACATTCCCCCAATAGCTACCGTCGATATCATTAACATCCATTCCAGTAAAAATCTTAGAACACGTAATGTACTCGCACCTCATTGAATTCCTTGAATACAATTCCTTCTTTAGAATTTATCAGCACGGATTCCGTAAAGCAGTTTCGTGCGAAACGCAGTTGCTGTGTTTTACTAACGACTTGTTTATTAACGCAGATTTTGAATTTGATACCGACTGCATATACTTATATTTCGCCAAAGCATTTGACTCCGTCTCGCACGAACTACTAATTTTCAAACTTAACCAGCTCAACATTGACCCCAATGTACTTCCATGGATTAAAGAATTCC
>CM023482.1:24903711-24972892 GCA_013339685.2 Hyalomma asiaticum
AGACCGGTGGATGCGACATCAACTGCTTGGTGCGATTCCTCAACGCATGACGCTCCGCATCGAGTAAATCGCGCGGGGCAACCTTCAGCTCACAGTCCGCTACAGCACAGCCTAACTCAAGAAAGAACACCGCACCGGCCGCATCCCGCACCCTGAGGAGCAAGTCTTCCGCAGCACAGAGCGTCGCCTCGAAAGCATCGCCGGCCGCGATGAACAAGTCCCAATCTACACATGAGACCTCTAGCCCACCGTCGTCTGCCGTCGTTACGTCCCTTTCGCCGTCTCAACCACGGTACGGACTCCGGACAGGGCCACAGCCAAGAGGGCAACGAATTGACTACCACAACGCCAGCTGGGTGGGAGTGATTTGTCTAATGGCTTACTGAACTTTTTAAGGAAGGAAGGTTATAGAAAAACGCACTCGCGTTGAATCGCACATTTCGCTGCTTAGAATGTATGTCGCGACATCTACTCCTCCTAAAGGTTTGCGGCTAAGCTGCAGCCGGCCACATCAGAGATGTCAAAGAAAAACCAGTCAAGGTGGAATAACGCTTTAACTCGGGTGTCTGTTGGACTAACCAGCATACTAAAAACCATTATGAATCATCAGAAAATATCTGCGCAATCAAGAACGACAGCTACTTCAATCTTCTTAATTTACGGCTGAAGAATTAAAAATGCTCGAATTATACCGATCACAGAAGTCAATTGACCTGCATTTAAAGAGTCGAAGCTCGCCCGTGACAACCTAAGAGAAAAGGAATGCTTCCAGCGAGAAATCATTACAGCTACAGCTATAATGCGCACGCCTGAGCAGGAAAGTAAATCTTCTGGACTGGATAACATTGTCAATTTGTCTAGGTACGATCTATCAAGTGAGGAACGTAGTGTCTTATCTCGAGGACTTAATTTGTGCCCTGCATCTGGAGGCTATAGTGAATTTCAGTTGGTCAAAGATATTTCGAACGTAGCATGCCCCTCCGTGAATACTTTCACGATAGGTCTTCGGCTCAAAATACTAATAGCTCACAACTGCCATCTTATAAGCATTCGACACCTCCCTCCCAGAGGGATAAATGTCTAGACTTACATATCAGAGCTGTACAACGTGATGTCCTGCAGGCCTATAAAAAATGTATGCCATTCCACCGCAACCTCACTGACAGCGACAGAAAGCGAATGAATCCCTGGCTAATCTAAATGACATAATCATCAAACCTGCCGATAAATGAGGCGCCATTTTTGTAATGGACAAAAGCACCCATATCAGCGAAGGTCAGAGACAGCTCAGTGACGCTTCATATTACAAGCGACTGAATCATGACCCAACCACCGAGTTCAAAGCTGTGGTACACGATACCCTGATTTCCCTTTTTAATGATGGAGAAATTAGGCACAGCACACTAAAATCGTTAGTACCGTTGAGCCCAGTAGCTGGAAGGTTTTATCTTCTTCCTAAAATTCATAAGAAAGGGAATCCTGGTAGACCTATAATTTCTGGAATTGGAACAGTGACTGAGAACCTTTCACGTTATGTAAACAGCCTCATGAACACCATTCCGTCCAGATCTTCTTCTTTCATTAAAGATACAAATCACGATAGGGAAGTCAGGAATCCTTCTTGATCCATAAAGTTAACACCATTCGTTCAGGCATCAATGAGGACATAGCAAAGGTCACCTGTCTCGCACTATAATGACATCGCGTTTTGAGTTGTCCTTTTTTTGTCATTGTTTTGTCATTTCGTCGCGGTATCTTAGGAGCTGTTTTCACATGTACCATGTGTTGAGACGAATTGAAAATTTGAAACTTGTATGCTCATGTACCAATCACATGTCGGTCATGTCGGTCATGTACCTATTACGTGTCGGTCGCGAATTCTTTTGGGATGCATAACCAATTTTTATCAATTTTTATTCCCATTGTACTAGCTGCTGTACCTGCTGTACTAAAAATTGCGACACGTGAGCCCATAAAAGCGGCTGCATTGCAACAGACCTACTTACTCTGACGAAGGCCGTGCCACGGCCGAAACGTTACGTTAGTAAAATACCTTCCTTTCAAGGTATTTAATATATATATATATATATATATATATATATATATATATATATATATATATATATATATATATATATATATATATATATATCATGGCGGTTTTACATGCTGCCCACAAGGAACGAAATCCTCGTAGGCCGTTATATTGGGCGCAGCAACCTTATCAGCCCTGTGATCTATTTATGTTGATTCATTAATCAGAGCCAGTGCGGAAGCACGGCGTACGTGAACCACTTTTATTGCGATAGCAATTATATGGACAGTCTTGGCTGGTCTTTGCCGTCCCCGTCGCCGCCGTCATGAACCGTATATATATATATATAAGTGTGTATATAAATATAAAAATCCCAAACAAAAATAATTCAGATGAATGCTTCCAAAGCGCAGAATCGAACCTCGCTCCGCAGCGCGTGGCGCTAACCACTACGCCACGAAGAGCAGATCCTTTACGGAGCTAGCGGCGCGCTTTATATACACACGCTTTACCACTGGCAGGACTCAGAGACGCCAGGCACTTATGAGCGTTTCTTCATTACCAGCGAGATGGCGCGAGGAGCGCAACGGCCGCATTTAAAAGTCGTCGGCCAGCTTTCACGAGGCTCTTCTGCAGTTTTGGAGGGAACGCGTTGCCGCCGACGGGTAGCTGGGTATGTTTTTCACCGTCCCACCGATGTGCGCATTTCGAGTTTGCAAGTCCCAGCGAGACAGACGCTCCCCTCGACTGGCCATTGCCAATAACGCAGTTTTAGGGGCGAAGCTCCTCTTAGTCCAACCTTCGTCAGTCGTCAGGCGTAACCCGCGTGCCGGGAGGCACGCGCTCGCCCATGGCGCTCGCCCTCGGCGCGTGCCTCTCTCTCTCTCTCTCTCCCGGCGCGTGCCTCCCGGCGCGTGCCTCTGCTGTCTTGTGAGAGAGAGAGAGAGAGAGCGAAAGGCGCGGGTTGGCTATGGAAACGCTCTTTCTTAGAGGAACGCTCTGCCAGCTCGCAAAGAAGGAGAACGCGCCCTCACACGCGAGAGACAACGTTGGCGCAGGCAGCGTCTCCTAGCGAGTTTTTGATTGAGAAATACCGACTGCTCGCGTTGGAGAAGCGTTCACCGGCAATCCATATATATATATATATATATATATATATATATATATACAGGCACTGGATCTTGACTTGCAATGAAGTGCCGGCGGGAGATTTCACTTGTGCATAGTTGAACCATGAGGATTCGTAGCGTGCGCGTTGACTAAATTAATCCGGAACTCGGCACGATCTACGATGAACCTCCCGAGCTTCTCCCACTCATCATCATTCACTCCGTGGATATGCTGTGATTTTTGAGCAAAGTGCAACGCTTTCGTTGTAAAGCGCGAAAAACACTTCCAGCTGCAGACACGGACGCGTACGCTGTCGCACGCAATGCGCGGCGTTCATGAGATGCACATTCGGAATGATCGTATCAGCGGCAATAAGCTACTGAAAATACCAACCATGTATATAGAATCAAGCAAATGAAATGAGCCGTTTATTAAATGCGAAGCATTTCTTAGCGAACTTCGGCGAGTTTGAGCGTATCTATCTATCTATCTATCTATCTATCTATCTATCTATCTATCTATCTATCTATCTATCTATCTATCTATCTATCTATCTATCTATCTAGCCGCCTACGATTTTGTGCTACCCTGGCCGTTTCGCTAATCGGATGTTTACGAAAATTGGTATGCCACATCACGAATACATGACGAACATAAGTGCCGGGTCAAAACATGAAAATCATGATATCTATGTCATGAGCGGCATGATTTACATGCCACGGTCTTAGGGTTCTCCTGGCCGTTTCGCTAATGGGATGTATGCGAAAATTGGTATGGCACAACATGACTGCATGAAGAACATAAACGGCAGGTCATAACATGAAAATCATGATATGCATGTCATGAGTGGCATGATTTACATGCAAAGGTCTTAGTGCTCTCCTAGCCGTTTCACTAATGGGATGTATGCGAAAATTGGTATGGCACAACATCACTGCTTGACGAACATAAATCGCAGGTCATAACATGAAAATCATGACATGCGTGTCATGAGCGGCATGATTTACATGTCACAGTCTTTTTGCTATCCTGGTCGTCTCGTTAACGGGATGTATACAAAAATTGGTATGCCACAATATACTTGCATGGCAAACATAAATGATAGGTCATAACATGAAAATGATGATATGCATGTCATGAATGACACGATTTACATGCCACGCGTTTCGTTAATGGGCCGTATACGCAAATTGGCATGCCACGACATGACTGCATCACAAACATAAATGACAGGTCCTAACACGAAAATCATGACATGCATGTCATGAGTGACATGGTTTACATGCAACGGTCTTGGTGCTCTCCTGGCCGTTTCGTTAATGGGATGTATACGAAAATTGGTATGCCACGACATGACTGCATGGCGAACATGACTGACAGGTCACAACATGAAAATCACGATATGCATGTCATGGGCGACATGATTTACATGCCACGCGTTTAGTTAACGGGATGTATACGAAATTTGGCATGCCACAATATGACTGCCTCATGAACGTAAATGACATGTCATAACATGAAAATCATGACATACATGTCATGAGCGACATGATTTACATGCCACGGTCTTGGTGCTCTCTTGGCCGTTTCGTTAGAGGGATGTGTAGGAAAATTGGTATGCAACAATATGACTGCATGACAAACTTAAATGACAGGTCATAACATGAAAAGCATAACATCCATGTCATGGGCTGCATGATTTACATACCAGGCGTTTCGTTAATGGGATGCATACCAAAATTGCTATGGCACAACACGACAGAATGACGAACGTAAATGATAGGTCATAACATTAGAATCGTGAGACGCGTGTCATGACCGGCATGATTTACATGTCATGGTCCTGGCGTTATACTGCCGTTTCGTTAATGGGATGTATGGCCTCCGTCTACTGACCAGAGGGCGCTACGTAGCTCTCGTCGGACGGCTCAGTCCCGCACGGTGGAAACCGAGGCGACAGCGACGCGCGCGTTTCTTCGCTGCTTTCCGGGCGTGCTGCAAACCACACGAACGCTCGCGGCGTCGCCCTTTGGCACAGTTTCCGCAGGTTTGGAGCGCACGTCTCAAAGGAAATAACAAAATTACAGCATATCCACGGAGTGAATGATGATGAGTGGGCGAAGCTCGGGATGTGCATCGTAGATCGTGCCGAGTTCCGGATTAATTTAGTTAACGCGCATGCTACGAATCCTCACGGTTCAACTATGCACAATGCACAAGTGAAATCTCCCACCGGCACTTTATTGCAAGGCAAGATCCAGTGTTTATATATATATATATATATATATATATATATATATATATATATATATATATATATATATATATATATATATATATATATATATATATATGTGGGTTTTGCCGGTGAACGCTTCTCCAACGCGAGCAGTCGGTATTTCTCAATCAAGAAACTCGCTAGGAGACGCTGCCTGCGCCAACGTTGTCTCTCGCGTTTGCCGGAGCAGTGTCGAGTTTGCCGGGGAGCGCGTGGCTCCCGGCGCTCGCGGCGAGGGCGAGCGCCAGGTGCCACGCGCTCGCCCTCGGCGCGTGCTTGCGCTCCAGCAGGCACGCGCCGGTGGCTACCTACTACTAACTACTACTACTACTACTACTACTACATACATCGGGGACGCACGAAATGGCTGCTAATGGGGAATGAGAGACAGAAGAATTCAGCTTTTAGTTAACGCGCACGCTGCGAATTTTTTATTGTTCAACAACGCACAGGAGAAATCTTCCACCGGGACCACCTTGGAGGTCAAAGCGTAAGACTGGTTACGCACTACTACGACTACGACGAGGGACGAACGGGTGCCGCTTTAAGGAGCTTCGCCCCTAAAAATGGTAGATCCCACGTGCAGTGGGAATCAAGGAAATGCGAAGCACGCATAAGGAACGTAAAATGGATTTGCATTGTTGTCTAGCTATACCGAGTTTGGTACATATGACGTTAACGAAACGGCCGCAAGAGCACCAAGACTGTGGCATGAAAACCATGCCGCTCATGCACGCATGTCATGATTCTAACGTTATGACTTCTCATTTACGTTCGTCATGCAGTCGTGTTGTGCCATAGCAATTTTGGTATACATCCCTTTAAGGAAACGAGTGGCATGTAGATCATGCCGCTCATGACATGCATGTCACGATTTTCATGTTATGACCTGTCATTTATGATCGTCATGCAGTCCTGTTGTGCCAAACCAATTTTCGTATAGGCTCCGTGCAGTCGAGTTTTTCATGTGCGACATCAGCGCTAGAATGCACTGCCTGGCGGAGAGAAGCGGCAAAATTGGGCAGACTGTGACAGGAAAATACGCGATCGCGATGCGCGTCTCCAACTCTATAGCAGCAGCGACCGCCCGTCCCACCTTCTTTCGTTTTATTTCCTTTGAGACGCGCGCTACAAACCTGCGGCAAACTGTTTCAAAGGGCGACGCCGAGAGCGTTCGTGTGGTTCGCAGCACGCCCGGAAAGCAGCAAAGAAACGCGCGCGTCGCTGTCGCCTCGGTTTCCACCGTGCGCGACTGAGCCGTCCGACGAGAGCTACGTAGCGCCCTCTGGTCAGTAGACGGAGCCCATGCATCCCATTAACGAAACGGCAGTATAGCGCCGAGGACCATGGTATGTAAATCATGCCGGTCATGACACGCGTGTCATGATTCTAGTGTTATGACCTGTCATTTACATTCGTCATGCTGTCGTGTTGTGCCATAGCAATTTTGGTATACATCCCATTAACGAAACGCCTGGCATGTAAATCATGCTGCCCATGACATGCATGTTATGCTTTTCATGTTATGACCTGTCATATATGTTCGTCATGCATTCATATTGTTGCATACCAATTATCCTACACGTCCCACTAACGAAACGGCCAAGAGAGCACCAAGACCGTGGCATGTAAATCATGTCGCTTATGACATGCATGTCATGATTTTCACGTCATGACCTGTCATTTACGTTCGTGATGCAGTCATCTTGTGGCATGCCAATTTTTGTATACATCCCGTTAACGAAACGTGTGGCATGTAAATCATGTCGCCCATGACACGCATATCATGATTTTCATGCTGTGACCTGTCAGTCATGTTCGCCATGCAGTATTGTTGTGGCATACCAATTTTCGTATACATCCCATGAACGAAACGGCCAGGAGAGCACCAAGACCGTCGCATGCAAATCATGTCACTCATGACATGCATCTCATGATTTTCGTGTTATGACCTGTCATTTATGTTTTTGATGCAGTCATGTTGTGGCATGCCAATTTGCGTATACGTCCCATTAACGAAACGCATGGCATGTAAATCATGTCATTCATGACATGCATGTCATGATTTTCATGTTATGACCTGTCATTTATGTTCGCCATGCAGTCATACTGTTCCACACCAATTTTTGTATACATCACGTTAACGAGACGACCAGGAGAGCACCAAGACTGGGACATGTAAATCATGCCGCTCATGACACGCATGTCATGATTTTTATGTTATGACCTGCCATTTATGTTCGTCAGGCAGTCATGTTGTGCCATACCAATTTTCGCATACATCCAATTAGCGAAACGGCCAGGGGAGCACCAAGACTGTGGCATGTAAATCATGCCGCTCATGACATGGATATCATGATTTTCATGTTATGACCTGTCATTTATGTTCGTCATGTAGTCAGGATGTGGCATACCAATTTTCGTAAACATCCGATTAGCGAAACGGCCGGGAGAGCACAAAATCGTAGGCGGCTAGATAGATAGATAGATAGATAGATAGATAGATAGATAGATAGATAGATAGATAGATAGATAGATAGATAGATAGATAGATAGATAGATAGATACGCTCAAACTCGCCGAAGTTCGCTAAGAAATGCTTCGCATTTAAAACGAAAGAAGGTGGGACGGGCGGTCGCTGCTGCTATAGAGTTGGAGACGCGCATCGCGTTCGCGTATTTCCCTGTCACAGTCTGCCCAATTCTGCTTCTTCTCTCCGCCAGGCAGTGCATTCTGGCGCTGATGTCGCACATGGAAAACTCGACTGCACGGAGCCTATACCGAAAATTGGTTTGGCACAACATGACCGCATGACGATCATAAATGACAAGTCATAACATGAAAATCGTGACATGCATGTCATTAGCGGCATGATCTGCATGCCACTCGTTTCGTTAAAGGGATGTATGCCAAAATTGCTATGGCACAACACGACTGCATGACGAACGTAAATGACAAGTCATAACGTTAGAATCATAATATGCGTGTATGAGCGGCATGGTTTACATGCCACAGTCTTGGTGCTCTTGTGGCCGTTTCGTTAACTTCATATGTACCAAACTCGGTATAGCGAGACAACAATGCAAATCCATTTTACGTTCCTTATGCGTGCTTCGCATTTCCTTGATTCCCAGTGCACGTGGGATCTGCCAATTTTTTTACGTACTGTTCCTAATAGCAGCATTGCTTTCAAGTTCGTAGACTCGCTGAAGACGGGCGGGTGTCGAATTGATTACCGTTGTGTGGGACCAACTCGCGCTGGTGGCATCGCTTGCACGCCGCACAACTCCTTTCCTCGAGATTGTAACTATAGCGCATAATATTTTGTAACACACCACTGTTTTCGCCTCACTTTCTACGATGAATTCACACCAGCCGACGAACACTCGCTTATGCTCGCTTACGCGCTGCGACGCGAACCTGCTTGAACCGAGCGACACCATCGTTGTTTTGAGGGTGAGGAAAACATGGAACTGACAGCAGAAACCAGAAAACCAGAAACAGCAAAAAACGAATTCGATTACGAGGCAACCCTTCTAAATTAGAATGAAAAGAATCTTGAACGTAAAAAGAAAAAAAAAATAGGTGACATGTCGTATGTTGCGCTATGTATTGTGCAAAAGTTAGTGTTCGTGGACTACATGCGAGAGCGCAGCAAAAATGTGCGCGCTTCGTCTCCGTAGCTTTCGCTGTGCTGCCACAGAAAGTTGTCGCCAGGTATGATATTTGCGCAGAAAGAACCTTGCCCTTCCGCTGTCTGCTCGCGCGGTTGTCTCGTGGTGAGAAGAAAGGGGATGTTTCGAGCTTTAGCCGTGATGTCCATGCTGATATTACGGGCGCGTACGGAAGTCACTCGAGCTCAAGAGACGCCGCTAAACGAACAGACAGAAGGCGAGCGCGAACTATCAAGTCTCACAGCTCGACACTTGAAGCACGCTAGTTTCCTTCGCTCTTCGGCCGCCTTTGCAACAGGAGCGCTGTTCAAACTGAGAGTATTCATTGTGACAGCTTATTCGCGCTCGTTGGGTGTATATCTGTGCGTTCGTTTCGTGAGTGCTTCACTTGGTAGTCCGCGCTCCTCTTCTGTTTGTTCATTTAGCGGCCTCCCCTACTTTGTATGTGTAGCTATGTGACACACAACGTATAAAGCCCTTCGTACCAGCATGCGCTGCTCACCGGAGGCGCTCACTTAGCAAGTGCATGTTTGCTACAATTAATATTGCTCCTGAAGCTGCGAGCCTCACTTCGTACAGCATTACAATTTCTTGCTATCGCATTCATTTCTTCGCCCTTGCGGCGAAACTGTGACTTTTTAATATTTTGCTACTGGGCCACAACTGCATTGAGGTTGTGTTGGTGGTCTACATTGGTGATTATCATGGGTATATTTTATGGATTTACATTACTTCTTTTCTTTTTTTCCGCATTATTGCTGACGTTGTAAAAATTGTATAACGCGAGTAAAATTGGTAAAGTCGCTGTTTGCCAAGATTCTCTTCACCACCATTTACGCCTATTTAGGGGTCCCCGCGAGAGTTGTCACTTCGGCACCTCCTAATGTTGACTTATGTCCATCTTGAATTTTCTTCTAATATTTAAACTTCTGAATCCATGAGAATATTAATCTCATTTTGAAGCGGAGTCGTCTCTCGTCACTGAGCAACTGGGATCAGCGTGATGACCAAGGAGAACGTGGCCGATTCTACCGCAGCCGCAACAGCACGTTCTGATGTGACGGGCACAGCTGCGCCTTCTCGTCATACCAATGTGGGCAAGGCTTCCGAGACGCATCCGCAAGAAGAGTCCCATCCGAAGACGGTGCTGCTTGCTGTGCTCGTCTTAGTAGTGGTATTTCTCGCACTGCTGGCGTGCGTCGTCTTTGGTCTGACGAGACCTAAGCACCCGAAGCGAACGCCGAGTACGCAGCGCCCTCACATAATCTTCATCTTGGCCGACGATCTGGTGAGCACAATGCTGATCAAGTTTGCTGGCCCTATTAGCCCCTGATATTGTTTTCATGCGTAAGCAACACTCGTGCTACGAGGGAAGCCGTACCCAGGCTTTCTGGGTGAGAAAGCAGCAGAGTTTACCGAATAGATTATCGCGCTCGCACCCTCTGGCTACGTGTTCCAGCGCTGACCTCCTAGCAACAAGGGGAGACGTCCCGCTGCGCTAACATGACTACATAAATGGTAATTTTCCCTTTTATAAATGTTACTCCACATTGCGGGTTTCTGCAGAACTGGTTTAATGTATTTATTGAATTGTGCTCTTTCTTTAGTTATTTACGACTTACATTGAGAAAAAATCCTGCACACACTCCCACATATAGTGGTAATCGGTGTCAGCGGAGCAGTGAGATAAATAACTGACTATGCCTAGTTGTTTGGCAGTGTGAGCCAAATGGTAAGGGCAGGATCAACGTCGTTGTGCAAATTGGGTATACATTTAACGTGGGCTATTAAACGAGTAAATGCTGGTGCAGGGTAAGGCATGCGTGTCCTTCTTAGGCATTAGGATATACCAAACTATGACGGAGATTATGTCTTGTTATTTATGCTATTAATGCCACCATAATAAAAACGTTCCCTTCCGCGTTGTCATGGTTCGATATGTTCCATACGAACTCGATACTGTTACGGTAGCGGGGTGTGGCAAACCTTTAGCAGCGTCTGCATGAAGCCGGAACCAGGTTGACCATCAGGAGGGCCAGAAGGGAAGACAAGGTTGCGTAGAGGAGAAACAACAAACGTTTAATACATCGCTACGGGTGAGCGAGGCGCTCAAAAGAACAGAACGAACGTGCGTGCAGCAGCGCACCAGAGCGAAGGCAGTGATGCCAACCTAAGTCACCACTTTATCCCTAGATTGAGCCTCTGGAAATTCCTTAATTGTAAAAAAATCCCTAGATTGAAATTTTTTTGTTAATTTGCCTAATTATCATTTCAAGATGTCTAAACGTAATTATTCCTTTGGCCCGTTTTGTTGTCAATCGTGTTAAAGGTAGAAACTAGCTTATGAACAGCAACTGCCGCTCTTTTTTTACATTTTCTGTAGTATATAGTTAATATACTTCCTGTGGAGTCTATATAACAATTAACGGAGCCGACATAAAAAGCACGACCGTGCTACCTCCTTAGAGCCAACAGAGATCTGTCCCCTCTTGGAAAGTGGCGGTTGAGTTGTGATTGGCTACATTTCAAATCAGTGTTGCTTGGTCTGCAATAGATATGCAAGAGCATTTTTTTTACTGCTAGGTTGCCACTCTCAGCTTCGGATCAGCTTGCCATGCATGCGTCCGAGTGAATTGCGATTTTTAATTGCGTAATCGATTGCAGCAAAATGTAATTGAATTAGAAGCATCGTTACACATTCGTTGACGTGAGTGAGGCGTAACAAAATTAGAGTCAAATGTAATCGATGACAAGTAATCCATTAGGTGAACGCGTTGTGCACAAGTGTGGTCTCATGTGATGCAATGACAGGCAGATAGATAGATAGATAGATAGATAGATAGATAGATAGATAGATAGATAGATAGATAGATAGATAGATAGATAGATAGATAGATAGATATTTGGCTCGTGAAGAAAAGCTTTGCATTGAAACTTTCACGCTGGTAACGCACCGTCTCCTTGAAGAAGCGGTTTATACACTTCTTGGTGAACGAGTGAAGAAGATGCACAGCGTACGGGATGGGGGGTATACGGTATGCCACGTATATGCAATGTCGCACGTTTATACGGGTGTGCGAACATAGGGTCAGTGAGCTCCCTGCGTCTCTGCTACCGAACCAACGTTGATAAATCACAAGCGCTGTACCATCGATCTACAGTCAAAAGGCCACTTCGCAAGACTTTTCTAAAGGGAAACCTGTGCTCCCAAGCCGGTAACAGAATGCTCCATGGGCACTTGGAACATCGACGAAAACCACGTACGTCGACGACCAAGGAAGTCCTCACCCTTCATTCCCACATAAACTATGCTATGGAAAAGTACGATCACCTTCTGCGCTCTTCGGAGGGGGGGAGGGGGTTTGCAGACTACCCCTTGGGCTTGCTGAAAGAGAAGTTCTGCAGGGACAAAACACTGATGCGAGCAGCTGCTAAATACTGTAGCCATTCGCATTGTTCAAGCGCAGAACGACATCGCCACTTTCTCATCAACCTTCTGAGAAAGATGCTTGCGGCAGCCAGATTTCGTCATTCCCTCACTAAGCCGTCTTCGTAGCATGTTGGAAGGCACTTATGTCGCATCGCACAAGTGTCCCGACTAACGTGCTCTACAACTCTTGCATTGAAAATCTTGCACTTGTACCAACGAGTTTAAGAATGAGCCAATTAATGGTTATTATTCCTCTTTCCCCGAAAATGTCTGCTTATATGTCGATCATTTACTGTTCTCTCCAAGGGCTGGGCCGACGTGAGCTACACAGGAACCCCACAGATTCGGACGCCCAACATCGACGCCCTTGCATGGAACGGAGTTCGTCTCTCTAGGCTGTACCACCAGCCTGTGTGCACGCCCACCAGGTCGACCATCATGTCTGGACTCTACCCGATACATACTGGTTAGTCGCGCACTTTACTGACTTCATAATGTTAGAGATGGCCAACACGTACGGCGGAAACATTTCCACACGTTGCTCTAAAGCTAAAGAACATCAGCATACCGATTACGCGCAACGTATGCGACCTGCACAAGAACCCGGTGGTATTTCTGTCGCAGAGCACCTTGCGTAAGACTGCTACTGCGCCGTTATCCCTAAGCCTTCTACATGTTACCCGTCGTCGTCTTTGTTGTATATACGCATGTTTCGTCCGTGCTTTTTTTCCTTCTGACAGCTGTGTGTGTGGGTTGTGTGCGTATGTGTGTGTGCCTGTGTTTGCGTGGGAGGGGGGGAGGAGAGGAAGGTACGTGCACGCGCTGGCCTGTCAATGCTTGGGGTGCGTACTCCACATATCTTAATAAACTGGGCCGTTTGCATGGTCATGTTTTTCGTTGTCCGTCTAGCTTCGCGGTATAAAAGCAATGTGTTCATTTTTCTCTTGTTTTTAGGGGCGAAGCTCCTTAAGGCGTGGGTCGTGCGTCCCTAGTAGTAGGTAGCCACCGGCGCGTGCCTGCCGGGAGGCACGCACGCGCCGAGGGCGAGCGCGTGGCTCCCGGCACGCGCTCGCCCGCGAGAGACAACGTTGGCGCAGGCAGCGTCTCCTAGCGAGTTTCTTGATTGAGAAATACCGACTATATATATATATATATATATATATATATATATATATATATATATATATATATATATATATATATATATATATATATATATATATATATATATAGGCACTGCATCTTGACTTGCAATGAAGTGCCGGTGGGAGATTTCACTTGTGCATTGTGCATAGTTGAACCGTGAGGATTCGTAGCATGCGCGAGATGTTATAAAACTAGATGGCGGTACTTGTAGTTGATGATGAAAGATGCGAGATGTTATAATAGTTTGATGACATTTACTCAAGTGTTTCACATTTAATTGTGGGGCGAATTCCACGGAAGAGTTTCACGGTTTACCGATGATTCCTTCCGGAGCTTCGCCCCACTCATCATCATTCACCCCGTGAATATGCTGTGATTTTTTTTTTTCGGACATCGCAATGCTCTCCCAGATAAAGCCCTGCTCTGCATATAGCCAACCCAGTATTTTAATAAAGGTGTTATCAGGCGAAATTGAAGCTTCGCTGTGTGCGCAGTCTGTTGCGTGGATAAATGATGACGTTTACAGAGTTGTTTCTATGGGAAAGGCAGTCATTAGGGGACAGCAGGTAACTGGGTGGTCTGCTTGAAGTTAGGAAATTTGCAATTGTAAGTTAAACCACTTTTTATAAGTCGATAGCACTGTTATGTTCTCGTACCATGACGGTTCAACAGTAATAGTACGGTGCTTTTACAAACACCTAACGACTAATCCTGAACGATAAAAATTTATAACATTTGCAATTATGTCGAAGGGCACCGCCTTGCTTGCCAAGTCACTCGTTTGTAAAGTAGTTTATTAACGAAATTATAATACATTATAATGACTGTCGGTGTCCGCACTCGCTGTTCTTTTTGCTTGTTCGCGGGGATCGTCTTGTGGCTTGCAGTCCACGCCGCGCTTTTCTTTCATCCTGTTGCGCGAATGGCGTCGAGGGTTGCACAAACATTGCATGCTCGACGTACATAATGGGTACCTTCCAAACTGAGTGATAATACCAGAACGCACTGTCACGAACCTGTATAAAAACCGACGCATTTCACCGGTTCTCGGGTTTTACCGTCGACCGACGACTTTTCTCGCCGCTGTTCTCTTGCAGTGTGATTTTCTTCTGTTTGCCGTGCAAGCTTATCCGAATAAGCTATTCGTCTGGGAAGGCTCTTAGGTACTACCCTATGAGCACAGGCTGTCGGCATCTAACGTCGTCGTGGTCACGCTCAAAAATAATTGCTGAAAAGAAGGTCAATACACGTTCATAGTTGGTCAGAACGGGTCCCGATTAAACTAACGTCACTCAAATTATTTTAAAAAGATAGAAATAATGATGACATATTGGCATTAATTAACAGAACTTCGTTATGACCACTTATAACGTGACAACCGTAAACGTACACTGCCTGAGTGCACTCTCTCCAGGATCGGCACGCACTTTCTGGTGACAGGGCAAAGCAAGTGCATAATTGACCAATACCGATTCAGCGTAGCGATTTATGCGCCCTGGGTGAACACCGACGCATGAATGTATCGGACCTCCCCGGGTTCGACGTCAGCGCGGCTGCCTTCGTCGCGTAAACAGAAAACACCAGGTTAACAACTGATGACAAACAATCTTCGCGATCAGGCATACAGCATAAGCTCAGTACTCCCGAAGAATAAGTCAGCGCAAACGAGGGCTTTCCGGTAAAAGCCCATGTGTTAGTTGTGGATACTAGTATTCTGGGTTGAAAGAATATAAATATGTTCGCAGCTTACGTGACTGGACCAAGCAGATCTTAATAAGAAACCTTGTGCCATTTCTGTGCCCGAAAACAAAGAGCCCAAAACCACAAAAGGGATTATGATGATCATGATGGTATGATGGTGATTGGTTCGGTTGAAGAAAGGACGTTATTTTCTGCAGCAGATGTCGGAAGCACGGTTCAGCGCGCTTAGCGTCCTTTGCGTAGAGGAAAGGGACTGAAAGAGACAGAAAGGAGAGCAATTCAGGAAATTTCGGCCACCTGCAGGGTTCATTAACGTGCATTAACAACGTACAGAACACAGGCCTCTGGCATTTCTGCCTCCATCGAAAACGCGCCGCCGCGGCCAGGATGTATTCCGAGCTTTTTTTGGGGTTGCAGCCAAGCACCATCACCATTGCACCAACTCATGATGGATAATAAGGTGCCTGTGAACAACTGGAACGCACTCCCACGCGTTCCACGTAAAGATTAGGTTGCAGCTGCTTTCTCAAGGGTCGGTTGACGTTATTCGAAGCGCTCGTGTGACGTGCACACCGTATTTGAGTGCCTTCCAGGACATCTGTGAGAATACCAGAAAGTACAGTGACGGACCTATAAACGACGTATTTCACCGATGGTGAGTTTCTTTCGTGGACAGAAGACTGTTGTCGCCGTCATCGCCTTGCAGTCATTTCCTTTTCTTTGCTGGGCACTCTTACGCCAAATCTGCGTTGACAGCGCACGTTAAAGAACCCAAGGTGGTCGAAATTTTCGGAGGCGTCCACTAGGGTGTCCCTGATAACTCGTTCTTTTGGGACGTAAAACCCCAGAAATTATTATAGCTTCACCCAATAAACAATTCGACCCCTAAGCCATTCAATTCTGCTGCGTCCAGCATTGTCCTTACCATATGTGAAGATAGGTCTACATTGAATCGTACTGCCCTGAGTCAGCTGTGTAAGGCAGGTTCCGTTTCAATTGAACTGTGCAATCAGCTGCGTGCAAATATGCGTATTAGGTTTTTTTTCGCATGTACCATGTGTGAACGTACTTATTGCACGGTGTGTCATAGTGTCTTATGGAACTATCATATATGGGCCTTGTATGTTTTATATCTGGCCTGATATAGACATATAGTTGTCTATATCAGGCTATATTCTTACACATAAGGGTCAATATAAGGTTATAGAGAGCCAGATATGCGCGTATATGGAGTTTTACGTGCCATATGAGCAGCTTTATAGTGCCATAATATGTCTTTATACTGCGCCTTATATAATGTATATGGTAGCAGTTTATTTCCATATACGACGCATATGCCTTTATATATACGGTTTAGAGAGTATGGTCCTAAAGTCACATAATGCCAGATATAGGTGCAAGTTAACAGTTACAAAAAAAGGTGTATTTATGTTAATTATGTGTCAACTTCCAATCAAAGGGCAGTACCTCATGCTATATATATATATATATATATATATATATATATCAAGGAAACCAGAAATACCCAGTAATCTTATTTATATACATACAAATATTCGATGGAACTGCATATCTCATCCCATCCAGCAATTAGTAATAACAAAAGAAATCAATGCAAAAAGTAAACACTATAGGTAAATGATAAAAACCAGTGTGGTGGTGAGCTCTGCTTTTTTAAGGCATCGTAATTTCAATTAATACGCAAGTTACCTTCAGCGCGAGCTAATTTGTTGTCTGTATAAAAATGATGTATTAAGCTGAACTATTGTTTGTTCAATGTTGCACTTGCAAAACTCAAGAGCAAATGTATGTACAAGCGCAATATAGTGGCGCATTAATGCAAAACTTGTGCCAGCTTTACCACAAGAAATGCCTAGATAGCATTTTCACTGTAATTTATAGCTAAATAAATGATTGTTGAAATGTGTCAGCAACATTCCTTACTTTTATTTTTATTTTCTCTACCTCGTCTTGTCCGAGTGCGGCGCGGAGTAGGGAAATCTAGGGCTGACCCACCATTGCTCAAAAGACACCCCTAAAGACGAGCCAAAAAAATAAACGTCAAAAAAAAGAGCCTTTCTCCGCTCCCCCTCCCCCGGCCTGTGTTTTTCTTCAGCAAAGCCTCGCTTTTTTTCTCAGAATGGTTTGTTGCAGCTTTGGAGACGGCCCCTCACTTTTCCATGTGCGCATGGAACGGGTTTCATGCATCACATGAAGTGCTGCAAATGCTGGTATGTCCGCCGCGAAGGTGTAGTGGTTGCGGTACTCGGCTGCCACGAAAAATACGCGCATTGGATGCCGGCCGCGGCGGTCGCATTTTCGATGGCGGCGAAAATGCCAGAGGCCCGTGTGCTGTGCCTTGTCAGTGCATGTTTAAGAACCCCAGGTGGTCTAAATTTTCGGAGTCCTCCACTACGGCCTTTCTCTCCTATCTATCTCTTTTACTCCCTCCCGTTCCCCCCCCCTATGGAGGCTTGCCGTGCTCCCTACATGGGCCACAGAAATGAGCGTCCTTTCCTAACCGAACCAAAATCATCATCATGCTATCACTTTTGTTTATGCTGTGTACTTTCACGACGAAAGAGTAGTGCGTTCCTTGTGGTAAGCAAAAAAGAAAGCATGTCTCACTGGCAGCCTTAGATCATAATGCATTTCTCATCAGCTTGACAAAACACGCTCGTATTTTTTGGGGAAGCAATCGAAATATGCGAGTTTCTGTTTTTATATGTTTCTCGTTTTCTCTCGGAACGCAACACCTCTCCCTTTGTTTTTGTTACGGACTATACTTGCGTAGCCTTCACAACTGTGAGTCATTTTCTCCACCAAGGTTTTGTTGCGTGCGCGCTACCTGGCTGTGCTTTCCAAAATAGGTGGTGGTTTGGTACTGAGTGGAATGTTTCGATCGCATCGCAAATAAGTGGACAACCTTCCATGTTCATGCCCCGCCACGGTGGTCTAGTGGCTATGGTACTCGGGTGGTGATCTGAGGGTCGCGAGATCGAATCCCGGCCGCGGCGGCTGCATTTCGATGGAGCAGGGTAGAAAGGAATTAAAATTAGTATGTTCTACACACGCCGCCTTGGCCACGAGTGGCGCTGCCTAACACTCCCAGGATAATGCCTACATAAATACACAATAAAGTGTACGGGGGGACGACCGCCTTTGTAGCTCAGTTGGTAGAGCATCGGACGCGACATCCGAAGGTCGTGGGTTCGGGTCCCACCGAAGGCAGGCTTGTCTTTTCGTCCACTTTATTTCCTTTCTACTTTCTCCACAATTACAATACCACAAGTAACTTCCCCTATGCTTTCCTAGGCTTCATTGTCTGTTTGCTCATTAAGTCGTTTTTTGCTATAGTATGATCGATTTGAGTGAAGTAAATTTAAAAGGCATGAGGAAATTTTAAAGAGAGAGAGAAAAAAAAGTTCTTAAGTCTTCTTACGAGCCTGGTGGCCCACATGTCACCGCCCCGTTACAAAGGGGACGCTCATAGCATCCATCCAGGCGAAATGTTGAGGCCCGTGTGCTGTGCGATGTCAGTGCACGTTAAAGAACCCCGGGTGGTCGAAATTTCCGGAGCCCTCCACTACGGCGTCTCTCATAATCAGAGCTGGTTTTGGGACGTTAAATCCCACACAACTTCCATGTTCTAAAAGAACTGCGTCGGGAGTGACGGAAGAGCACATTCCTAACGAAGGGCACAAGTGCAAGTTTGGTGGCAGTACAAAGGCTTCTTTTATGCCAGGCTGATTGCTACAAGGTAAGCTTTGACGCTTGTTACTAAAGTTCTGATACGGTCTTTCAGTTCATAAACGTGAATTGGGCAAGTTCGTGGCTGTTAAGTGCTATTTTTTCGCCATCAGATAAACGGCTAGTTGCAAAGCTCACTTTTTTTTTAGTTGCGGCTTAGCCGTTGCTTCTGCTTCCGACCCTTTAGCGACGTTGTATAAAGACGTCAAACGCAATGTTTTCTTCTTGTGGCGAGATCGAACTTTACCCAACAGATGTGCCGTGCTTAGATACGCTATCATTTCCTGAGTTTTCCTTACGAAGGCCTTGAAAAGGTTATTGTTGATTTTCCGTTCATTGTACAGGTGCCCTTCTCCCGACCTTTCACTAGTGAAATTCTCGTTATTGTAGCTTATTCGCGGAATATGGCACCAGGGCAGCAGGTGAGGCAGCTGCTGGTACGGTTGCCACGAAGCCGTGAGGCTGGAAAGAAATGCACGGTGCTTCAGAAGCAGCTAGAAATGTTATAGTGAGAATAAAAACGGTGTGGCCGTATTTTAAATATCATCTGCATTTTTTACGTATTTACCAAATGGAGCACGCCACACACTGTTTCGGAGAGGTTACAAATTTACAGCACACTCAGTCGTCCCTACTTATGAAAGGTCAGTTGCTTTATTCAGCTATCAATGACAGTGCTTTATGTGCATATATTTGATACTCATTTCGGAGGACCGGCCTCACTTGATTAACAAGCTAATCACGTCGTTGAGAAAACAGTGTTTTCCCCCTACGTGACAGCTGCAGCTTAATTGCCATGAATCGTTTTTCACAAAACATAGATAAGCATTTCCCTTCCCTTCTTCTAAAGTGGAAGGAAATAAATTGGAACATTAATTGAGCAACTGCTGGCAAGGTGCATTGCATATCGACCAGCACAATGCGCAATCATTGTCATGCAGGATCGCTTAAAGATACACGCCCGCTCCGATGTGTGCTGGTTGTTGTTCTTGGCGTTCATTTGAATGCATGCATGCATACATATATAAAATATTGTGTCCTAAGCTGCACATATTTAAGAGCTATTTATCGGCCCTGAATATATAAACATTACTTTCATGCTCCCATTGTGTTTTGCCATTTACAGCTCGCACAAACGACTTCTCTACGAAGTGCCAGCTCGAGTTCAGCGGAAAACTTGCAATCGCTTCCATCGGCGCAAAGCTCAGCGACCTGAGAAGCAAAAAGACAAAAGGCAACTCCGAAGAATAAAACTTTAGCTGGGAAATAAAATACACAAATGAAAGGTCCATCTTGCGTTTGTGTTCGGTATATATATATATATATATATATATATATATATATATATATATATATATATATATATTCAGATTGAAGTTCGATGGGTCCGGTCCAATGTAGGGTTGAAAAGGGCCGGCCTTCGTCAGAATGACGAAGGTCGGCTTCATTCTGACGAAGGCCGGCCCACCGGCCGAAACGTTAAGACAAGAATTTTGAACGTGTGTCTCTCTTTTCAACCATATATATATATATATATATATATATATATATATATATATATATATATATATATATATATATATATATTCGAAAAATGGAGATTCACACGATTAACAATATAACTTTAAAAAACAATATAAGTTATAAATTAATGTTGAAAAGACGAAAGATCTTAAATTCTCTCGTGGTGCCAATTTATTGCCGACCGAATACCTTATTAATCACTCTCTGGTTGAAACGGTATCCTCGATTAAATAATTAGGTGTTGTCCTGAACTACAACCTTAAATGGAACAATCATGTGGAATCAATAGCTAGCAAAGCATTCAGAAAGCTTGGCATTCTAAAACGCCGCCTGCGTCTTGCTACTTCAGACACTAAACTTCAGGCATTTAATTCACTCATTAAACCATCCTTAGAGTACGCTTCTAACATATGGCATCCACATGAAGCTTACTTAACTGATATGCTGGAGTCAATTCAAGGTAAAGCCGCTAGATTCATCTCGTCCTCATATTCACGTTTTCACAGTGTATCATCCATAAAAAGAACCCTTGGTATACGCAGGAAATACTCGCGGTTATCCTTCTTTCACAGTATTTACTATAGTGACAGTCCTTTTTCACGCCAATTCATTCATCCAGCAACAAATATCTCCGCCCGAAGTGACCACGATCGGAAGGTACGCCCACTATTTGCTCGGACGAAGAAATTTTTACACTCGCCTTTGGTGTTGTCTATAAATGAGTGGAACACCCTCCCGCAGTCCATTGCCAACATAAAGGACCTAACTTCTTACCAATCAGCTCTACTAACGTACATAAGTCAGCAATCCTGCCGTACTAGCTGATCTTTCTTTGGTTATTAAATTTCATTTATTATATGTATTTATTTATTCTTCTTGAAGCTACCTTTGTACGCTGTATGCGTTGTAGCTACGCTTTGTATGCGTTGTGTTTTTCTACTATTTATGTTTCCAAATATTCTAGTTCGTTTTCTTTACTTTTCTTGTTTTTTATGTGTTTGATTTGTGAAACCTGTTACTCCCTTCATTGTACCTTTTTATTGGTTGATTGTATGCACTGTTTTCCCCCCTATGTAATGCCCGATCTCGGGCCCTTAGGGAAAATAAATGAAATGAAATGC
This sequence comes from Hyalomma asiaticum, assembly GCA_013339685.2. Taxonomy (NCBI): domain Eukaryota; kingdom Metazoa; phylum Arthropoda; class Arachnida; order Ixodida; family Ixodidae; genus Hyalomma; species Hyalomma asiaticum. Next base: position 24,925,481 of record CM023482.1, read on the forward strand.
AACTTTACGTATGTCCCGGCAGCCCTAAATGGCGAGGTAGTGGTAGATGCGGTAAGCCGTTGACATGTGTTCTGTGGTTATTAAAACGCGCCGTGCCTGGGGCGCTCGCGCTAGGGGCGCAGGAAGCAGAGGAAGACAAAGAGCAGAATAGAACAGCCGGCCTGCAGCTAAGGCGCTGTGTCTACGTGTCTCTTCTTTACTATATATATATATAGCACTCCATTATGGCTGATAGTGTCAAGCAGTTATGGCCATTTAAAGGCCCATATACGGATATATTAAAATTGGGCGGATATGGTCATATAAGCGCCCATATAGGGATATAATAAAATTGGGCAGATATGGCCATATAAGGGTCAATATACAGATATAATAAAATTGGGCAGAGATGGCCATATCAGGTCCCATACACGGATATATTAAAAAGGGCAGATATGGCCATATAAGAGTCCATATACAGATATATTAAAAATTGGGCAGATATGGCCGCCGGGCCATATCTGCCCAATTCTATATACGGACATTTATATACGGATATCTATATAAGGGCGCATATACGGATATATTTAGGAAATGGGGCAGGTACGACCATATAAGTTCCCATACACGGATATAATAAAGAAGGGCGGATATGACCATACGAGGGCCCATATACGGATATATTAAATATTGGGCAGATATGGCCTTATAGCGGCCGTGTATGCCATACCTGGCTATATCTAAAGAATTTTTAATATGACCGTATATGGATTTTTTCGTATCAGTCCATATGTGGCATTTTCGTAAGGATATTCTGTCGATGAACGCATCGCTAAAAATAATGGAGAAGTGGAAATGTCGCTGCATCCAATGTTTCGACTTGTCTTCGTGAGGATGGCGACCATCTTCCCCTGAGCTTCTCTTCTAGTTTGACTTTATAGCTGTTCTATGTATTCTATGCGTGACAGGACACAAACAAGAGTTTTTTTTAAAGACGGTAGTCTTTCCTGGGCACCTGAACATAGAAATTTTGGTCCATCTTTCTGTTTGTCTGTCTGTCACGCGATTCAGCCACCCGGCCAAAGTTTAGGCACTTGTCTGCCACCCAGCCATCTTGAACTGGTAGCTTCATTCATACTTGTGAACATTTTCAATAAAAAGCAAATTATACGCGTATCTGAGGCGCAACATCAATACGTAAGTATTATGTGGTGTGTTCCTTTACTATAAAATACATAGATACGTAATTCTAAAGACAGTAGTGTTAGGCTCCGTTAAAAGATGATACGCTACGCACGAAAAAGTACTCTGCCGATGATTTGGTGCTGCCCCAGGAACTGTGCACAGCTCACGTTTCCCGACGGTGCTGCCAGATGGCGTCCATATCCCACGCAGCCTAGTACGGCCGGCAGAAGACTATCGTCTTTCGACGACATTTGCAACTAAGCGCGCAGATATGCGGCCAATTTTTTTTTCGTTGAGCCCTATATCCTATACGACATTTGCAATGTTCCGTTCTGTAAATCGACAAAACATAATTTAGTTATTAGGAAACAATGTGTATAGTCGCTGCACTGCCATATAACTTTTTCTGTCATGCATTATTTCTTAGCTTGTAGTATGGGCCTTAATCCCACGCGTCAGAGGCTTCGTTGTTTCGCAACGGTAAGAAGCGATGGCGCCTTCTACTGTACAAAATAATAAGCAGTGGAGCTCGCTTAAGTCTACACTCCTACAATATTCCGAAAAATAAGTGTTTTCTTTACTGTGCCATTTTGCTCACAATTCTATACTTTGCTATGTTCACACAGTGCCCTGCAGTGGCGGAAATTGAGGCTGTGTTGATTTCCCTTGAGTAGCCGCAACAATGCATTCAGGCTACGTGATTAACATGCTTCTAAACATTTTAGCCATTCGGAGTTAACAGCGGCAATGTTACCACGTGATTAAGTTTCTCACTGTTGCCGTCCTCTTATGCTTATGAGGTCCATTTTTGGATAAAATAACTTTTGGCCGGAAGGGGTCACCGCTTCCGTGAGTTTCATGTCGATGGCCATCGATGGAGCAAGCAGAACTACGACTCTTTACTAGCACTGGACAAAGTTGTTTCCAGTAGATGTATGTACGTACTAATCGAAAACAAGTGTTTCTATAGCCTGTATGGTTAAAGCGCGTTATTTTTTAAGTTAGAGCGAGGAAAAGCCGGATGCACAAGTAGTAAATGCACACACAAGGAATGAATGCACGCAGACAGATTGTGCTGTCTTGCCTAATGCATCCCGAAACATAAAATTAGGCCCGTATTCATAAACTTACATTAGCCTTATCGCTTCTTTTCCTTCTCCACCCTGTGCCCTCGTCATGCCTCGTGAACAGATCAGTACAGTACCTACAAGCAAGCCTTATGGTAGTGATGGCAGTCTTTCGCAATGGCTACCACTTTAGTGCCCTTAAAGGACAGCTCCGGCAATTTGCCATTCTCCACTAAGCACAATGAAATTTAGAATATGTATCCTCCTCGGTACTGTGATAACATATGTCAAGTCAGGCAGCTGGAAGTCATTTAGTTCTCCTGAAAATGAATTTTTAAAATTTTTAGCGGATTCCCACACGGACTACACTGTCTTTTTGACATCTCTACCTTCAAAGCTTTTGAAGACCCTGAGCACGCGGGCCTTCAAAATCAAAACGGCAATACTTCAGGGATGAAATCGCCGATGTCAAGTTCAGAAAAGCTGGTGTGACTGAATGCATCGTATGTTGATATCGCCACTTCGATTTTTTTCTGGCGTGATCTCCATATTTCTGATGGCGGGGAGTCTGTGACGTCATTGCGTGCGCTGCACGACGCGTCTACCCGTTTCAGTTTCGGTTTGAACACACCATTCAGCCGGTTATTTAAGATTATCGGTGGGTTTCTCAGAGAATTGGACCACGCTGGCTGCTACAGAACTATCAGTACCATTGGAAAACATCGATATAAGAACACGGTGAAAAGACCGCCGGAGTTCCCCTTTAACGTATTTTAATGGCCTAGGTGCAATAAGAAAAACAAGCGATAAGTATAGGGTCGGTTTGTGAATACGGTACTTATACTAATGTCTGGTTGCTCAACTTGTAGTGCACAAAAAAAAAGAAAATCACACAGCACTACGCTAACAGCCACAGAAAGTTGGAAACTTGCACAAGGTTTCTTGAATGAGATAAACCAACCTATGTACACGATGAGTAACAAAAATGAGAAAAGGAAAACAAAAGAACCCAGTAGGCATGTCACCGTACTGTGGCCTCTTAATTTAGCAGCTATCAAACCTCCTACAGCTATTGTTTATGGCAACCTCAAATAACGACGTTGACTTCCTGTTAAGCTTTGAGTGCTAAGCTATGTTTCTGAGTCACCTTCGTCTTTGACCTTTTCTTCCTGTGCTGCAGTACTTCAAGTATAGATGATCGACACTTGTCGTTCGAATGCCTGTCGCGTCTTTATAAGGACCTTGAATATTCCTCACAGGTTTGCAGCATTTTGTCATCGTCAATGAGGAACCCAGAGGTCTGCCCCTCGAGTTGAAAATTCTACCTGAATGGCTCAATGAAATGGGTTACACGTCGTACATGGTCGGCAAGGTTCGTATTTTGTCATTCAGTACCTGAACTATCCGGCTGCAGAAGACGGCAACGTGTTTTTGATTTAAAGGATGAAAAAAAAATGTGCTTTCTAAAACATTTATGTTTTGGTTACATATTTGCTTATTTTCAAATTTTCGCCGTCCTAGGGACAATTAATACTTCCAACTGTGTTCCAACTGGCCAGGTCCATCGTCAGCACGGAAAGCGCTCAACGCGTTGCTGCGATTTTTACGGACGAGCGGTCTAAGGGACACACTTTAAGCAGTGTCGCGTTTGTAAGTGCGTGTGTGTGTGTGTGTGTGTGTGTGTGTGTGTGTGTGTGTGTGTGTGTGTGTGTGTGTGTGTGTGTGTGTGTGTGTGTGTGTGTGTGTGTGTGTGTGTGTGTGTGTGTGTGTGTGCTTTCTCTCTTTTTCTTCTTTGCCCCGCCACGGTGGTCTAGTGGTTATGGCACTCGGCTGCAGATCCGAAGGTCGCGGGATCGAATCCCGGCCGCGGCGGCTGCATTTCGATGGAGGCGAAATGTTGAGGGCCGTGTGCTGTGCGATGTCAGTGCACGTTAAAGAACCCCAGGTGGTCGAAATTTCCGGAGCCCTCCACTACGGCGTCTCTCATAATCAGGACTGGTTTTGGGACGTTAAACCCCATAAATCAATCAAATCAATCTTTTTCTTCTTTCTTGTCGTGTCTCCTTTCTGCTATCTTTCATTGCCCTTACCCGCTCTTCCCCTGTACAGGGTAGCCAGCCGGTCTCAGCACTGGCTAACATTCCTGTCTTTCCTCCTTTCCTCTTCCTTCTCCTCCAACTCTGTCTTTTCGAGGAAAATCCATGGGCAGAAGCCCGTACACGATAAGTGACAAAGATGGCGTCTCACGTTGCCATCTCACTTTGTTGTTCCCTGCCATTACGAAAAGACTTGAGGAAGTTATTGACTAGCATTCTCTCATCTCGTGAAGAATATCTTCCCTTACCTCCGCGTCAATGTGGTCTTTAGATTAGCAGGTTGAGCGGTTATAAATTTTAAGACTGGAGGGCTTATATCGATGCAATACATCGTCGCTCATACCCATACAACCCCGCTGAAAGAGCGCAAGTATCATGGATTAAACATATCGAATGATTGCAGAAATATTATGTAACGTTACCTGCAAGGAAAAGCGATTTCTATTCAACACAACATACAAATCTCCCTTCATATAACACCTTTGTCAACCAGTACTCGAATACACTAATGTCGTATGGTTGCCTGTTATCCAGTCGAATAATAAACTCGAAAAGGTACAATGAAAAGGCAGGTTACGGTGATTTTCATCAAATAAAGCCTTGGTGGTGCCCCTGCGTAATAACATAAGGACATGATTGATTGATTTCTGGGTTTCAACTCACCCAAATCACGCTACGATTATGAGACACCGTAGTGGAGGTCTCCGGAAACTTCGACCAGCTGGGATTCTTTTAACGCGCACAGTACATTGGTCTCAACACTTCGATTCCATCGAAATGCAGCCGCCGCGGCCAGGATTCATTCCCGCCACCCTCGCATCTGCAGCCGAGTGTCATAGCCAATAGATCACCGAGGGCCAAAGCCAATAGATTAGTATAAGCGGTTTTAAAATTTCCTGACTATTTCACTAATTAATTTAAACGTTTCATTTATTTCAGCTCAATTTTATTTCCCATCTTACAGCACAGATGGAGCTGTTGCAGGAAAAAGCTGCTTAAGGGCAGCTTGACGAGCATACATGTACCTAAAGTTCAGAGGGGAGGCAGTAGTAGAAATTATACAATTTACAAAGTTGAACTGCTTATAGACTTCGAACTCTCCTGTTTTAATTCTTAAGGCGTTGATTAGGTCCGCTACATTTTTATCGCTTATTTCGATTTTCCGTATTCGGCATTTCATTTATTCGCGTGCACGCAGTGATTGTTATCTTAGTGCTTCGTTTATTATTATTTCCGTCATTACGAGATGCTTCTCTTCTTTTTTATAGTCTGCGTGATACTGTGGGCAGCTTATTCATCGATGTTATCTAAGACAGGTGTATTCATTTTACACTTCTCAAACACTAGATAACGAATTTTGTGAATTACACCTTGAGATTTTACTCTTCTAATCTGTGCGAAGTAAACAATGCGTTTTCGTCTGAGGAGACTACACAGCGTTCCTAAACTTAGATCTCAGTTAAGGAAGCACATTAGTGCCTCTAGTGTTCCATATTAGCAATAAGGTAATATACAGCATGTGAATGGCTTAACGAACGCAAAAAAAAATTCGTTTTACCGCATTATACAGGGTGTTTCATAAGACAATGTCTCATAAAAAGTCTCTGAAAGTAACGCACCTGTCTTCTTCGCACACGGACTCCACGGCGACACTGAATGCCATGCCTCACGTAAACTTACACTGCAGTGATAATTAGCAAAATCTGGCTAATTAACTCACTGATTATTAGTTGCTTTCGAGCAAGCTTACCGATCGTGTAGGAATTGATGCCGTGGCAACTTTTTAGAAATCTGCGAAATCGTGCATTACTCGGAGGTATTATTGACCGAATATCAATGACGACATCGAAGCTAGTGCACTAGACGCGCAGAAAGTGAGGCCGCTTTTATAGTCTGACCCGAAATTCCCGCGACGGAGATGCCACGTAGTCTGCATAAAGAATCGCCGTAGGAATCCGATCAGGAAGAAGGAAAGAATATTTCTTTGAAATATCCAAGCGCACCGCTATTTCTCGGTGTGTAATGCATGTGGTTCCTTTCCTAAGTTATAAATACTGAAGGAAGATGTGGAAACGGTGGTTTCATTGCACGCAGCGCGAAAGCAAAAGATAAGCACCAACCAAAAAACGCAAATGTATGACGTACTGCTTGTAAGCGAGATGACTTGATCCTATCTTGACAATGTACTGTCACGGCGCGCCGATATTCATGATTCATTACTTCTACGCCATGGAAAGCTCTGGTGTGACGAGATATAGCCACCGTATTTCCAGCGCGTCCAGTGCACTCCCAATAGCGACACTGAAAAGGCAACGACAGGTCACAATATGCTTCACTGTCATTTTTCTCACTGAGACAGGCATGGTTGTCTCGGTGCGCGTGTTTTCCCCGTCGCGGAAAGATGACGCCGTGCTGCATGACCAGGCCGGCAATGTTGGGAGCCGTGCGCCTGGTGTGCCTGGCACAAGTGAGACCTGTAGTGACGTTCAGTTCTGCTTTGCCAATTGACGTTTCCTGCACACATCTCCTCTGGATTACGGGATAGACAGCCCCTTCCGATCGCTCCTTCCTTTCGCGCTATCTTGAAGGGACAATGATGTATTATCGACTGCGTTTTTCAGTGCCTCGGTTATATCTTCAGCGGCTGGAAGTAATGATGTATGGCTGAAGGGAGCTGCAACAGCGACTTTACGTATACACTACGTTTACGTGCGACAATATGGCAGATCTATCAATGATAGGCTCATAGCCATGACAACAACGGGGGAAAAAAGACAAGTGGACGGTTAGCTATCCACTGCCGAGATTACAGATGCGACCTCGCAACGGTGGTCTAGTGGCTATGGCAATCGGTTCCTGATTAGGAGGTCGCGGGATCGATTCTCGGCCGCGGTGGCTGCATTCCGATGAAGGCGAAAAGTTGAGACCCGTGTACTGTGAGGTAGTCAGTGCACGCGGACGTCCCCGGGCGGTCAAAGTTTCCGGAGGCCTCCGCCACGGCGTCTGTAACAATCGTACGGCACAACATGACTGCCTGACTAACATAAATGGCACGTCATAACATGAAAATCATGATATGCATGTCATGAGTGGCATGATTTACATGCCACGGTCTTGGTGCTCTCCTGGCCGTTTCGCTAATGGGATGTATGCGAAAATTGGTATGGGACAACTTGACTGCCTGACGAACATAAATGGCAGGTCACAACATGAAAAGCATGACACGCATGTCATGAGTGGCATGATTTACATGCCACGGTCTTGGTACTCTTGGCCATTTCGTTAGTGGGATGTATAGGAAAATAGGTATGCAACAACATGACTGCATGACGAACATAAATGACAGGTCATAACATTAAAAGCATGACATGCATGCCATGGGCGGCATGATTTCCATGCCACGCGTTTCGTTAATGGGATGTATACAAAAATTGCTATGGCACAACAGGACACCATGACGAACGTAAATGACAGGTCATAACATTAGAATCATGACATGCGTGTCATGAGCAGCATGGTTTACATGCCACAGTCTTGGTGTTTTTGCGGCCGTTTCGTTAATGGGATATATACGAAAATTGCTATAGCACACCACGACTGCATGACTGTCATAAATGACAGGTCATAACGTGAAAATCGTGACATGCATGTCATGAGCGGCATGATCTACATGCCACTGGTTTCCTTAATGGGATGTATACCAAGATCACTATGCCACAACACGACCGGTTTACATGCCACAGTCATGGTGCTCTTGCGGCGAAACTCGGAATAGCGAGACAACAATTGCAAATCCATTTTCCGTTCCTGATGCGTGCTTCGCATTTCCTTGATTCCCACTGCACGTGGGATCTGCCAATTTTTCTTTTTATTCGTGGCAGTACACGCGGGTAAACCTACCTCTAGGTGCATGAGCCTCGCGTCCTACGAAAATGTATAAAAAGGCCGCGATTCTTCAGAAATTAAAAACGTTGTAAGCTTGCGCAGTGTGTGTCGGCGCATTCCTTTCTTGTGTCCCTGTCGGCTGAGGGCAACATACAGTGTATACCTATTCAATTCAATACGTTTCGCAGCGGTTCTTTTTCTATAGCACATGCTACTTAAAGCTGTCGATGCCACGGCTTGTGGCTATGTAAGATGCACGCGTGTTCCATTCATATCGCGCAAGCTGGCCTATGTAGTCATCCTCCGTGTTTTACGCATGTCCGTCTCTTTTCCAGTGGCACCTAGGCTTCTGCAAAGCTTCGTACACGCCTACGAGAAGAGGGTTCGTGACTCACATGGGTAACATGGGTGGAGCCATTGATTACTTCAACCATACGAGAGCATCGGTGAGTGGTTGCCGACGGTAAATGTGGTTCCTGATAAAGGTTCAGCAATTCGGCCCTTGCTACAATGACGAACGCACTTTCAAGGAAAACAGCCGTGGCTAATTCGATCGAACACGACCCCTCTTTTAATTATACGGCATTGTATCCTTATGACAATTACGCTCGTCATACCCTTCTAACGCTGCCTCATTCGACGCCCGAGCACGCCAACTCTGTATTCGCGGTTCATGCACTGCTTTCGTCGAAGATATGCAAACGCACGACAGATGTGGCGTACCTTTTCTACAAGAATAGCGATGTCAAGAGCATGTGCCGACACATTCTGATGACGACAAGTATGTAAGGGGGCGCTACGCCAGCCCCCCCCCCTTAGCCTCAGAAGTATCTTGCTTTTTTGTTTTTTGTCACTGGCTTATGTAAGAAGATCAAAAACATTGGTGTTCGTGTTGCTTCTGTCCCCTGCTCCCCCTTCCCCTACTTCGGGTTTCGTATGCGTGTCCTCGTAGCGAAGTGCTTGGAACAGCTGCCTTTAATATGTCTTTTTCTGAAGGCTGACGAAAATCATGTCTTGTTGGGGAGAGCTGCTGCATTGTCATTGAGTTTTTCACAAACCGAAAGTCCCTTACCATGTCTGGACTCCAAGAACTGCCGGAAAAATGGTATTCAGCCATGTAAAAGAAAAAAAGAAGCACCACGCTTCAGCTATTTGAGAGCTCGGGCACAGTTACTTCAATGACACCGCTGCATGAGCCGCAAGTAGCTTGCGAGGATAGTCGAGATGTTGTCGTGCTAAAAACGTTATCTCTGATAAGTAGTTCGTAGAAGTTATCGCATCTAATGAGGAGGAGAAACATCCAGCGGAAGCATAAATCATCTATATCTTGAATCGTCGTCATGCGACCTCTTAAAATGATGTCTCCTTTCAGAATGATGTTTTCGAAATGCCTTGGGTACCTTGCGTCAGTGCGTTCTTGAGGCTTTTCTTCGGTGTGGCCGAATATGTGTGCCAGAGACACGGACGAAAATACGCGGAGTCTAAGCGTTTCCATCTCCAAAAAGCCACAGTAGAGTTCATATCTCTTTCGAGCTTGTTTTACGCAACAAATTTCACTTAACTCAGGTTGAAAAGCTGAGATGACGGTGTTTGTGGAGTGTGCGGGACTCTTTCGCTGAGAAACATTTGATTTAAGCTTGATAATGAGTTCGCAGTTCAGTGCTTCATTCCAATAAACGAAGGAAGACATAAATTTTTCACCTTATGGTTTCTTTCTGCACTAGCTATCGCTTTATTTTGGTTGCGGGGAAAGTTCAAACAAAGAACCATTTCCAGCATCGCGGCGACAGGGTGGTTGGTGGTTATGAGTGCGTGGAGACGGCTTCAATGGAGACTCGCGTTCTATTCGGCTATAGCGCAGCTATTTCGGATTGAAATACCGACCACGATGGCCGACCACGATGACACGGTGTTACCGTACCGAAAGCACGGCAAACAAGCTAAAGCATCGTAATGTCGACATCCAGCGGCGCCGCTTTCTGTCGCCGTTTTCTGCCCCATCGCCCGCGAACGCTCGGCGATATGGCAGGTTACGCAGCGCCAAGCGCAATGATCCACATCAAATAATCAATCGGTAAAACAGGTGACGCTCCGTCACATGCACTCGAAATAATATCTCTTCGTGTGCGCGTGTATGTGCAGGATGGTGGGTGAGGGAGGGTGTATGTGTAAGACCTACTCACATTCAGACTCTCTGAAATTCTGCTCAATCTAGCTCAATCAAACCGGAACGCACCGCAATGTTAACTCAGCCGGAACCACTCGATCTCAAATTCGTCAACATAAATTTACGTCCGGTCGTGCAACACTTCTTGAACAAAGTCAGAAGACGGTGCCCATCGGTCGTGCAGACTCCTGTGAACATATGAGCCAAACATAATTGCATTGCACGCACCAGGAAATTCGCAGTCTGGTTTCAAACACAGCTGGCAACCCTCACCCCCCCCCCCCTCCCCGGTTTTCTTTCAACATATGGCGTCGCTCGTGGCGGTGACTAAGTCGCTTGAGGCAGAAATAGCATTGAATGACTTCATGATCATGGAAAGACCATGTCCTGCGCTTTATCTGCTCGTTTTCAATTGCACTAATAAAGAAAATGTGCATGTCTCTCTGAAAGAGCAACGTAGAAAAAGCCAAGTGTCCGCGAGATCCTAGCCATGGTTTAAAATTTCAGATTTACATCGTGAACATTTTCGTAACGCGTACGCTCACGTCAGGTACGCCACATTCTGGCACCTAGACGCTGCTGCAAAATTAGCACATAGAAAACGGAAGCAGGGGCGCTTGTCAGAGCGTCACCAGGGGTGCGGGCAACATCAGGCCACAACACCGCATGCCAATCTGTTCAGGCTTCCTTACGGAGGCGCGGCTCGGCGGACGTCATATCCATGGGCCGCAAACCGTTGAGAGAACACACACACACATTAATCCCACCACTTCCACCAAAGTGTAACGGACGCAACTCACAATATTAAAATGCACAAGAGAGAGAGAGAGAGAGAAAAGAGGAGAAAGGCAGGGAGGTTAACCAGATATTAGATTCCGGTTTGCTACCCTGCACTGGGGAGAAGGGGAGGGGGTTATAAAGATGACAGCCGAGAGAGGGTACAAGATTCAAGACAAGCACAACAAAAAACACGCGCACACACATACACACACACAAAGAACGTTCCACTTATAGACGTTCACGAAGGCCGGTAGATGTCAAGAAGCGCAGTAGCGCTTGCATGGCCTTCTTCTGCGACGTGATGTCTAGTCGATGGCGTAGGATGCCTTCTTCCGACAGTGGTTGGTCGTCCAGTTTGTTGAGTGCAAGGCGAAGAGGTTGCCTCTCTACGCTGTATCGTGGGCAGTCACATAAAATATGCTCAATGGTCTCTTCGTGACCGCAGTGGTCACAGGCTGCGGTGTCGGCCATCCCTATGCGGAACGCATATGCTTTTGTGAAAGCGACGCCCAACCATAGTCGGTATAAGAGTGTGGCTTCTCCTCGGCAAGTCTTGGGTGGGACTCGAAGGCTTAAGGTCGGATCGAGAGAGTGAAGTCGGGAATGCGTAAAATGTGTGCCACCCCATTGCGATACAGTACACTTGCGAGCAAGCAGATGGAGCATCCGTGCCGCGTCCGTCCTTGACAATGGTATGGGTACTTGTTGTTCCATATTATGTGCAGAACGGGCGGCTTGATCGGCCCGTTCATTGCCTATAATCCCGCAGTGACTTGGAAGCCACTGAAAAGATATTTTGTGGCCTGCCTTCCCTGTATGTTGCAGCATCTCTGTAACCTGGAACACCAGCTGTTCATGTGGTCCGCGGCGTAGAGGAGACAACAGGGACTGCAATGCTGGCTTGGAGTCGCAGAAAAGCGTCCATTTGTGTGGCGCTTCATCTCTGATGAAATGAAGGGCAGTAAGGATCGCTGCGAGCTCTGCTGCCGTCGATGTTGTCGGATGAGTCGTCTTAAATTTTAAGGTTTTACCTTTCGCGGGTATCACGACTGCTACAGTGGAGCTGTCTGGAAACACTGATCCGTCCGTGTAGATATGCGTAGAGTCCCGGTACTACTCGTACAATAGAAGTAACGTGAGCTGTTTAAGCGCTGGTGATGATAAAGCGGCTTTTTTCTCAATTCCAGGAATTGTCAGGTTGATTTCCGGCTGAGCGAGACACCATGGAGGAATTGAAGGTCTCGCAGAAGGGGTGAAAGAAGTTGGTAACGAGTCACCATGTGCTGCTATCGTTTTGCAGAAAGAGGTGCGTGGTCTGTCCACTGGCAAAGAAGAGAGGTGGTGCCGAGGGGTCCTGGCGAGGTGCCTGATATGTGTCCTCAGCGCTTCCATGTCAATTTGGGTCGTGATAAGGTGATCTCTAGCGATTGCTATTGTCGCCACTGTCGATGCACTCCGTGGTAGGCCTAGGCAGATCCGGAGCGCCTGAGCCTGCACACTCTGTATTGTACGTAGATTTGTTTTGCCCGTGTTCGTTATAGCTGGCAAGCTGTATCGCAGAAAGCCGAGAAAAAGCGCCCTGTATAGCTGCAGCATAGCACGTGTCGACATTCCCCATGCTTTTCCACAGAAGAACTTGAACAAGTGACAGATGCCCGTCAACCGCTTTTTCATGTACGATACGTGAGGGCTCCATGACAAATCTCTGTCAATTATGACACCGAGAAATTTGTATGTTCGAACGTAGGGTATGATTTGGCCACTTATCATTACGGTGTAGTGAGTCATAGATTTGCGCGTAAAAGGCATCAGTGCACATTTCTCGGAGGAAATTTCTAGGCCTCGACTACGGAGGTAGATAGCAGCTTCATTGGCAGCTCTTTGAATTCTTGCTCGCAATTGTAACCGCGTCACTGCTGACGTCCATACGCAGATGTCATCAGCGTACATTGACAGCCTGACCGTGCTTGGAATGTGCTGAAGCAAAGCAATTAGTGTGATATTAAATAGCACAGGGCTAAGTACACCACCCTGGGGAACACCGCGGCAGCTATAATGTAGAGAAGTGCGGCCATCTTCGGTGCTTACGAAAAAGGAACGCATAGAGAGATAGCTCCGTATCCAGCGAAACGTCCGACCACCCACTCCTACCTCTTCGAGAGCAGAGAGGATTGCTTCATGTGTAACATTGTCATATGCTCCTTTGACGTCGAGGAATAAGGAAGCGCAGAGACGCTTACGGCTTTTCTCATGCTGAACGTATGTGACCAGATCGACGACGTTATCTATCGACGATCGGCCTCGACGAAAACCCGCCATGGCATCTGGGTAGCAGTTGTTGTACTCCAAGTACCACTCCAGGCGTCCTAGGACCATCCTCTCCATGACTTTGCCCACGCAACTTGCCAAAGCGATGGGGCGGTAGGATGAGAGTTCTAGCGGCGACTTGCCAGGCTTCAGCAGTGGCACGAGGTGGCTTGTCTTCCAGCTGATGGGAAGAGTACCATCTCTCCAGGAGCTATTGTACAGGTGAAGGAGAGCAAGTCTCGCTCGCTCACCTAAATGACAGAGAGCTCTGTAGGAAATGCCATCAGGTCCAGCTGCTGATGTGCGTCCGCACAAAGATAAGGCAGCCTGAAGTTCGTGCATTGAGAATGGTAGGTCCATGCGATGATCACCTGGTGGGGGACTGCTCGTCAAAGGCGGCATATTGCTGGGAGCAGGAGGTTGGCTAGCTGCACAAGAAACACCACTCCATCAAGGGCTATTGCTCCAGACTCCACCATTTTTCTTCAACATCCTCGTCTTTTCTTTAGCTAGCCGTGGACTGAATCCCTGCCCCAGTGGCAGTCGCTCTGTGATGTAATATCTATCCACTTGGCGGGGGAGGGTATTAGTTTGAGACGGGGCGCGTCTGCAGTAAAACTATGTTCAGTGTGCAGTTCATGCAGTTATCTTGATTAGGGTGCAGCGGTGTTACACCGAACGAAGAGGACGCTCCTTGCGCTGTCGAATGGAATTCCTCCTTAAAACACGGGTCGCTGTGAAGCATTCGTGCTAACGCTGCAAACCCTCCTGTCCACACTCTGGAACTCGAACATAGTGCGCCCCAGGTACATGGCTCGGTTTAGTGGACCTTGAGTAATGAAGTGTGGCAAGTAGATGACGCTGTATCCGTGACGCCGCAGTTCGGGGTCAGAACCTGATCATGAAGACTCTCCTCTTTGGTCTGCGGTTTTTTCTTGAGTACTTCTCCACTTGGCAGCTCTTGTTGCATACATTCCCGCTTGACAAGAGAATGATGAGGCATATGTGTCGCGCCGTGTTCCCGTCTATGGTACACCGTGTTTGCTCACTAGGTACTACCACCGTGGTGTCGATCGTAGCGGTGGTATGGTCCTCGGTGTTTTGCGTATCCCTTGTCGCTCTTGTGCAGAGATTGATTTGTGGTTTATAACTTCTCCTCGACTTTCGCGTCGTAGTATGGAGCTTTAGAAGAACTTGTTGTTAGCGAGTTAGTGCGTCGTAACAAAACAAAAGGAACTTCGCGGAAAAACTAACGACCACATAAACCAGACATAGACACGGGCGCAGGCTTGCAACTGAATTTTATTTCACGCACACCATGTATACGTACACGAGAACTTCCGTCACTACGCCTGCGCGACGCAACACACTTCCTAACTATGGTTGTCTACAAATTTCATTTCACTGTTATACAGAGATATTGATATGTCACTTACACAATCAGGACCAATTTTTCGTATGTTGTACACCTGGTGTATCTCCCTTGCTTTGCTGTCGCGACATCGACATAATATCCTGGTCTCACGTAAAAGTGGCTTACACGTGCAAACTGCACAGTGATCGGCAAGGTGCCCACGCCTATTGTTAATAATTATAATTAACTCTTCATGCTCGCGCAGGCGCACGCTCACACACCTTCCTGTCTGCCCTACGTAGACTTTGCCGCAAGATAGAGGTATCTCATTGTGGGCTGTAATGTGGGCGCAGGTCAGCCAGACGCATGAAGGAAGAATCCAGGCGAACATAGGGACACGTTTATGGGACAGACAAAGGACATGGGACAAATACGAACGATACACAAACGAAGACTAGGCGGTTCCAGCGCACCGGCAGTCGAAATGCAGCCACTCACAGTTTATGGAAAAGTAGCAGCCGTTAAAGTGATACTCGTTCCGTCCAGGAGACTCGAGGTAAAGGCCCGCGTCTCAAGAGCATGCGCTGAGACGGGGCTCAAGCACGGCAATGCGTCGAGCTTTGGGCCGGGTGGGACACAGCGCCGGGACGCGGCCCAGCTCCAAGAACAGCCGCAGCACCGCTGGGGCGCGGCCCAAGTACTCGTACGCATAACCGGGACGTTGCCTAGCTAGGCTCACAACAGCAGCAGCACCGGGATGTTGCCCAAGTGCCGGAACGTTTGCTCGGGACGGGGTCAAGGTACAGGATCATCTGCCCGGGGCGTGGCCCAAGCACAGGGACGTCTGCTCGGGGCGTGGCCCAAGCCCAGGAGCGTGCAGGTGCGCGGTCACCAAAGCCGGGGCGAGGCCTAGCCGAGAAGGAACCGCGTCGCTGAAGGAAACCGGGATCAGGCCCGGCGCTCGATCCGCTACCGTCGAGTCTCAGTCGTCCTGTCCGCTCGCTCAGATGTTCCGCCCCGTCGCTCGAGCTGAAGTCTCGTGATCGCTCACGAACCACGCGCGCGGCCGCACTTCGTCGGTACCGCACACCGATCATCATCATGACGCCAAGCCCGCGCACTTCAAACTTCGGCCCCACACACCGAACACCACAACGCCGAACCTCACGCACCGTTCTACCACACTCATATGCCACGCAACAACGCAGTCCACGTAGGGCTCATTATTGTTCTTTTTTCCACAACCTTGCAACCTATTAGATAGATAGATAGATAGATAGATAGATAGATAGATAGATAGATAGATAGATAGATAGATAGATAGATAGATAGATAGATAGATAGATAGATGTGGTGGCGCAAAGGGCAGTGCGCTTCAAGTGCCGTATAATTTCTAACGCAATATTTTTTAGTTGACATCGGCGGTCTCTATAGGCGGCTTGTGACATTAGTTATAAAGGCTGCTCCAGGTGCGTGGAAGGCTGCCATGCTTGCCTAGTAGCAATGCGTATTGTGCAAAGTAGTTATCACTGTCGAAGAAAGCTATGACTACCTCTATGAAGAAATGTTCCAGTTTCGTGTTATGAGTGTTCTATAAAAGTCCTCATCCGTCATACTTCTGTTTCGAACAGGCAGGCTATTTTGGAGTGGACTTTTGGCGAAACCTTACGCATGCCGTCGAGTACCACGGAGTGTATTACACGGACATTATTACTACGGAAGTAAAGAAAATTATCAAAGGTCATCAACCAGACAAGGTGAGATTGCTTCTAAGTGTGTTTTTCTTTCATAGCATACTCAGGATTGTCTGGATACCAGAAGGACTGTTGAAAACAACAATCTTGTGTCGCCGGACGCCAAAGGCACAAATCTGTTTTCTTTACAAATGTATAAAAACCTGCATGTGCATTCAACTAAAAAAAATTCACAGCATATCCACCGAGTGAATGATGATGAGTGGGCGAATCTCCGGATGCTCATCGTAGATCGTGCCGAGTTCCCGATTAATTTAGTTAACGCGCACGCTACGAATCCTTATGGTTCAACTACGCACAAGTGAAATCTCCCACCGGCACTTCATTGCAAGTCAAGATCCAGTGCCTATATATATGTAGATATAGGTGGCCGGTGAACGGTTCTCCAGCGCGAGCAGTCGGTATTTTTCAATCAAGAGAGAGAGAGAGCAGCTTTATTTTTTAGATGCGAAGCAGCTCTTTGACTAGCCTGTGTAACGCTGCCCCTCCGTGCGTCCGTACGAACGCGCCGCAACGCGCTCCCCTCGCCGCAGGTGTTGGAGCGGTGCCAAGTAGGTCACGCCGCAGCTGCGCGTTAACGTCTCGCTGCCCTCGCAGTGCGCGCTGACGTCACTCTCTCCCTCGCCTGCCGCGCGCTCGCCGCAGCGCCCGCAGCTGCCGCCTCGTCCGTTCGCCCGCAACACCTGCCACTACCGCCGCTCGCTCGGCTACCGCGACCGCCGCTCGCTACACCGCCGACTCGTCGGTTCACGCGCCGAATTAACACCATCTTCCCAAAGGGAACACTGGTGGGATGCGAAGCACCCGCGTTAGCGCCGTTCAACCCGTGACGCCACCCGTGCGCAACGCTGCTGCTTCGCATCCCATCAGGGTTCCCTTTGGAAAGATGGTGTTAATTTTTAAAGCGAAGCTTTGTACCTCTACCAGCCAAGGGCTCTGTCGTGTCCGTCGTTGCAAGCAAAAAACGATCCTGACGAACCGCTCGCGAGCGCGCTCGCGCTCGGCGAGTGCCTCCCGGCGCGCTACCTCTCTCACTCTTCCATCTGCTGTCTTATGAGAGAGAGAGAGAGAGACAGAGAGGGAGAGAGAGCGAAAGGCACGCGTTGCCTATGGAAGCGCTCTTTCTTCGATGAACGCTCGACCAGCTAGCAAAGAAGGAGAACGCGCCCTTACCCGCGAGAGACGAGCTTGAGGCAGGCAGCGTCTTCTAGCGAGCTTCAAAACAAGCTTCAAAGTGATGAACCAACATTATGGATGATAAGGGCTGCGGGCAAACAACGGAAACAGGCTCGGCGCGGCCCGTAACATTAGATTGCTGCTGTTGCGAAGCTTATGCAGCTGCTTGAAAGAGGGTTGACGTCATTCGAAACCCTTCCAGCCTAGTAACTGCTTCGGTTCATTTCTAGACCACCCCACTATGGGTAGACTACGGAAAGTAAAGACGGCAGAAGAAGAGCGTGAATATAAGGCTCGGCGGAAAGAGCAAAATCGTCTCGCTCAACAGCGTCGTAGGCAAAACCCAGCAGCTCTCGCCGTCACCGTGAGGGTGGCGTAAAAAGCTTCGCTTTCCAACCACCTTCACAGGGTGGATTGGCGGGCAATTTTTTTTGTCAATCAAGAAACTCGCTAGAAGACGCTGCCTGCGTCAAGCTTGTCTCTCGCGGTTGAGGGCGCGTCCTCCTTCTTTGCGAGCTTGTAGCGCGTTCATCGAAGAAAGAGCGTTTCCATAATTAACGCGCGCCTTTCACTCTCTCTGTCTCTTTCTCTCACAAGACAGCAGATGGGAGAGTGACAGAGCTCGCGCGCCGAGGGCGCGCCTCCCACACGCGCCCTCCTAGTAGCGCGTTCCTAGTAGGTAACGCGCTCCTAGGAACAACGGACGGACAGACCCAAACCTTAAGGAGCTTCGCCCCTAAAATGAATTGTCACTATAAGGTATAAGGTATTAAAGTCATTATAACCATACGGGTGTTACTGAGTAAAAGCGACCAAACACGCCATGTTTGGTAGGGCGACCACGACAGCCAAGTTACACGGGCTGTTCTTTTTAGGGAGTGCACCTCACACTTCGGAGTACATAGAACTGTGAGCAGAACTGTAATACTTTTCCACTCAAAGCTGTTGTGGAGAAGAGCAGCCACGCTGATTACTGCCAGGCCTATAGGATAAAAATTCTTGCATATTACGAGCACAGAAAGCGGCTTTAGAAGAATGGGCTAAAACTTTGTAACTGTCGTGAATTGTGACGTTTGTTTAATGGCGTACACTCATCGACACTCATCGCATGCGCTTTTCAGCGCCTTAACTTGCTTCGCCTCCTGATATATCAAAATAAATCCACTGCGTCTCGATGCACTTTTTTTTCAGTAGCCCTACTTATCCCGTTGGTAACACACGTATGCACTTGAACTACTCAAGTAGAACGCAAGGTTGTGAAAAACAAACAGCGCCGGAGCCGAAGTATTGATAAGTTGTCATATAATTCTAACAATGCAGTTCCGGTGACAGGATATGTACGATGATCCCCTCCAAAGCACACGATGTTTCTAACGGATTTATAGTTTTCCTTGCATACACTTAGGCGGACCAAGGGCGAACGGCGACATAAATAGAACAAAAAACTTCGAAAAGCATTCATATAAAAATAGGAAGCAGGGAAAGAAAAACAGGCAGCTGTGTAGCCATCAATAAATTCGCAAAGGCCAAATACTTTCACGCACATTTGCATTTGCTTTGTACCACCGGAGGCAGGAGCTCCGGCTCTACTCGGAGCGATTGCTACCAACGCCACATTGGACGTCATTGCTAAAAGCTAGCGTGATGATTAAGTCATGTCAATAGAAGTTCGATGGCACCACAAAGCAACATCGCTGGCAGTTCTAGCCTCATCTAAAAGGCAGCTTCTTCATCGTATAAATTGTCAGACACGCTGTTCAAATCCAAAGCCATCAAGCGCGACGCCAGTAATCCGTTGAGTATCCTCGCAGCGTACTCGGCGCACGGATATTACAGTGCGCCATGAATGCGGAAGAACCTAACAGGCAATACCAGAAAGTTGCTTCACTTTGACAGTGTGTTCCGTACGCGGGCAAGCCTAACCAGCACTGCAAGAAAATGGGTTCATCTTGACAGCGCGTTATATAGGAGGGAAAATTCTAAGCAGCGATGCCAGAAAATGGCTTTATCTCCGTGTCGCAGAGCAGAAGGAACAGCCTTGGCGTGCGCGGAAAAATATTTCTTGCTCTCTTTTTCGAGCAAATGTGCTCAATTTATAGGACGAAGCCTTCGCCCATATGCATGGGAAGAAGAAAGACTTTCTGGTATTTTTTTGAAACTTTCCACCTACCTCACCTCCCAGAAACCACACTTCCGGAATCGGCCGTGGTGCAGCTAGCAATCATCGGAATGACGCGCGAAGACGGACAACAGATAGAGCTCACGTTAACACGCTCTCCGGAAGGCATTTCTGCTATGTTGAAAACGTTGTGGCAGATGCCTGCAGATGAACAAGGTCTGCTCACCACGAGATAGGCCAACTTTCCAAGTGCACTATCGGAAAAGCGAGCCTGCAGCGAATTTATGTGCACTAATTATCATAGTACTGCACCTCCAAGAACCATGAGGCATGTAGCGTTTGTGACACATGGGGGACCCTCAGACTCAAACACGACCTGACTAGTACAGAGTAGACACGGTGTTGCTTAAATAAAACATGTGGTTTATATTCTGGTGCTTCTAAATATTCAAGTGCTACCAAGTACTGATACTGGGCCCTCTATTGACCTGATATGTAAAAAGAAATATGTCAGGAAGATCCATCACAAGAAAGCCAATTCATATACGTAGCTGCTACCGAACACCGTGATCATTTCTTTAATACGAACAAACACGATCATTAAATTCAGCATGCTAGACGTCGATGTGAAACGTTCCGGTACTATCTTGATTTGGCTTTCACTTTACCCTTTGTCGGCTCTATGAAACGTCTAAAGATCAGCACTTTTTGGAATAATGAAGTAACCATAAACGAGGACAAATGGATGAACAATGGCCTGACATGCTTGAATAATGCTGCGTCTAAAAAGGAATGAGCATTCCAATCAAGTTCCCAGGAAAAAAAATCACAGTTAACCGAAAGGGCGAAGGAATGAATGCGGTAGGAAGAAATTGTATTGTACGAAGTGAGGCTGGCAGCTAACTCTCTTTGGATATGATTTCACGTAACTCTACAAAGTGTTGGTCTAAGAGAATGCGGCTGCTCCAGGGATATATTTCGCAGTCTCTTCGCGTTGAGAGCGCAGCACGTAGAAGGGTTTACGAGCCGCCCGCTTTTGGCTGCCGAGATAGCGCGCGCCAGGGGCGGTGACCGCGCGAAGTACACAGTTGCTGCTCAGCGACACCGCCTCCTCCCCCACCCCCCATGCGTCTTTTCATGCTCGTTAAAGACGGGCGGGGCGTTTCCTCTTCGCCTCCATGGCAGGCGTCCCGGTGGGGGTGATGTTATCGCATGCGCCCTCGGAGCGACGGAGAGGGGCCGGGGCTCATTTCATCTCTGCTTCAGCCGGGTTCGTCACCTCCTCTCATGTGCTTTTTGCCGCAGGTAGAACACACTATGCGCGGGGGGTTGCCCAATGCCACGCATATGTATGTGCAAGAAACCAATGATAAAACTGGCAGGGGTCTAACGCATTTCGATAATTGTTTCTTATTGCAAGGAACATTTGTATGTGGCGCTCAAGGAAAAATATCGACAAATTTACAGCTATTGTCTGAGTCTTTTGATATTTGAATGTAAACGCCTGCCGTTCAAATGGAACAACTTAGAGTAACACCCACTTCGTGAACTGACTTCGTGAAGTGAGGCCGCGCACGTTGACAAACCTGATTACTCGGCCAGCATCGTTCCTTTTTGGAAGAGATGCCAGACCAGAAATACGTAGCTCGATCACATAAGGGACATTCCATCGTGGCGCAAGAGAGGCCGGAAACCCTTCTGCTGAATCATTGTTTTAGATATGGCTGCTTTGTGTTAAGCTGAACTTTCTCGGGTTACCACAGTGTATGCAGGGATGCTTGTGCTGTAATTTTGTCATATTTATTTATGTATTATTTATTTCTCAAGAATACCTTCAGGGCTTGAAAACACTCGGAAAAATGCGAGGGTGTCCAAACCATAGAAAAAGAAGAGTGTTTACAAGCCATCCCCACAGCATTCTTGAACTTGTGGTCATCAATTATGTTGGCAATTGTGGCGAGAAAGCCGTTCCATTTCATGCTTGTTCTGGGAACGAGAGAGTCATTAGGCAATTTCGTGTAGCATAAAGGTACGCAAACTTTAAAACGATGGTCAGTTCTCACCGATATGTAATCATGCGGATGAAGTGGAAATTTTCTCAAATCACTGTCACAGTGAGAAATTTTGTGAGAAATATTAAGGCGAGATGATTTTCGGCGCAACCAGAAGTCAGGCAAGTTTACTATATCCTTTTTCTTGGACATGACACCGGAATAACGTATCATCTGAGCGATGGCAACCTTACCTCACCTTCGAATCCCAAGCTTCTGAAAATTTTTTGCTCCACAAGGCATGCCTGTTTCCTCCACAATTAGTCGGTGTCACGGTAGAGTCGGATACTCCGTCCTATGTGCTGAGGTAGTTCGAATTAAACTACGCTTCTTTTATATCACGCTCCTGACTTTCTCCAGATATGTGATGTTTGTACCCAGAGAATACTTGTTTTCTCGCTTTCGTACTCCAGTACACTTGATGCGACTGAGTTTGTTTCACCACATACCTTTTTCGATTTACTGTTATATGTTTGGTCATTTCCTTTTGTTAGAAGCTGCCACCCTAGCGTAGCCAGCGCGAGGTTGGCAAAGAAAATCACAGAAGGTTAGGCGTCCCGCATGCAAGCCGACACAGTGAAGGGGTCTGAGACGTGTTTAGAAAACAAAACAACAGACTTTAATGTAGTGATAATGTGGCAAAATGCACTGAAATAATACAGTTCCAAACAACTAACAACATTGCATATAATATGAACTGAAATATTTACAAGATACGAGTACTCACAATTAACAAGCAAGTAAAAGAAATAACAAAGGCAGTAATCAAACCTAAAGGTTGACAGGTGTCTAACTTACAATGATATAATACGTGAAGGTCCGAAGGGAGAAAGAGATGAAAGCATTTGTGAGATAACCGGAAACGTTGAGTCCGCGACGATCAGAAGCGAGAAGTCGTTTCGGAACCTGTATACGGGTTCCGAAACGTCAAAGCGTGTGGTCAGTGACCGTGGTTTTTATTGTGTGGAACATGCTACCTGACGAGACGAACTTTCGTCGAATTCTTGACTAGCCGATGGAAGTCCAGATGACTACGTTGCAGACGGGTAGCATGCGTCACAACAGACGAATGGCTAAGCTTAGGTGACCAGCATATTGAAGGCCAGACTAAAAAACTCATCATCTCCCCCTACGGGCAACCATGGTGGGATGCGAATGCATCGCGGGGGATGCGCATCGAGTTTCCGTTTCGTTTCATTTGGCACCACAACCCAATGAAAGTTAGGGTGAGAGAATGTATTTTGAAGAAAGGAGACGTTTGTACGGGGTTGTTGAGGTGCGAGCAAGACTTGCTCTCGCATGTAGTCGTCGAGGTTGCTGGTCATCGTATAGTGACGGTAGCGGATGAGCTGCTTGTGATATCTTGCGAGCGTTCCCGCGTGAAACCGGAGAGCGAACGCGAAGCGACCAGCCAACACAGACTCCGGTGACCAACTAACTTTATTTCCGGACGCGCGCTCCGCGACTGCGCCGATGCGCATGCGCCGTTAACACCACGACGTGACGAGGTCTGTCCGCTCCTCGGCCAAACGCATGGCGAGGCATCACACTGCTCTGGCCAAAGTCGAACGCTGACGTTGCAATTCGGCGTGCTAAGCCCGTGTTGCTTCCCTAGAAGCTTCCTGCCAACGTTTACGTTTACGTGCGGCTTTCCTGGCCCGAAGTTCGGGGTCGGCTTGCCGACACTGGCGTTTACGTTCGGCTTCCCGAGCGTTTCTCTGCACCGCAGCGGTGGCGCTGCCGCTGCAACTAGTACCGACGTTGAGTGTTCGTGGCGTTTCGCACGTCGTTGCACAGAGAGAGAATGAGAGAAGCACAGCGAACGCGCGCTTCATACTGCGCCGCGACACTTGCGCCGCCTACCTACATACCCTTGATAGAGAGGGAGAGAGTGAGAGAGACAGAGTTATATGCAATGATTTGCTGCGCCGCACCTGTGGCAGCAAATCATTGCATATAACTCTGTCTCTCTCACTCTCTCCCTCTGCGCCGCACCTGTGGGTCCGCCGCGGTGGTGTAGTGGTTACGGTACTCGGCTGCCACCCAAAATACGCGGGTTCGATCCCGGCCGCGGCGGTCGCATTTTCGATGGAGGCGAAAATGCCCGAGGCCCGTGTACTGTGCGTTCGATGGAACGGAACGCCTCCGTCCATCGTGGAACGCGTAAAAGATTGCGCCCCAGTATAGCAAACGGGGCACGGCGTCAAGCCGAGGCGACGCGGGCTGTGCGCTGAGCTCGGTGCGAAACATTAGGGAATTTTCGAATAGCGTACGAAAAGCTTGCGGCGTAGCGGCGAATGCGTCGCATGCTCGCGGGCTCTCCTTAAGTGAAGCCCGCAACGCTACGCCCGCAAGCTTTGCGTTCGCTATTCGAAAACTCCCTGTTGAGGAGCCGTCGCTGGGCCTCGCATGCTTCACGACGCGTTTCCCGAAGCCTCGGACCACGAATAAATCCTGGTGTGCATTTACTGACATTTTCAGACCGCGCTGGTGCCATGCCGTCCAGCGGTCCAAGCTATGGCAGCTACTGCTGTGTGTCGTGGTGCTTGAACAATGGCAGAACCCACAAGAAGCCAGGGACGAGTTTCTTCTGCATACCAGCCTCTACCTTGCCTTGGAATAAAAACATTGCGGGTACTCTGTCTCTTGATTGATATATAGATTGACCGCTTGTTCCAAAAGAAAAACAAGCGCGATGAATAAAACCGTAGTGAATTATGATTATCTGCATCTCTTTCTATTATAACATAGTCGAAATAAAGATTACGTCATGACCTCAATTCGCACGCACACTTTTGAACTAGACAAAATAGGGAATCGCTAAATCAAAACGACAAACAATAGCCTTGCTATTTGGGCGGAGAAAAGTGGTCTGAAATTTTTACAGCCAAACGTCGGTTGCGCACAGTAATCCAAAATTGACGCCAGTGAAACCGAAACGGGAAGCGCAGGCCAGTTGCTCTCACCAACCACCAGGTGCGCTAGGGTCGATTGGGCCGCCGGGGTCTATGGGAGTGTCCACATAGAGAAAGAAAAAGTTAAGAGAGGACACTCCGCGAAATCTGGCCTCAGGAAGTACGTCACGACCACGTCACAAACTAGTGCTCTCACCAAACGCCAGAGGACGCAAGTGCGAAAAACAAAATGTTATCATCAATTAAACAGAATGTTTTTTACAAAATAATAATTATGCGCCTATATTTGGCATGTTCTTTATACATAAAAACAATTTATTCAACGCACCTTACGTGGTTATTTTTGTTCAGACGCACTGCCATAAGCAGCATCTACGATTTCGCGCCGAGAGTACTCGCCATACCAGCATGCGACAAGCCCAGGCATGACAGCGGTTTCGTCAGCGTCGGCTGCTTCGGAGTTTTCGTGTGTGAGACAGCAGGTGAGGTACGTTTTCAAGCGAAGCTTGTTGAATTGCATGTTGTTGGGCTAGTTGGGTCATTGATTCAGAAAAAGGTTACAACTGCGCGAATAAGACGCCATGTAAGAAACATAAACACGCCCACACGCGTTGCGCTTCGTGTGGGTGGGCGTTTCTGTGTTTCTTACGTGGTGTCTTATTCGCGCAGTTGTAATCTTTTTCTGGAGCTTGTGAGGACGGCGAGGTTTGCTAAAAAAGAGTTTGCGGCTTTATGCGGCGGCAAGACGTGAACATTGTGCAACGTATGCAGAATCGCGTTCGGCTCGATGGAACGGAACGCCTCCGTCCCATCGTGGAACGCGTGCAAGAACGCGTACAAGATTTCGCCCCAGTAGAGCAAACTGGGGCACGGCGTCAAGCCGAGGCGACGCGTGCTGTGCGCTGAGCTCGGTGAGAAGCATTAGGGAGTTTTCGAATAGCGTACGAAAAGCTTGCGGCGTAGCGGCGAACGCGTCGTACGCTCGCGGGCTCCCCTTAAGTGAAGCCCGCAACGCTACGCCCGCAAGCTTTGCTTTCGCTATTCGAAAACTCGAAAACTCCCTGTTGAGGAGCGGTCGCTGGGCCTCGCATGCTTCACGACGCGTTTCCCGAAGCCTCGGACCACGAATAAATCCTGGTGTGCATTTACTGACATTTTCAGACCGCGCTGATGCCATGCCGTCCGGCGGTCCAAGCTACGGCAGCTACTGCTGTGTTTCGTGGTGCTTGAACAATGGCAGAACCCACAAGAAGCCAGGGACGAGTTTCTTCCGCATACCACGGGATGTGCGATGCTCTTCTCATTTTGTGCTTTTTTTTATATGCTCAGCCTCTACCTTGCCTTGGAATAAAAACATTGCGGGTACTCTGTCTCTTTGATTGATATATAGATTGACCGCTTGTTCCAAAAGAAAAACAAGCGCGATGAATAAAGCCGTAGTGAATTATGATTACCTGCATCTCTATTATAACTTAGTCGAAATAAGGATTACGTCATGACCTCAAATCGCACGCACAGTTTTGAGCTAGACAAAATAGGGAATTGCTAAATCAAAACGACAAACAATAGCCTTGCTATTTGGGCGGAGAAAAGTGGTCTGAAATCATTAACTTTCGCCATAGCCAAACGTCGGTTGCGCACAGTAATCCAAAATTCGCGCCAGTGAAACCGAAACCGGAAGCGCAGGCCAGTTGCTCTCACCAACCACCAGGTGCGCTAGGGTCGATTGGGCCGCCGGGGCCTATGGGAGTGTCCACTCTTTAACTTTTTTTTCTTTCTCTATGGTGTCCACTCTTAACCTTTTTTTCTTTCTCTATGAATGCATCGCGGGGGGTGCGCATCGAGTTTCCGTTTCGTTTCATTTGGCACCACAACCCAATGAAAGTTAGGGTGAGAGAATGTATTTAGAAGAAAGGAGACGTTTGTACGGGGTTGTTGAGGTGCGAGCAAGACTTGCTCTCGCATGTAGTCGTCGAGGTTGCTGGTCATCGTATAGTGACGGTAGCGGATGAGCTGCTTGTGATATCTTGCGAGCGTTCCCGCGTGAAACCGGAGAGCGAACGCGAAGCGACCAGCCAACGCAGACTCCGGTGACCAACTAACTTTATTTCCGGACGCGCGCTCCGCGACCGCGCCGATGCGCATGCGCCGTTAACACCACGACGTGGCGCCGTCTGTCCGCTCCTCGGCCAAACGCATGGCGAGGCATCACACTGTTTTGGCCAAAGTCGAACGCTGACGTTCCAATTCGGCGTGCTAAGCCCGTGTTGCTTCCGTAGAAGCTTCCTACCAACGTTTACATTTACGTTCGGCTTTCCTGGCCCGAAGTTCGGGGTCGGCTTGCCGACACTGGCGTTTGCGTTCGGCTTCCCGAGCGTTTCTCTGCACCGCAGCGGTGGCGCTGCCGCTGCAACTAGTACCGACGTTGAGTGTTCGTGGCGTTTCGCACATCGTTGCACAGAGAATGAGAGAAGCACAGCGAACGCGCGCTTCATACTGCGCCGCGACACTTGCGCCGCCTACCTACGTACCCTTGATAGAGAGGGAGAGAGTGAGAGAGACAGAGTTATATGCAATGATTTGCTGCGCCGCACCTGTGGCGGAGAGGGGAGGAGGAAAGCGAACACCTGCGTAGGAGAGGAGAATGAGGAAGAGTTGCGCATGCACAGTATAGGTGCGGACGCCGCAGAACGGACACTGCCGCGAGCATAAGATGCTCTCGCATCTAAAACATCTAGAAGGAACACTTGCTTGATTTGCTTCTGTACCATGCTTATCTACCTCCATGCCACTTGCTGATCTGCTTCTATGCTACTATGCCATGGGAGAAGCCACGCCATCTCTAGCCGGCCTGGCTACCCTCATCTTTTGACTGACAGCCACAATGGCATATGCGAAGGCCTGCCGCGCTCATTGCACACAGGAAACCTCGAAAAAATTACGCCCGCATCTTCCCACGGGGGGAACTCAGGTAAATGCGTCGCACAGTGGTGGGGGTATCGCGTGAATGTTGCGTAATTGGGTACGGTTTCGGAATGCTTGATTGTTATTTCGTCTTTATTATTCTTATTTATTGAATGAAGGAGAAGCGAAGGCAAGGAGTGTAAAGTTAGTCTGTCTTTCTTGCTTAGTGCCATCGTTGTATTGGACGGAGAGGATGACTGCTTTGTGGTGGCTAAAGTGCACTGTCAAGGGGTCTTTGAGGAGCGCTCGTGCGATTGCGTAACTGGTGAAGACGAGGTGAAGAGAGGTCCGCACTTCCACTGCGCAAAAGCCAAGACGCCCTTGACTGAATTCCGAACGCGCGCTCCCCACCCGCGATCGAGGGAGAGGAGTACGGGGAGACGTCCGCACCCCCACTGCGCATGCTCGGCTTGCTGAACGCCCGCCTGGAGCGAGTGTGTTCCTGGGCCGGCACGAGACGAGCCGAGCATGCGCAGTGGGGGTGTGGACGGCGCCGCCGCCGACGCCGAAGCGCGACATCGTGCGACTAAGAAATGCTCCGCATTTCAAAGAATTTTTCAAGACGCCCTGGTTTCGTGCTGGGTAGTACATAGGCAGGGCCGCGAAACGCGCTCGGACTAGCGTGGATAAGCGTATATTGCCTGCGGGAAGCCTTTGTCCGAGACTGTGAGATCCGGGCCATGTCTGATTTTCCGCGGTGCAAGTCTGCCGGCCTCTGAATGGAGCGACGCTTTCTTGAGCTACCTGGCTAAGACCGTTTTGCAACGTCGAGGAAATGCCACTCCGTGACACCTTTTTAACTGCTTAACCCTATCGTACCCAATGACTGGTTCTCTGCCGTAACTAAGGTTTCCCGCTCCTTATAAGTATTCGCGCTTACTTATAGGTATTCTTTCTTTGTGTAATTCTTTTTTACTCGCCGTACTACTTGGAAGACAAGCCTGCATTACCTCCACCATATCTGTCTCTCTTTCTGCCAAGTTGTAAACAAGTATACATGACACTACCTAAGCTAGCCACATTGCCACGTCAAGTTGACTTTCCTTGTGCTCTTGTAGTGAAGATTGAAGAGATCTTTTTAAGCCTCCCATCGTTACAGAGTAGAAAGCGATGCTTAACTAATTATTTAATTGTTAGCTAATTATTTATTCCTCAGTTAATTACCTGAAAACATATGATTGTCATTGTACATGAGACTAAAGGCGACGGCGATTAAGTCGCCTGACTAGGCCTGAGGCTGCACAATGTACATTCATCACACAGCGCAGCTGCCCTACAAACAAAGTATACAAGTGCGCAATAACATTATTACCAATTAGAAGGAAACTTATGCCGACACAGAAAAAAAGCGAACTAAAAGAGAGGACACGATGTACACGTACCAACACAAAGCACATCTAAGAATACAGGGGAATAAATTTAGACACTGAGGTTCGTATATACAAACTTCAATACAAAACTAGGCACATCAGTACTCACATATATTATGCGCACACACACACACACACACACACACACACACCTATATATATATAACGAGAGGGAAAGGCCCGAGGGCTTGTTTTCTTTGTTAGAAGCAACCTAATGAGCCAACAGACAATGAAGCCTAGGAAAGCATAGGGGAAGTTAATTGTAGTGTTGTAATTGAGGAGTAGAAAGGAATTAAACTGGACGAAAAGACAAACCGCCTTCGGTGGGAACCGAACCCGCGACCTTCGGATGACGCGACCGCTGCTCTACCGCTTAGCTACGTAGGCTGGTGTCCCTCCGTGTATGGTATGTATATATAGGACTGTATATGCAAAAATAGCTTGATCTACCGCCACTTTATAAACGAAATGATGATGCGCCTCTTATAAAACGACGGTTCATTATACGTCAGCGTTTAGGTCGGAGCTCGACCTTTTTCAAGACATGTTAACATGTCTTGAAAAAGGTCGTGCTCCGACCGAAACGTTCATGTAATCAACCGTCGTTACCTAAGAGGGGCATCGCCCATTCTCTCTCTCTCTCTCTTTATATATATATATATATATATATATATATATATATATATATATATATATATATATATATATATATATATATATATATATATATATATATATATATATGCGCCTCTTAGAGGACGACGGTTTATTAAGTCAACGTTTCGGTCGGAGCCCGACCTTTTTCAAGAAATGTAAACAACAGGCCAATATGGCCGTATATACACACTTTGCCTTGTAGTAAGGAGAGAAGGACAAGGGTGGGAAAGCGAATGAGTGGGTTGAAAATATACGGAAATAATAAAGATAAAAAATAAAAATAATAATAAAGATTGCTGGCATCTTCACTGCAACAAAAGATGAGCAAGTCACGCAAAGGCAACTCGCACACACACACACACACACACACACACACACACACACACACACACACACACACACACACACACACCACAGAGAGAGAGAGAGATAGAGAGCGAAAGAAAAGAAGAAAAAGAGAAAGGGGCGAAAATGGGGGAAACAGCGAGAAGGACGAGTGCCGCCCGCCGCGCCAGTGCTGTCCGAGTCCGTAGACATCTTTAAGAACAATCCATCAATTAGGTATTGTAAACCGTCGCGCCGGCTTATGTCTGGCCAAACTAACAACACTTTCCGTGGCGTACCTTATGCGGTTTGGATGTTGCCTCTGTGGTGCCGCTGCACAGCAACGCGCCCCATGAGGGAAGAACGGGGGAGGTATTCAGGCATGAAAGGCGCAGCGCTCTTGTTCCCGATTGCAGCCACATTTGTAATACGCACTCGGCGCCACCGCGTGGCGGGGTAAGGTAGGCAGGGAAGAAGAAAGGGCGGCATGAAGGAAAAAGAGCCGCACAGAAAGGAGAGGTTTTGAAGCAGTAAAATTCTGTGTACAACACAATGACGTATTGTCCCCTCTTGTCGTATACGATCTCCGGAGCCACTTTGCGTGTGTCGGCTTGCACTGCACGGGTAATGCAAACAGGGCCAGGCCGATAGAATCGGGCGTACATAGCTTTAAAAGAAAAAGTCGAATGAGGCAATGATAATTGGCTGGAATGGCCGATCTTGTAATTGAGCATACAAAGTTTATCAATTCGACTGCTCACTTCCTAACGATCGTAACACCGAGAGAGCGCATATATATATATATATATATATATATATATATATATATATATATATATATATATATGACTCGCAAGAATAAATGAAAACGCCCGTCTCACTCATCATGTCTGTCACTCCGTCTGGGTGATTTGCGTTCACGCTTCTCTGCACGCGGTCAAAGTTCATCCACTTTGGTACCAACAAAACGGAATCTCTGCGTGCACAGCTTGATTACAACTGCCAACCTTATTTATCTGGCGATATCATGCACGAGCTTACTGTTTTTTTTTTTTTTTTTTCAAGGCGCAATGTAGAGCTTTGTGGTTGTTGTTGCAGCCCATGTTTCTCTACGTCGCCCATTATGCCACGCACTACAGCAGCAACGACGACCGTCTAGAGACCCCGGACCACTATACCAAGGGACACGAGTTTATCAAGAACGTGAATCGCACCCTGTACGCAGGTGGGTGTGCCGTTACTTTTGTAAGAGAAGAAGAAAATTAAAAAAGGGGGGGGGGGGGGGTCAATGCCAGCCTTCATCGTTACCATTCGTTGTTTGTTGGTTAGATTTTCAGACAGAAAAAAGGACGTACTGTCAATACTAGTAGGGTGGCTAAGGGCAGGCAGAGTGTTTTCACTCTGACTAAGACTCTGTCGCCCGTACAATTTCTCTGTAATGATAAAGCAGGGCATACATACGTAGGGAAATTTACAATCAATAAAACCTCCGGATCGCATTGTGGGAATCGATGTCTTGCAAAGCAGTCGGCGATGAAATGGCCTGTTACGATTGTTTGGCGCTGAGCCAAGTCCTACGAATAAGGTGCAGTGTGCATCAGCGGGTATGTGCCTAACGTGGCACGTCGACAGCACAGTGGCAACTGGGTGGTTGCTCATGGTACTACGTAACGTTGGCGCTCACTTTAGTGCACAGCACAGTCTCTTTTGTTAGGGAGATATGCACGCTACCTTGCGCTGATGAGCGCATCGTGAACGTCTTTTGTTGCAGTATTTCTATAGCGTCGAGCAATGTTGAAAGAAACACGCTGAGTGAAAGCAGAAAACAATCATTTTTCATGGCAAGCGCAATCGACATTACAGAAGCACCATCATCACGACAGATGGTGCAATAGGTTTATTCACTGTACATAACGTGTGAAAGGAGCCTTTCCCGCCTAGTGGTAGCGTACTTGTTTGGCACCGCGGGGGCCCAGGTTTGATTCCTGTCCCCTAATATTCGGAATAGGTTGCCTGCGGAAATCACAGCACGTTCGTCTGTGTATGTCAGCAGGCATGATAAGAATGTGCCTGCTAACAAGCACGATAAGCAGACGCGATAGGACATGCCAGCAGGCACAATAAGACGCTGTCTTAAGAAATAATTGCTATAATGCATACAAGAGCTATACATATATAGTAGAACCTGAAAAACATGGTCTGTATTGGATATAGAAAGTATGTATTCATTGTTTCTTTGAAAGTGATCAATGATGGAGAGTTTTGCGCATTAGTAATCACGTCTGGATATAAATTTCGGAAAGGTGGAGTTGTATGAGCCAGTTGCATTGTACAGTAGTCAGTCCGGCAAAGAGGAACTCGTCCTCTTTCTTGACATTGTACTGGGCGAAGCTGATAACGGCACTTTTAATGAAAATTTCATGCACCTTTACCAAGTTCGTTCCGTATGTATAAGGCGAGGCTAACTTCGAATCGGATATTTATGTTTAAAAGGGCATGTTTCAGAAGGAAGCATGTGCTGTGGTCCGGGCGTCCTGTGTTTTCAATACTGTGGGCTGTTTGTTTTTGTTAACTTGAGATGGTTAAGTTTGGACTTCCGTGTGCTAACCCATATCAGCAGGCAATAGCTGAAACGGGACTGAGTTAACGCGTTATACAAATGGCATTTCAGCCAAATAGAAAGGAAATACCTAATCCTAAGCAGTATGCTAGTTGACCTACAGGGCTTAGAATGAATTTACGTGACGTGAGGTGTGAACCATAGATTTTTGCAAATAGAGTCTCCAGAAATTTGAATATTGAGGTCTGTTCGACTATAAAACTATTGAATTTACAGCAACCGCAATTTTCATGATATTTTCTACTACGCATGTTTTTTATTCTGCTGTATATAATGAAATATAGTCTGCAGTCAACAAGTTTTATTATTGTACAGTGATTCATTTTTCGCAGAAACATTCCACTCATTTACGATTGACTTATTTCGCACCCACTTCATTTGTTCCATTAGTTTGATGAATGGCGTCTGGATGTTTCCAAGAATGTCGCAGAAAATTAAGTCAACCTTGAACTAACGCTGCTCGCCTGTTTTGCCTTGACGTTCCATCGGATACGGTGCTTTACCTTCAGTGGAGCAGCCACCCATAGTGTAGATCATATAGCGTAATTCTTGCACCGGTGCAATTGCATGGGGATCGAGTGTATGCGAAGCGTATTGCAATCTCTGCACAGTGACACAATTCGTCACAAAATTGTGTGCTTGCTCTCAAATTTATATCCTTTTTGTTTGTTCCATTTATAGGGAAACGAATACACGGTCTCTAACAAATACGTTCAGGCAAGCTCGAATCGCAGCGCCATTATTTTTCTTTTTTTCTTTATTTCTTTTTGGCAGGTATGGTAACCGCCTTGGACTACTCTGTGGGCGAGATCATATCGAGCCTGGACGAAGCTGGCATACTGAACAACAGTTTCATCGTGTTCGCCTCGGACAACGGCGCCCCCGCCACGTTTTGGGATGCGCGCGCCGCATCTCCGTGGCCGCTGCGCGGAGAGAAGGACACGCTCTTTGAAGGCGGCGTCCGAGTGCCTGGCATCGTGTGGGCCCCGAAGTCACTTCGGCAGCGCATGGGATCCGAGTACATGCCACTCTTTCATGCGAGTGACTGGTTGCCCACGCTGTACGAGCTAGCCGGTTAGTGCGTCGAAGCTTCAATCGATGAAAGTTGTTGGTAAATGCCACATATTAGGCAATTTTCATTGCAACTTTCAATTTCTCTACCAAACGTCAAACCGTTGTAGTTGACAACTTGATAACAGTTTTGTCTATATATTACGTTGAAAATACTGAGCTAGTACGCCAACTGATTAGGCCGGATGGCCTTCCATAATGAAACTGGGAGCAGGGCGGTGCATGATGGCGGAATTCAGACGAAGCAAAAATAGCAATTGTACGCCGAACTTCGTAAAAAGAATTATGTCTGTCTTTCTGGCAACAAAAATCTTGCCAATAACCATGATTGATTTTCTCCAGCGATGAATATTACAGGGAAGTATTGAGTTCCTCAAGCATAAATTATATATAGGCGTCGCGGTTTGATCGCCTTGTCATTGGCTGAAAATGGAGGACACTGAAGGACAGGTAAGAACTATGCATGCGTAAATACAGTATTACACCTTCCATTATCCCTGGCGACCGCGAAAAATACGTTCCTTTTTATACTGCCAAAAAATGAAAAAAGGCTGTCCTCATTGCTTGCTCTGCAGTGGCGGGCTGTTCTACTTGATATTTGAAAGCACTGCCTACTTCTCAGAGTTTGACATTCAGGTTTCAGGACACAGCAGATGCAAGTTTGCTGTAGGTAATGTGGTTTTGCGTGTTACCCCTCCACAACATTGTCTTTGCCTTCAAGTTAACGTACCTTTGATTCCTTTCTGAAATTTAAACAAACGTGTATTTCCCGAGTCTTCCATCCAGGCTTTTGAACAGCTTATTCCTACCAAGATTAGACAAGATTACTAAAGATTAGACAAATAGTAAAGGTTAATGGAACCGTTACAGACGTAGGCAAAGTGTGGGTGTGCACCCATCGGTTGCCTCTTACCAAGAAAGCAGGTGCATAACCATTATCGTCAAATTAAACCATCGTAACTTCTGGCAACAAGTTTTCTTTCATGCATTGAAAGTGTAAGTGCATTCATTTTGACGTCATTGAAGATGTATCGTTAGACACTAGGCTTGCACAAAAAAAAAAGAAAAAGAAAACTACTTCGTGTTTCTACACCAGCTGCCTCAGTGACAAGCTTATAGGGTTCGGCATGATTTGTGACATATACATGACACTTAATACATTTATGACCGCTCAACTGAGAGCATACAAAAGCAAGCTCGTAGCAACGCTCACCTGAATCTATAGTAACGGACAGGATACAGTTGCAGGAAGTAGCAAGGGGCCCATTTCAAAAGCACTGGAAGGAGGAAGCGTAATCTGCCATCTGTTCATTCCAAACATTCTCACAAGTGTTGTACTCAGCAGTGTGTAGGGGCGCGATCTTTTTGCTGCATTGTAAGGAACTTTATAAAATGTCAGTAGCTGCATATTTATATCTGCCGTATTCACGCAATTTTACTTACACAAGTCAAAGCATGGCTCAACGCAAACTCAAAAATACTGAAATCATCCAGATCGTAAGACATGTGTCGTCATTGCTATAGTCCAAACTAGAAGAGAAGCTCAGGGGAAGGTCAAGGCTTGAATCGATGAACAAATCGCAAAGTACCATTTAGAACAGGGAATGTCGCGGGACCCAACGTTTCGACAAGCGGACTTCTCTTCGTCAGGGCGGCAACTGCCTTCTCCAGCGTTCGTTTATGTACGCCTTTTCACACTCTCCCCCGTCCTCAGACAGAGAGGAGAAGAGCAGCACGTGCGAACTGGACAAAATAAAAAAAGAAGGGGGGGGGGGGTGCAGGGGAATTTGGGTGACAGGTGTTAGCGTGACTAATATAAATGGCAAGAGCTAAAGCTTCCAAAGAATCCGCTCCTTGTACATATCTTGCAAATGCATTGTGTGCACAGAGCTAGAAAGCAGGATGAAAAAAGGAACACAGGCTCGGAAGAAAGTTGCTCCTATGGCATGTGTCCCCCCCTCCACCCCACACCACCTGCGCCGCACCGACAGTGCATTTCACCGAAAGCTTGTGGCTAAAAAAAGTAACTACACTGTTTAACGCCGTTCTGGTCGAACTGGATGGGGGCTCCGCACCTGAAAGTAGACTCTCCGGGAGAAACATTGTTAGCTTGTGCATACCTTAATATTTTGTCGTCTTTGCTAACCCCCCACCGTATCTAATGGACTAAAGGGTTCCCTTTGAATTATATTTGGTGGAAATGCGCTTTGGACGCGAACAGAGAAGACGAAACACACACAGCGCAAGTGTCAACTTTATTCAATCATTTCAACCATAAAGTTGAAAGTTGCGCTGTTTGTGTTTCGTCTTCTTCTCTCTCCGCGTCCAAAGGGCATTTCCACCAAAGATAATGCAAAACCAACTAGCCCAAGTGGCTGCCTTGACGAACTTCCCTTTGAAAGGTTTATGCCTGTAGGCTGGAGAGTATTGAACCTGTATATGAGATACGATTCCCTGTATTTTCTGTCCCTCGACGAGCGGAAGTTTCCTTGAAGTATGTAGAGTTTCAGTTCATCGAAATTATGACCTGCCATATGAAAATGCTACGACACTGTCTTCGGCAGGTTATTCGCGGTGTCCGCGCGATGCCCGTTTAATCTAACGTTAATTGGTTGACCAGTCTCGCGGATGTACTGCTTGTGACAGAGTGAACATTCCAACATGTAAATAACGTTTGAACTAGTGCAAGTGAAACGTGATTTACATGATGGACATAGTCACTTCCCGTGCTTTTAACTTTCAGATCATTTTAAATATGCTTGAAAGTCTTACATCTGGGACGGGAGCAAGTTATTACGCAGGCGGTGCGCTGAGGGTTTACTTTTGCATGTGCCAGCAGGTCCTTAAAGTTTCTATTACGGGGGTAGGTGACTCTTGGTATTTCCGGAAACGCTTTTCTAAGGCGATCGTTGCTTGTTAGTATTGGATAGTATTTCCGAAGAATGTCATTTATGTTTGGAAGCGCATTGGAGTATTTCGTTATGAATGCTAGCGGTTGGTTGGCCTGCGCTTTAGGGGCTCTTTTTTCTAGTGCTGGTGTCCTATCTAGTTTACGAGCGTCATTGTATGCCTTGTTGAGAGCGTCATGCGGGTGATTTCGTTCAGCTAAGGTTGCCTTTAAATTGCTTAAGTGGTGAACGTAATCCGCGTCGTTGCTACAAATCCTTCTTGTGCGCCTTGCCTGTCCTATAAATATCCCCTGTTTGCAGTGTCGCGGGTTTTGACTATTATAATCTAGATATTGCTGGCTGTCCGTTGGCTCTCTGTAAAGTGTCCTTAGTTTTCCTTTTTCGATGGATACTGTCGTGTCAAGAAAATCAATTTTACTAGAAGAGTGGTGCATGGAAAACTTAATGCTGGGATGAAAGTTGTTCAAATGCTCAAAAAATGTGCTTAGTGCACTTACACCATGTTCCCAAATAATAAAGATATCGCCAATGTAACGGAGGTAGGTGCGAGGTTTTAGCGGAGACAATTCCAAAAGCTCTGCTTCTAGTTGCCCCATGAAGATATTGGCGTAGGTCGGCGCGAAAGGAGTTCCCACGCTGGTGCCAAAATTTTTCAGGTAGTTGGTCGTGTGAAATTCAAAGTAATTAAGTGTAAGTACTAATTTTAGTAACGCGATGTAAACTTCAGCGGCGTGTGCACGTTTGCTATTCTGTATTGCCTTCGAGAGCGCTTTGATTCCTTCTGTGATAGGTATACATTCGTGTATAGGGAAGTGGCATCTAGCGTTACCAGAATAGACTGATCAGAAAGTGTTTGTATTCCTTTAATAGACTCTATAATCCGCAGAAGGTGAGGCGTATCCTGAATAAAGGACGGAAGGTTGGGCGGTATGTCAGACAGATGGTGATTAAGAAACTTCGAGAATGGCTCCGTCGGGGTGTTGTTGTTAGACACTATGGGTCTTCCCGGTATTTCGGCAGTAAGTAGTTCATCTGTGCTAACCTTATGGATCTTAGGAAGGAGGTAGAAACGGCCTGCTTGTTTATTATCAGGCATTAAGAAGCGGTACTCGGATTGTGTGATTAATTCGCTGGCTAAAAGGTCTGTTATCGCACGTCGTATCCTGTTGCTGTATTCCACAGTTGGGTCGGAATCTAATTTATGGTAATATGTGTTGTTTTTGAGCTGCTTGAGTGTCTCATTCTTGCACTTTTCTAGTGGCCATATTGGCGGGTGTTGCAATAACGGGCTACATGGCCGGTACGACGACAACGGAAGCAAATTGGTCGGTTGTCAGTGGTTCGCCACACGGCAGGGTCGCGATACTGTGTAGGAAACCGCTGCCCGTAATAGGACGACTGCTGACGCCACGATGTCGGCTGTGGACTAGCTACGGCGCACACAGAATGGATGCCTACGTTGGCCAGTTCTTGCCGGACAATGGCTTGAACGATCGGAGCGGTGATAGCCGCCGAATCGCCAGAACCGGCATAAGCTGGAGCAGGGGCCATCGCTTCAAGTTCACGGCGCACAATCTGAGTCACCTGGTCCAATGAAACTGAAGCTTGCGGTTGTGTCCTAGTGCATTCTTCGCAGGAGGAAGTTGCAGCCGTATTGGGAAGCCTGGCGAATACGGTGTTAATGCGCCGACTTTTAGCCTGCTCAAAGCGTCGACACTCTTTGATGACGGCGTCTACGGTCGAGTAGTTCTTACACATTAAAAGGTTGAAGGCGTCGTCTGCAATCCCCTTTAGAATGTGGCCAACTTTATCGGTCTCCGGCATCTCGGCGTCGGCTTTACGACACAGTGCTAACACGTCTTCTATGTACGAGATGTAAGACTCCGTAGACGTTTGCGCACGAGACGCGAGAGCTTTCATCGCTGCTAACCTACGCCCGACGGGCTTCCCGAACAAGTCTAGCATCTTTTCCTTACAGATGTCCCAGCTTCCGAGTTCGGCTTGGTGGTTCTCAAACCACACTTTCGCAGTTCCTTTCAGGTAGAAAATCAGATTGGCCAGCATGAGGGTAGGGCCCCATGGGTTGAGCGTACTCACGCGTTCGTAATCTGCCACCCAGTCCTCGACGTCCACTTCATCGGAACCACCAGAACCGCTGAACGTGCCCGGATCCCGAGGATGCGTAAGTACGAGCGTTGAAGCCGCGGGGGCGGACTCAGGCGCTGTTTCTTCCGCCATGGTAGAGGGACCCTCCAAACGACGACCGCTGCGAAGTTCCGTTGCGAAGCGTGTCGTACCCGGCACTTCCACCAAATGTGACGGAGACGCAAGAGTGATGAAATGATTATTTACAGTGTTGGCGGAACCGACAAAATGGCTGAAGGCACACACGCGCGCAAGCGTCAAGAACACTCGTCGTCGTTCTCACTTCGTATGGTTCCACACTTGTCCTCGCGGCACCGCTTCGTAACAATATACCACCATCTTTGTCTGCTGGTTTTATTATGATGTCCTTTCTGTCCGCGAGTTGTTTCAGGGAATCGTGCTCTTCGCGAGATAGGTTCTTTGGTTTGCGACTGTGCGTTGTTGTATTCAGGATGTCTCGTGTGACTAGTTTTATGTACTCATCTAGCTCTTGGCATTGCTCAGAATCTGGTGTCCACGCGCTTGGCGGTCGGAGCCCGAGTCAATATTTGTCTCCTGCCTCTACTTTATCAAAAAAGAGTTCTCTGATCCTCAGACGCCTGGAAAACTCTGTTATATCTTTGTGTAGCTCGAATTCATCAACCGCATTATTTGTCGGGCAGAATGTTAGACCGCGTTCTAGAAGACCTACTTCAACCGTGTTAAGGCTCTGTGATATATCTACCACCTTACCAGGGTGTTCTCGGCGCTGAACTAAGAATGTTTGTTGTGCTTATACAAGGATTTTGGACGTACATCTTAGCGTGAATGTCTTTGCGCTTTTGTATCGCTAATATTTTCTATTCCTCCCGTTCGACAAATTCGGCTAGTTCTTCCGTTTGTATTGCAGACCATTTGTATAGCAGATAGCTTAATGTCATTAAGATGGTTGATTTCACAACAAGTTGATTTCATTATTGTTGTTTTAAGGTATCTTTTAATTGGCAGCATTTTCTAGGACAG
This sequence comes from Hyalomma asiaticum, assembly GCA_013339685.2. Taxonomy (NCBI): domain Eukaryota; kingdom Metazoa; phylum Arthropoda; class Arachnida; order Ixodida; family Ixodidae; genus Hyalomma; species Hyalomma asiaticum. The sequence continues at coordinate 24,965,378 of CM023482.1, forward strand.
CCATTTCACATATCAATGGAACACACTTACAACCCGAAAGGCATACCATTTGTCGTAGCTTGCGGTTGAAGTGTAATAACACGAGCACATACGCACCTACAAATGCACGTGATTTCCGCAGGTAACCTATTGCAAGCGTTAAGGGGGTAGGATTCGGACCCGGGCCCCCGAGGTGCCAACAAGCATGCTACTACTATAGCTACGACGACTGCTCCCGCACGTACAGCAAATAGACCTATTGAGGCGGCAGTTGTAAGGCCAATGCTTCTGTAGAGTCGATTTCGCTTCGAGTGTGTGTGTGTGTGTGTGTGTGTGTGTGTGTGTGTGTGTGTGTGTGTGTGTGTGTGTGTGTGTGTGTGTGTGTGTGTTAAGCGCTACCGAAGCAATGCAATAGAAATGTGTTTTACTCTCACTCGCCATGCTTTTGTCGAAATTTGCTCGATTCCGTAATAATATTCAATGAATGACGCTTACGATACGCACATCCATTCATTGTAGCACGCACATTTCTGACAAAACAGAAGTCTGCTCTAACGTGAGTGTCAACGTTTAACGTTACGTTGTACCTTGGGAGCCATTCAGTCTCCACGATGCTGTGGACGTTGTAGGTTAGGCCACGTTAAGCGTACAACCTCTCATGCACTTTGCACAAAAATGGTCGTCCACTTGTCTGGATGCCAAACAATTCATCATGCGCAATCGCTAAATGCTGAGCATCGCACTGATTATCACAGTTCATTGGTATGCCGGATTTTTTTTTTCATTTGATGATGTAGGATCTTGCCATGTCGGTTGCTGTGCGTAACGTGATGTTTCTACGAGGCGTAATAATTGCGCATTGAGACAGATAATTATCCTGCATGATTAAGAATAAAAAATTTTTGTGAAGAAACCAACTGCGTCTTTCGCAATTTGCGGATGACTACTGAATTTATGGGTGGCTAAGCCGTGGTAACCGCGCTTCAGTCTCACAGAAACCAGCGTAAAATTGCCGACATCATTGTTCTACGTGTTGTTTTGCACCACCTTTCTTCATTAAGACACGTCGTGACAAAGACAGCAGTGTGACTGAATTTCCTCATCTCTAGTGGAAGCTATATAGCGCAGTGCTTCTATACACATTCTAGCCATTTACATTGCAAAGAACAACGTCACAAGTTACTTCATTCTTAAAGTACGACGTTAACACAGGGTTGCCGACCAATGGTTTTTCACACTTTCACGATCCACAGCAAAGCAATTTCAGTGAACACCCCGTCCGCGGGAGCATCGGCCAGCACTACCATTGATCAGAGAGTGGACTCGCGTAGTAATGTCGTGCACTACCTCCGCAGATGGGAAGTGTTATCCTCCAGCAGTTCTATCCGTTCTTCTGCCTTCCCTTCAGCTGGTCCGTTTTAGGGATGATGATGATGACTGTGGTTCGATTATGAAACGACGCTAATTTCTGCAACCCATGTAGGGAGCATGGCTAAGCATCCGTGGGGGTGGGGGAAGGGGAGTTAGAGGCCGTAGTGGTGGGCTCCGGAAATTTAAACCGCCTGGGGTTCTTTAACGTGCATATACAACGCACAGTACACGGACCTCTGGCATTTTCGCCTCCATCGAAAATGCGACCGCCGCGGCCGGGATCGAACCCACTTATTTTGGGTGGCAGCCGAGTACCGTAACCACTACACCACCGCGGCGGACCGTTTTAGGGGCGAAGCACCTTAGGGCCGAGCTTGTGCCGTGCACCCGGCGTAGCTACCTAATTACAGTTGCACTCGTCTCGTGAGAGAGAAGATGATGATGATTGTGGTTCGGTTAGGAAAGGACGCTAATTTCTGAAGCCCATGTAGGGAGCACGGATAAGCGTCAGTGGAGGAAGGGGAAAGGGAGTGAAAGAGATAGAGAGGAGAGAAAAGCCGTAGTGGAGGGCTCCGGAAATTTAGACCACCTGGGGTTCTTTATTAACGTGCCCTGACAACGCACAGCACACGGGCCTCTGGCATTTTCACCTCCATCGAAAATGCGACCGCCGCGGCCGGGATTGAACCCGCGTTTCTTTGGTGGCAGCCGAGTACCGTAACCACTACACCACCGCGGCGGACTCGCTCAGGCCTTCCCGCATGAGTATACGGATTAATCTCGTGAGAGAGAGCGAACGGCGCGCGTTGACTGTGGAAATGCTCTCTCTGCGCTCGCAAGGAACGAGAACGAGCCTTCGCCCGCGAGGGACAACGCCAACGCAGGCAGCGCCTGCTAACGAGATTCTTGTCTGAAAAAACCGACTACTCGCTTCGCACAACCATTCACCGGCCACCCCGTATATATAGGCACTGGATCTCGACCTGCAATGAAGTGCCGGTGGGAGATTTCTCTTGTGCGTAGTTGAACCATAAGGATTCGCAGCGTCCGTGTTAACCAAAAGTAATGCGGAACTCGACACGGTCTAATACGTGGGAGCGCAGAAGCCTGATAAAGACCAGGAGCATGAATGACAACGCGTGTGCAAACAATACACGCATTATCACTCATTTACATGCAGGGGTGGGCAATGTCACCGGTGGTGTACGGTAACACACAACGATCTGCAGTGCTTCGCCCACTCGTCATGGATCACTTCGTGGAGATGCGTGGATTTTATTTTCGAACGCACAACACTCTTAAAGCTAACAAAATACGCTATTCATAAAATCTCTCTAAATCAACTACTACCTTCAACAAAATCACGTAAGGCTGTCAAGGCATATGTCTGCTTACCAGACCATGTCTGTGGTCCTGGTATTTTCCTGCTAACAAAAGAAGTATCGCTTTCGAAATTATTTACGACGTATACGAATTTTCTGTTCGTCAAACAGGCGCCATAGCGGAGAGAAAAAGTCATCCCTATAACCCTGAACCAATGAAATGAACGCCGCTTCGCTTTGCTTGTAGCAAAAGAGATGAAAGCTGTTTCCGCGTGCAGGCGGGGACGTGAGCAAAGTGTCAAAGTTGGACGGCGTCAGCCATCTCAGGTCTCTAAGAGATCCCGCTGCTGCGGGACCGAGGACGGAGGTGCTTCTCAACATCGACTCTAAAGATGGCAACTCAGCCTTCATATCAGATCATTACAAGCTGGTCAACGGTACTTTCCCGCGAGCTTCATCGGACTGGCTTCCATTGCCCGGTCAAAGAAAGAAGGCGGACGTGGAGTCCCAGCAAGCACGCGATGCCTGCATGCAATTCACCCACGTTCAAGGTAAAAAAAGAAATCTGAAAGGTATTGTAGTACTGGGAGGAAGCGAAAAGTCCTTTTAGCGTAGGTCGAACGTTATGTTGTTGCCATTATGAAATGCATTAACGAATCCATCGGATGCGCTCAGTGCTTGCTAACGGTAGTGCGAGAGATACTCACAAGGTGCCGCGGACAAGAGTCTCATTAGTGCCATGCAGGTTGGGAATATAAACTTTTTCTAACTAGAACAGAAGCTCAGGGGGAAAGTGGCGGCTCGAATTGAAGTTGCCGTCCTAACGAGGACAAGTACACTTGTCAAAACGTTGCATGGTTCCACGACATTCCCGGTTCGTCATCGATTTCAGCGATGTCTTCGTAAGTTAGGATCACCTTAAAGTATTTCGTTCGTTATTTTATTCATTATTTCACTTTTAGGGGCGAAGCTCTTTAGGGTGTGGGTCGTTGCCTCCTCTGTACTACTAGTAGTAGTATGTATGTAGCCACCTCGCTCCACCGGGTGGCTCGCGCTCGCCCACGGCGCGTGCCTCCCGGCGCGCGAGCTCTCTCACTCTCCCAGAGAGAGAGAGAGAGCGAAAGGCGCGCATTGACTATGGAAATGCGCGCCTCTTTCTTCGATGAACGCGCTACCAGCTCGCAAAGAAGAACGCGCCCTCACCCGCGAGAGACAAGCTTGATGCAAGCAGCGTCTTCTAACAAGTTTCTTGATTGAAAAATACCGACTGCTCGCGCTGGAGAACCGTTCACTGGCCACCTATATATATATATGCACTGGATCTTGCAATGAGGTGCCGGTGGGAGATTTCACTTGTGCGTAGTCGAACCATAAGGATTCGTAGCGTGCGCGCTAACTAAATCCATCCGGAACTCGGCACGATCTACGATGAACCTCCGGAACTTCGCCCACTCATCATCATTCACTGCGTGGATATGCTGTGGATTTTTAGATGCGAAGCAGCTCTTTGACTAGCCTGTGTAACGCTGTCCCTCCTTGCGTCCGTACGAACGCGCCGCAACGCGCTCCCTTCGCCGCAGGTGTTGGAGCGGTGCCAAGTAGGTCACGCCGCGGCTGCGCGTTGACGTCACGCTCCCCTCGCAGTGCGCGCTGACGTCACTCTCTCCCTCGCCTGCCGCGCGCTCGCCGCAGCGCCCGCAGCTGTCGCCTCGTCCCGTTCGCCCGCAACACCTGCCGGTACCGCCGCTCGCTCCGCTACCGCGACCGCCGCTCGCTACACCGCCGACTCGTCGGTTCACGCGCAAAATTAACACCATCTTCCCAACAGGGTGCCCTAGGGCACCCTGATGGGATGCGAAGCACCCGCGTTAGCGCCGTTCAACCCGTGACGCCACCCGTGCGCAACGCTGCTGCTTCGCATCCCATCAGGGTTCCCTTTGGTAAGATGTTTTTTGTGGAAGAACCTTTGCACAAGTTGGCATGGTAGTCGCCGGAAAAAACCCCGGAAGGAAGCCTGACTAGACCATGCCCCCCAGGCAACAGCCGTAGCAGCGCAGTGGTTTAAAGTTACACACGATGTAAGCACAATAATGTGTGCGCACCAATGGGAAAGGAGAACAAAATTACTTTTCTCTGTGGGTGTGCGCGCATGACGTTTTTGTATACAAGTCCAATATCGAGTACGAAGACATAAATGCGCCTACAGTAACATCACTTTATTTAAGACATAGTTATGCCAAGAAAACAGAGAACAAACTATCATCGCAAAAAATATTACCATCAGAAACACACTCTCCCGACTAGATTGTCAGGTCGTAACTGTATCACGAGGCATCGCTACATAAATGAGGCGACAACAAATACTAAGTAAATACTGTCATGCAGGATTATGTGATTTTCCACGTTGTCGGGCCGCTGCAACGCATGCCAATAGTGTCTGCACGAGGAGGCCGCTGCGAACGGCGGTGCGAAGGGGAGTCGCTGTGGTATCTCAACTTCTTGAGGATCAAGCATGGCCGATCGTTCTGTGCAATGTTGTGGCCATTTGTGCTTTGTATATAGTCAGGAAAACATCTGACATCCACACAATGCTTCGAGCAATGTCCCCGAAAACCAAAATAAATAATAAGAAACGCTCATTAATAAAGGTATCCGTTAGTAAGAAACGTTTCCCCTTTACTAGGCGTCATTTTGTTGTGGTTTACTTCCTTAAAAGGCCCGAATTTAAACAAATATCTTATGTGGACCACGGTGCTTAAATAATTATAGTTTTAGCAGCAATTAATTGGCAATACACGGCTACCATACAAATAAATCCGTTTGTGTAATGATGCTGGATTACTTTTACGCACGACTCCGAAAATTTGATCGAGCAGAATTTCACCTCTTTTGCAAGGGTCATATACACCAGCCAGTTTCTTGCCCGCACAAGATCTTCGAACAATTGCGAAGTTTTTCATCAATTGGAACAGAAGATTACCGGTGTCTATTGGATGAAATAAAGAGCAAAGAAAAATACGTTTTCTCCCAAGACTCATTTTAGCCCACCTTACCCTGCTTAAGTTCATCACAGTGAAGCCTCCTTTGCCCTTTTCTTGGTAGATCAAGTGGTCACAGAGAAATGGAGTGCAGGTATCAACCCTTTCCTTCACCGATGCCAATCCGTACTCAAAATATAATGTGCATGAATTTTTGGTGATTTTAAAAACAAAGAAACGATCGCACGTACGTGGAGGAGGTGATCGTTCGCTGGCAATTGTAGATGCAAGTTCACATTCCTTTCCTACATCTGCAAAATATTGTATAATAGTTAGATTTCACAAGAAGAATTTCACTAAATACTAGTGTGCATGTGCACCATGGCCAAATCATTTTAAGCCGTTCATAGTTTTACACCTCCATTAGATAAGTGAAACATTTAAAACTTCGCCTTTTGTTCCGTTTAAAGGCTTCCGGAAAAGGGTGTACTGCATTTTATCTTTCTTTAGTGTGGTCAACCTGTTATTAGAACTGCATATAAATATTGTAATTAAGTGAAAGTAACTGGGAGGATTGGGTGTGGGGTCATGAAACTAGCTTTCAAACAACTATTTATTTGTTTTCTTATTCACAGCTCTCATCCTTTATTGCGCAGACCTTTTATGACTGTACTTCAGCCGACTTCTCGCTGCATCTAAGACGCGAGCTTGCTTCAGGATGTATTCATAAATGTCCCCGCATTTCATGCGGAGGTTGAACTTCCTGTGAACCTGTCTCTACGCAAGGTCAATGTGCCTCTTGTTTCTCTAACCCCTCAACAAACTCTTCACGACAGAGAAAATGATCTCCCCTCTTGCTAATAGAAACTGTAAAAAAATTTTAGCGGCTATCAAGAGGTTGGTCAGCTTGGGGAGCACCTGGAGAACACCACCCACTTCAAGTGTGACCGCTCGCTTGCGAACTATAGCCATCATGATGCAAAGAATATATCGCACTAATGGTAAAGTTCACCGCAGTCGAGGTTTAGGCATGTGCCTTGACAACACAGATCAGTGCGCCGAAGGGAAACTCTCGCTCTATCCTCAGAACTGCGTATCAAACGCTCCGGAAGTTGGAGTCCTTTTCTAGTCTCATATTATGAGCTGTTGAACTATTAAGACGTCTATCCGAGATATATTGCTGTTTCGACATAGGCAAGTCGGTACTCGGAGCTTCACATGAAAATGCGGTTCAGTATTTCGAAATCAGGGACAGTTGGTCCAATTCAATGAGGCACAAGGGAATGGCGGCTGGCTGCACCACGTCACGGTAGCTACTGGCGAACTCGTGCATCTGACTCGAAGGGCAACTCCCCCTCTCTCCCCCCAATTTCTTTATTACCTGGTAGTTTGTCATTGCACTTACAGCCACACCGTTGAGGCTGTCCTGGATCCGCCCTCATCTGAATATAATGTGACGCCGGAAATCAAAGCAGAAGGTTAGAGCTTTTTCTTTCAAATATATTAACTCATACTGTCTACAGAGTTCACCACGTCGTGGGTCTAAAACCGTTATGCAGTATGGTATGGTATGAAAAACTTCATTAGGTCCTCAAAGATCAGTCTCGAAACTGATGTGAGCCGCTGCCACGTTCGGACAGAGAAGCCTAACCCCTCTGGCACCACATGGGTCCTCTGCACAGCCCTGAGTTGGCCCGCCGGCACTTCACTGTGCAGCGTCCGATGCCACCACTGTTCACCTTGAGAATCATCACCGGCCAACGCCGAGCAGCGCCAGAGCATATCGAAACCCCCACTCTCGCTACAATAGAATGAAATCCTGCAGTCCGGATTAAGTTTATTCAGGACGACCGGTCAGGGTACGT
>CM023482.1:24972992-25196000 GCA_013339685.2 Hyalomma asiaticum
CAATCTATCACATAACATTATTACAATTAGAAGGAAACTTATGCCGACACAGAAAAAAAAGCGAACTAAAAGAGAGGACACGATGTACACCTACCAACACAAAGCACATCTAAGAATACAGGGGAATAAATTTAGACACTGAGGTTCGTATATACAACTTGACTACAAAACTAGGTACATCAGTACTCACATATATTATACACACACACACACATATATATATATATATATATATATATATATATATATATATATATATATATATATATATATATATAAAGCGAGAGGGAAAGGCCCGAGGGCTGTTTTCGTTGTTAGAAGCAACCTAATGAGCCAACAGACAATGAAGCCTAGGAAAGCATAGGGGAAGTTAATTGTAGTGTCGTAATTGAGCAGTAGAAAGGAATTAAACTGGACGAAAAGACAAACCGCCTTCGGTGGGAACCGAACCCACGACCTTCGGATGACGCGTCCGCTGCTCTATACCGCTTAGCTACGTAGGCTGGTGTCCCTCCGTGTATGGTATGTATATATAGGACTGTATATGCAAAAATAGCTTGAGCTGCCGCCACTTTATAAACGAATTGATGATGCGCCTCTTATAAAACGACGGTTTATTATACGTCAGCGTTTCGGTCGGAGCCCGACCTTTTTCAAGACATGTTAACATGTCTTGAAAAAGGTCTTGCTCCGACCGAAACGTTGATGTAATCAACCGTCGTTCCCTAAGAGGCGCATCGTCCATTCTATATATATATATATATATATATATATATATATATATATATATATATATATATAACTTGCTCATTAAATTGTTTCTAACAAATAAAGAACGAGCCCTTGACCCCTTCCCTATCGTTATATATATATATATATATATATATATATAATATATATATATATATATATATAAATAACGTCATAATATAAGTTATAATATTGTAATTTTCGGGTAAGTAGAAAAGAATTGAAGTGGACGAAAAGACAAAATTACTTTCGGTGGGAACCGAACCCACGACCTTCGGATATCGCGTCCGACGCTCTACCCACTGAGTTACGAAGGCGGTTGTCCCTCCGTCCACTTTATTGGGTATTTATGTTTATGTAATCCTGGGAGTATTAGGTGGGTAGGTAGGTAGGTAGGTAGGTAGGTAGGTAGGTAGGTAGGTAGGTAGGTAGGTAGGTAGGTAGGTAGGTAGGTTAGGTGCGTTAGGTAGCATATGAGGGTTTATTGGGCAGCAGCCACCTCGACATAAAATCACTTTCTACGCGACGCCTCCTGGCAGTAAGTGTGCTACACTCGCCGCCATGGCTACGAGTGGCGCTGTCTAACCCTCATATGCTATAAACCCTCATATGCTACCTAAGGCACCTAACCTACCTACCTACCTACCTACCTACCTACCTACCTACCCACCTAATACTCCCAGGATTACATATACATAGATACCCAATAAAGTGGACGGAGGGACGACCGCCTTCGTAGCTCAGTGGGTAGAGCATCGGACGCGACATCCGAAGATGGTGGGTTCGGTTCCCACCGAAAGTAAGTTTGTCTTTTCGTCCATCTCAATTCTATTCTACTTACCCGAAAATTACAACAATATTATAATTACTAAGTGAATAACTTCCCCAATGCTGTCCTAGAATTCAATGTTTGTGGTTTTATGAACATGTTTCTAAGAAATAAAGCGAGCCCATATATATATATATATATATATATTGACACATGCGGTTGTTTTGGGTTTACGTGGAAAGCCGTTATCACTACCCAGTGACACGCGCGCTCGTTTTGATTGTTTGCGGGGGGGGGCACTGTTATCACTTTCTGTTAAGCGCAACGCAGGCCGCGTTTATCTCGCATGCCACTCTGGAACCGTGTCGACCATTCTTCATACTTTGCATGCTTGACGCGCACATTTCAGTAACTTCTTGAACTCCAGAGATAATGCGAGAACGCTTTATGACGCGTGTATAAAAGCCGGCGCAGTACGCCACTTGTCAGTCTTTCCGTCGACCGATGTTGTTGTTGTTGTTATGTGGGGTTTAACGTCCCAAAACCAGCTCTGATTATGAGAGACGCCGTAGTGGAGGGCTCCGGAAATTTCGACCACCTGGGGTTCTTTAACGTGCACTGACATCGCACAGCACACGGGCCTCAACATTTCGCCTCCATCGAAATGCAGCCGCCGCGGCCGGGATTCGATCCCGCGACCCTCGGATCTGCAGCCGAGTACCTTAGCCACTAGACCACCGTGGCGTGGCTTTCCGTCGACCGACGACTGTTCACGCCGCTGTTGCTGTGATATGTGATTAGCTTTGTTTTGCTGGGCACAAGTTCGCCCAATAAACAGTTCGCCTGATACCACCTTGAGTCCTGCGTGCTTCGTCTCAAGTGCTGCGTGTGTCACAATCACGTGACATCTGGTGGAGGTCTTCTCGGTCCATGTACCGTACGCCCCCGTCCAGCCGTGAGCCAAGCCCAAGCCGCCAAGAGGACGGCGCCGACCCGGTCGTTCGAGTGAGCCGAAGACAGCAAGGACTCCCGCCCGAATACCTGCCGCTCCCCGACAAGGACAAGAAAGCAAAGGCTGCTACGAAACCGGCATCCACGATGACGGAAGCAAGTTTTCCGGCAACCGTGGTCGTCAACCAGCCCAGAGAGCCGCCTAACTTCCGCAGATCGTCCTACGAGGACCCGGAAAGCTGACTTGACATTTACGACTGCGTCGCAGCCCTTAATAAGTGGTACCCGGACGACAAGCTGCGTCATGTTTATTTCTACTTGGGAGACGCCGCAAGGACTTGGTTCGAGAACCATGAGTCAACGATTAGAACCTGGGACGACTTCTGAGCTGCCTTCCTGCCCACATTCGCAAGCGTCGTGTGTAAGGAAAGATCTGCATCACTGCTTGAGACTCGGGTGCAGCTCCCCAACGAAAACGTCACCATCTTTACGGAGGAGATGACGCGACTCTTCCGCCACGCTGACGCCGACATGTCGGAGGACAAGAAGGTTCGCCTGCTTATGCGAGGAGTGAAGCAGGAGCTCTTCGCCGGACTAATCAGAAACCCGCCAAAGACGGTTCAAGAGTTCCTCTCCGAGGCTACCACCATTGAAAAGACCCTCGAGATGCGAACTCGGCAACACAATCGCCGCATGTTCCCAGACATCGCCGAAGCCCAAGGACTCGGCCACGACGACCTACGCGAGACCATGAGGGCTATTGTTGGCGAGGAACTCCGCCGTATGTTCTCGTCGTCTCAGCCCCAAGTCGCCTCCCTCGAAGACATAGTTCGCGAGGAGGTACAACGCTCGCTGAGTGTTCCCGAACCGCCAACACCCTTACCGGAGGCGATCACCTACGCCACTGCTGCACGCCGACCTGCCGCCGCACCTCGCCCACGCCAGGAGCCCACGCCAGGAGCCCACGCCTCCGCAGTTTCGTCGCCAGCCACCGCCGCCACCTCCGACGCCATCCCGCTCATCAGTGGTCCAGCGCGCGCCGAGGAAAACTGACGTTTGGTGCACCCCGAACCGCCGCCCACTATGCTACCACTGTGGCGAAGCCGGGCACACCTACCGCTACTGCCAGTACCGTGAGACGGGACTGCGCGGCTTCGACGTGAACGCGCCGCGTCCGAGCCCAGGTGACCGACCTCGCGACATCGCCGACTATATCGCCGGTTCACAGTGGCAACGTCGACGACCGTCCCGTTCACTTTCGCCTGGCCGCTACGTCTCCCCCAATTGCCGCCAGTACACCGGCTCCAACCGGGACCGATCTCCAAGCCCCTATCCGGGAAACTAAAGGCAGCAACCGATGGAGGTGCAGTTGCTGCACGACGCAATGCCGGAGATCCTCCGCCGCCGCCGCCGCCACCGCCGCCGATGACGACGACCACGACGCACGAACCCTCCCGACGTAGTCGCAGCACGCCGCCTGACAAAGCCTTCACGACAAAGCCTCGCCACCGACGCGACATAGCAGCTGCAGACCAAGCCGGCGCAGCCGTGATCCGACGCCCCGACCTAACCGGAACGCCAGACGACCGACCACCGACTTCGACGTGATCATCGACGGCCACAGCATCACCGCCCTAGTCGATACCGGCGCCGACTACTCTGTCATCAGCGGTCCCTTCGCCACCAAGCTCAAAAAGGTAAAGACTGCCTGGGAAGGACCAGATATACGAACAGCAGGGGGCCACCTTATAACACCGACTGGAACCTGCACGGCAAGAGTCACGATTTACAGCCAGCCGTATTCAGTGAGTTTTGTGGTCCTGCAGCGATGCTCACGAGACGTCATTTTAGGCATGGATTTCCTGGACCAGCACGGCGCAGTCATCGACCTGAGAGCCAGGTGAATCACGCTGTCTACGGATAATGCAACGCCGTCAGACTACAACATCGCTTATCGTGCCTTGAATGTGACAGAAGAACAGGTAACCGTCCCGCCACTGTCCAGCGTCATCATTTCCGTCGGCACCAAAGCACCTACCAACTTACAAGGCGTCATCGAAGGCGACCACCACTTGCTCCTAGATCGTCAGATATGCGTCGCAAGAGGCATTGCCAAGCTTCATAACGGTGAAGATGAGGTAATGATGACGAACTTCAGCAACGAATATAGGCACCTGAATAGGGGTACGACGGTAGCGCACCTAAGTGAATTTGTGGAAGTAAGCAATGCCTTCGCCCTCACCGATTCTCACGAAGCCGCAACGACGACAACAGGGCCCGCGCCCGCCTTCGACGTCAATCAAGGCCTTTCCAGGCAGCAACAAAAGGAGCTCAAAGCCTTACTACAGCAATACAAGGACTGCTTCTTGTCGTCATCGAGGCTTCGTCAGACCCCTCTCGCAAAACATCGCATCATAACCCACGAATATGCCCGTCTTCTCCGTCAGAGCCCCTACCGAGTTTCGGCACAGGAACGCGAGGCCATCAAGCAACAAGTCGACGAGATGCTGCGTGACGACATCATTCAGCCGTCCGTGGGCATCACCCGTGGTGTTAGTGAAAAAGAAGGACGGAACCCTACGTTTTTGCGTCGATTATCGTCGCCTGAACAAGATCACGAAGACGTGTATCCCCTCCCACGGATACACGATGCTCTGGACAGACTCTACAACGCAAAGTATTTTTCGTCGATGGACCTCAAAACCGGCTACTGGCAAATCGAAGTAGACGAGAGAGACCGAGAGAAGACTGCCTTCATAACACCAGACGGCCTGTTCGAGTTTAAGGTCATGCCCTTTGGTCTTTTCTCGGCGCCTGCGACGTTCCAACGGGTTATGGACACAGTGCTCGCAGGCTTTAAGTGGCAGACTTGCCTCGTCTACTTGGACGACGTAGTCGTATTCGCTTCCAGCTTCGACGAACACCTCCGGCGCCTTGAAGCTGTTCTTCAGGTAATGAAAACCTCCGGACTTACCCTGAAGCCAGAAAAGTGCCGCTTCGCCTACGAGGAGCTATTGTTCCTTGGCCACGTTATCAGCAAGTCGGGAGTGCGCCCTGATCCACAGAAAACAGCTGCGATCGCCGACTTTCCTCCACCGACAAGAAAGCAATACGCCACTTTCTTGGCCTCTGCGCTTATTACAGGCGCTTCGTCAAGAACTTTTCGCGCATCGCCGAGCCGCTGACGTACCTCACGAAGGCCGACGTCGACTTCAAATGGGAAACGTCGCAAGTCGAGGCATTTCAAGAGTTAAAGCGACGCCTGCAAATGCCGCCTATACTCGCACACTTCGACGAAAAAGCCGATACCGAAATTCACACGGACGCAAGCAGCACAGGGCTTGGCGTCGTGCTCGTGCAGAGGACCGACGGACTTGAAAGGGTCATCAGTTACGCTAGCCGGTCACTTTCGAAGGCAGAAGCCAATTATTCCACCACAGAAAAGGAATGCCTTGCCATCATCTGGGCTACATCAAAGTTCCGCCCCTACCTGTACGGTAGGCCTTTCAAAGTCGTGAGTGACCACCACGCTTTGTGTTGGCTAGCTAACTTGAAAGATCCATCAGGGCGCCTCGCAGGGTGTAGTCTCAGACTGAGAGAATTTGACATTACCGTCGTCTGCAAGAGCGGACGAAAGCACTCCGACGCCGACTGCTTGTCCCGTGCCCCCGTCGACCCGCCGCCCCACGGTGACCAGAACGACGACTCTTTCCTGGGACCAATAAGTACCGACGACTTCGCAGAACATCAACGAGCTGACCCAGAGCTGAAGGGCCTCATGGACCACCTGGAAGGCAAGGCCGCCGCCGTGCCGAAAGTATTCCGACGAGGACTGGCTTCGTTTTTCCTGCACAACAACGTTCTCCTGAAGGAGAACTTCTCGCCGCTCCGCACCGACCACCTCCTCGTGGTGCCTTCAGCGTTACGTCCAGAGGTTCTGGAAGCATTACACGACGACCAGACAGCTGGACATCTTGGTTTTTCCCGCACACTATCAAGAATGCAAGAGAAATACTATTGGCCTCGCCTGACTGCCGACGTCACCCATTACGTAAAAACATGCAGAGACTGTCAGCGACGCGAGACGCCGACAACTAGGCCAGCCGGACTTGTGCAACCCATCGAACCACCTCGACGGCCGTTCCAGCAAATCGGCATGGACTTGCTGGGGCCGTTCCCGACGTAGACTTCCGGCAATAAATGGATCGTCGCAGCGACTGACTACCTCACCCGCTACGCTGAAACAAAGGCCTTGCCCAAGGGCACTGCCGCCGAAGTCGCCAAGTTCTTCATCGAGAACATCGTCCTGCGTCACGCAGCCCCGCAGGTCCTCATCACCGACAGAGGTACGGCCTTTACGGCTGACCTAACTCAAGCGATCTTGAAGTACAGTCACACGAACCACCGCCGAACGATCGCCTACCACCCGCAGACGAATGGCCTCACCGAGCGTCTTAATAAGACCATCGCCGACATGCTGGCCATGTACGTCGACGTCGAACACAAGACGTGGTATGCCATACTTCCTTATGTGACGTTCGCGTATAACACGGCCGTGCAAGAAACGACGCAGCTTGCTCCATACAAGCTTGTCTGCGGACGGAGCCCAATAACGACGCTTGACGCCATGCTGCCGTTCGGCACCGACGAAGAAGACCTCGACGTCGCCAGCTACCTGGATCGCGCCGAAGAAGCTCGACAGCTAGCCCGCCTGCGTATCAAAAGCCAGCAGACGGTCGACAGGCGCCACTACAACCGTCGACGACGCCACAACGAATACCAACCCGGCGACCTTGTCTGGGTCTGGACGCCGATACGACGACGGGGATTGTGTTAGAAGCTCTTGCGGCGCTACTTTGGACCTACAAGGTAGTCCGACGTCTTGGAGAACTGGACTATGAGGTTGTGCCCGATGACTTAACACCATCCCAGCGGCGGCGCGCACGACCTGAAGTTTTACACGTGGTGCGACTTAAACCTTATTACGCGCGCTGATTAACTGTGACACATTCTTAATGTAACTTATCGCATGTACTCTCACTTTTATGTTCTGTCTTCAGCATCGGGACGATGCTTATTCAGAAGGGGGCAGTGACACGTGCAGTTGTTTTGGGTTTACGTGGAAAGCCGTTATCACTTCCCAGTGACACGCGCGCACGTTTTGATTGTTTGCGGTGAGCACTGTTATCACTTTCAGTTAAGCGCAACGCAGGCCGCGTTTATTTTGCATGCCACTCTGGAACCGTGTCGACCATTCTTCATACTTTGCATGCTTGACGCGCACATTTCAGTAACTTCTGGAACACCAGAGATAATGCGAGAACGCTTTATGACGCGTGTATAAAAGCCGGCGCAGTACGCCGCTTGTCAGTCTTTCCGTCGACCGACGACTGTTCACGCCGCCGTTGCTGTGAATTGTGATTAGCTTTGTTTTGCTGGGCACAAGTTCGTCCAATAAACAGTTCGCCTGATACCACCTTGAGTCCTGCGTGCTTCGTCTCAAGTGCTGCGTGTGTCACAACCACGTGACAGTATATATATATATATATATATATATATATAGAGAGAGAGAGAGAGAGAGAGATGAGTAGTAGACCCTCGGAATTGGCAACAAAAATGCGGAAAGCGTTTATTCAACGTTTCAGCCGGAGACCGGCCGGAGACCAGCCGGAGACCAGCCGGAGAAGGCCGGTCTCCGGCTGAAACGTTGAATAAACGCTTTCCGCATTTTTGTTGCCAATTCCGAGGGTCTACTACTCATCTCTCTCTCTCTCTCTCTCTCTCTATATATATATATATATATATATATATATATATAGGACTGTATATGCAAAAATAGCTTGGGTTGCCGCTAGTTTATAACAGAATTGACGATGCGCCTCTTAGAGAACGACGGTTTATTAAGTCAACGTTTCGGTCGGAGCCCGACCTTAAGAAAGGTCGGGCTCCGACCGAAACGTTGACTTAATAAACCGTCGTTCTCTAAGAAGCGCATCGTCAATTCTGTTATATATATATATATATATATATATATATATATATATATATATATATATATATATATATATATATACGTAAAATACACGGAAGAAGAAATGAAAACGCCCGTCTCACTCATCATGTCTGTCACTTCGTCTGGGTGATTTGCGTTCACGCTTCTCTGCACGCGGTCAAAGTTCATCCACTTTGGTACCAACAAAACGGATTCTCTGCGTGTACAGCGTGATTACAACTGCCAACCTTATTTATCTGGCGATATCACGCACGAGCTTACTGTTTTTTGTTTTTTTTTATGGCGCAGTGTAAAGCTTTGCGGTTGTTTTTGCAGCCCATGTTTCTCTACGTCGCCCATTATGCCACGCACTACAGCAGCAACGACGACCGCCTAGAGACCCCGGACCACTATACCAAGGGACACGAGTTTATCAAGAACGTGAATCGCACCCTGTACGCAGGTGGGTGTGCAGTTACTTTTGTAAGAGAAGAAGAAAATTAAAAAATAAGGGGGGGGGGGGGGGTCACTGCGAGCCTTTATCGTTACCATTCGTTGTTTGCTGGTTAGATATTCAGACAGAAAAAAGGACGCACTATCAAGACTAGTAGGGTGGCCAAGGGCAGGCAGTGTTTTCACACTGACTAAGACTCTGTCGCCCGTACAATTTCTCTGTAGTGATAAAGCAGGGCATACATACGTAGGGAAATTTACAAACAATAAGACCTCCAGATCGCATTGTGGGAATCGATGTCTTGCGAAGCAGTCGGCGATGAAATGGCCTGTTACGATTGTTTGGCACTGAGCCAAGTCCTACGAATAAGGTGCAGTGTGCATCAGCGGATATGTGCCTAATTTGGCACGTCGACAGCACAGTGGCAACTGAATGGTTGCTCATGGTACTACGTAACGTTGGCGCTGACTTTAGTGCACAGCACAGTCTCTTTTGTTAGGGAGATATGCGCGCTACCTTGCGCTGATGAGCGTATCGTGAACGTCTGTTGTTGCAGTATTTCTATAGCATCGAGCAATGTTGAAAGAAACACGCTGACTGAAAGCAGAACACAATAATCTTTCAT
The DNA here is from genome assembly GCA_013339685.2 of Hyalomma asiaticum. Lineage (NCBI taxonomy): Eukaryota > Metazoa > Arthropoda > Arachnida > Ixodida > Ixodidae > Hyalomma > Hyalomma asiaticum. The sequence continues at coordinate 24,982,534 of CM023482.1, forward strand.
GGCAAGCACAATCGACATTACAGAAGCACCATCATCACGACTGATGGTGCAATAGGTTTATGCACTGTACATGCCGTGTGAAAGGAGCCTTTCCGGCCTAGTGGTAGCGTACTTGTTTGGCACCGCGGGGGCCGAGGTTTTGATTCCTGTCCCCTAATATTCGGAATAGGTTGCCTGCGGAAATCACAGCACGTTCGTCTGTGTATGTCAGCAGGCATGATAAGAATGTGCCTGCTAACAAGCACGATAAGCAGACGCGATAGGACATGCCAGCAGGCACAATAAGACGCTGTCTTAAGAAATCATTGCTATAATGCATACAAGAGCTATACATGTATAATAGAACCTAATAAACATGGTCTGTATTGTATATAGAAAGTATGTCTTCATTGTTTCTTTGAAAGTGAGCAATGATGGAGAGCTTTGCGCACTAGTAATCACGTCTGGATATAAATTTCGGAAAGGTAGAGTTGTACGAGCCAGTTGCATTGTACAGTAGTCAGTCCTGCAAAGAGGAACTCGTCCTCTTTCTTGAAATCGTACTGGGCGAAGCTGATAACGGCACTTTTAATGAAAATTTCATGCACCTTTACCAAGTTCGTTCCGTATGTATAAGGCGAGGCTAACTTCGAATCGGATATTTATGTTTAAAAGGGCATGTTTCTGAAGGAAGCATGTGCTGTGGTCACGGCGTCCTGTGTTTTCAATACTGTGGGCTGTTTGTTTTTGTTAACTTGAGATGGTTAAGTTTGGACTTCCGTGTGCTAACCCATATCAGCAGGCAATAGCTGAAACGGGACTGAATTAACGCGTGAGACAAATGGCATTTCGGCGAAGTAGAAATGAAATGCTTAACCCTAAACAATATGCTACTTGACCTACGGGGCTTCGAATGAATTTACGTGACGTGAGGTGTGAACCATAGATTTTTGCAAATAGAGTGTCCAGAAATTTGAATATTGAGGTCTGTTCGACTATAAAACTATTGAATTTACAGCAACCGCAATTTTCATGATATTTTCTACTACGCATGTTTTTTATTCTGCTGTATATAATGAAATATAGTCTGCAGTAAAGAAGTTTTATTATTGTACAGTCATTACTTTTTCGCAGAAACATTCCACTCATTTATGATTGACTTATTTCGTACGCACTTCATTTGTTCCATTAGTTTGATGAATGGCGTCTGAATGGTTCCAAGAATGCCGCAGAAAATTAAGTCAACCTTGAACTAACGCTGCTCGCCTGTTTTGCCTTCACGTTCCATCGTATACGGTGCTACCTTCAGTGGAGCAGCCACCCATAGTGTAAATCATATAGCGTAATTCTTGCTCCGGTGCAATTGCATGGGGATCGAGTGTATGCGAAGCGTATTGCAATCTCTGCACAGTGACACAATTCGTCACACAATTGTGCGCTTGCTCTGAAATTTGTATCCTTTTTGTTTGTTCCATTTATGGGGAAACAAATACATGGTCTTTAAGAAATACGTTCAGGCAAGCTCGAATCGCAGCGCCATTATTTTTCTTTTTTTTCTTTATTCCTTTTTGGCAGGTATGGTAACCGCCTTGGACTACTCTGTGGGCGAGATCATATCGAGCCTGGACGAAGCTGGCATACTGAACAACAGTTTCATCGTGTTCGCCTCGGACAACGGCGCCCCCGCCACGTTTTGGGATGCGCGCGCCGCATCTCCGTGGCCGCTGCGCGGAGAGAAGGACACGCTCTTTGAAGGCGGCGTCCGAGTGCCTGGCATCGTGTGGGCCCCGAAGTCACTTCGGCAGCGCATGGGATCCGAGTACATGCCACTCTTTCATGCGAGTGACTGGTTGCCCACGCTGTACGAGCTAGCCGGTTAGTGCGTCGAAGCTTCAATCGATGAAAGTTGTTGGTAAATGCCAAATATTAGGCAATTTTCATTGCAACTTTCAATTTCTCTACCAAACGTCAAACCGTTGTAGTTGACAACTTGATAACAGTTTTGTCTATATATTACGTTGAAAATACTGAGCTAGTACGCCAACTGATTAGGCCGGATGGCCTTCCATAATGAAACTGGGAGCAGGGCGGTGCATGATGGCGGAATTCAGACGAAGCAAAAATAGCAATTGTAGGCTGAACTTCCTAAAAAGAATTATGTCTGTCTTTCTGGCAACAAAAATCTTGCCAATAACCATGATTGATTTTCTCCAGCGATGAATATTACAGGGAAGTATTGAGTTCCTCAAGCATAAATTATATATAGGCATCGCGGTTTGATCGCCTTGTCATTGGCTGAAAATGGAGGACACTGAAGGACAGGTAAGAACTATGCATGCGTAAATACAGTATTACACCTTCCATTATCCCTGGCGACCGCGAAAAATACGTTCCTTTTTATACTGCCAAAAAATGAAAAAAGGCTGTCCTCATTGCTTGCTCTGCAGTGGCGGGCTGTTCTACTTGATATCTGAAAGCACTGCCTACTTCTCAGAGTTTGACATTCAGGTTTCAGGACACAGCAGATGCAAGTTTGCTGTTGGTAATGTGGTTTTGCGTGTTACCCCTCCACAACATTGTCTTTGCCTTCAAGTTAACGTACCTATGATTCCTTTCTGAAATTTAAACAAACGTGTATTTCCCGAGTCTTCCATCCAGGCTATTGAACAGCTTATTCCTACCAAGATTAGACAAGATTGCAAAAGATTGGACAAATAGTAAAGGTTAATGGAACCTTTACACGCGTAGGCAAAGTGTGGGTGTGCACCCATCGGTTGCCTCTTACCAAGAAAACAGGTGCACAACCATGATCGTCAAATTAAACCATCGTAACTTCTGGCAACAAGTTTTCTTTCGTGCATTGAAAGTGTAAGTGCATTCATTTTGACGTCATTGAAGATGTATCGTTAGACACTAGGCTTGCACAAAAAAAAGAAAAAAAAAACTACGTGTTTCTACACCTGCTGCCTCAGTGACAAGCTTATAGGGTTCAGCATGATTTGTGACATATACGTGACACTTAATACATTTATGACCGCTCAACTGAGAGCATACAAAAGCAAGCTCATAGCAACGCTCACCTGAATCTATAGTAACGGACAGGATACAATTGCAGGAAGTAGCAAGGGGCCCATTTGAAAAGCACTGGAAGGAGGAAGCGTAATCCGCCATCTGTTCATTCCAAACATTCTCACAAGTGTTGTACTCAGCAGTGTGTAGGGGCGCGATCTTTTTGCTGCATTGTAAGGAACTTTATAAAATGTCAGTAGCTGCATATTTATATCTGCCGTATTCACGCAATTTTACTTACACAAGTCAAAGCATGGCTCAACGCAAACTCAAAAATACTGAAATCATCCAGATCGTAAGACATATGTGTCGTCATTGCTATAGTCCAAACTAGAAGAGAAGCTCAGGGGAAGGTGAAGGCTTGAATCGATGAACAAATTGCAAAGTACCATTTAGAACAGGGAATGTCGCGGGACCCAACGTTTCGACAAGCGGACTTCTCTTCTTCAGGGCGGCAACTGCCTTCTCCAGCGTTCGTTTATGTACGCCTTTGCACACTCTCCCCCGTCCTCAGAAAGAGAGGAGAAGAAGAGCAGCACGTGCGAACAGCACAAAATAAAAAAAGAAGGGGGGGGGGGGGTGCAGGGGAATTTGGGTGACAGGTGTTAGCGTGACTAATATAAATGGCAAGAGCTAAAGCTTCCAAAGAATCCGCTCCTTGTACATATCTTGCAAATGCATTGTGTGCACAGAGCTAGAAAGCAGGATGAAAAAAGGAACGCAGGCTCGGAAGAAAGTTGCTCCTATGGCATGTGTCCCCCCCCCTCCACCCCACACCACCTGCGCCGCACCAACAGTGCATTTCGCCGAAAGCTTGCGGCTAAAAAAAGTAACTACACTGTTTAACGCCGTTCTGGTCGAACTGGATGGGGGCTCCGCACCTGAAAGTAGACTCTCCCGGAGAAACATTGTTAGCTTGTGCATACCTTAATCTTTTGTCGTCTTTGCTAACCCCCCACCGTATCCAATGGACTGAAGGGTTCCCTTTGAATTATCTTTGGTGGAAATGCGCTTTGGACGCGAACAGAGAAGACGAAACACACACAGCGCAACTGTCAACTTTATTCAATCATTTCAACCATAAAGTTGAAAGTTGCGCTGTTTGTGTTTCGTCTTCTTCTCTGTCCGCGTCCAAAGCGCATTTCCACCAAAGATAATGCAAAACCAACTAGCCCAAGTGAGTGCCTTGACGAACTTCCCTTTGAAAGGTTTATGCCTGTAGGCTGGAGAGTACCGAACCTGTATATGAGATACGATTCCCTGTATTTTCTGTCCCTCGACGAGCGGAAGTTTCCTTGAAGTATGTAGAGTTTCAGTTCATCGAAATTATGACCTGCCATATGAAAATGCTGCGACACTGTCTTCGGCAGGTTATTCGCGGTGTCCGCGCGATGCCCGTTTAATCTAACGTTAATTGGTTGACCAGTCTCGCGGATGTACTGCTTGTGACAGAGTGAACATTCCAACATGTAAATAACGTTTGAACTAATGCAAGTGAAACGTGATTTTACATGATGGACATAGTCACTTCCCGTGCTTTTAACTTTCAGATCATTTTAAATATGCTTGCAAGTCTTACATCTGGGACGGGAGCAAGTTATTACGCAGGCGGTGCGCTGAGGGTTTACTTTTGCATGTGCCAGCAGGTCCTTAAAGTTTCTATTACGGGGGTAGGTGACTCTTGGTATTTCCGGAAACGCTTTTCTAAGGCGATCGTTGCTTGTTAGTATTGGATAGTATTTCCGAAGAATGTCATTTATGTTTGGAAGCGCATTGGAGTATTTCGTTATGAATGCTAGCGGTTGGTTGGCCTGCGCTTTAGGGGCTCTTTTTTCTAGTGCTGGTGTCCTATCTAGTTTACGCGCGTCATTGTATGCCTTGTTGAGAGCGTCGTGCGGGTGATTTCGTTCAGCTAAGGTTGCCTTTAAATTGCTTAAGTGGTGAACGTAATCCGCGTCGTTGCTACAAATCCTTCTTATGCGCCTTGCCTGTCCTATAAATATCCCCTGTTTGCAGTGTCGCGGGTGATGACTATTATAATCTAGATATTGCTGGCTGTCCGTTGGCTCTCTGTAAAGTGTACTTAGTTTTCCTTTTTCGATGGATACTGTCGTGTCAAGAAAATCAATTTTACTAGAAGAGTGGTGCATGGAAAACTTAATGCTGGGATGAAAGTTGTTCAAATGCTCAAAAAATGTGCTTAGTGCACTTACACCATGTTCCCAAATAATAAAGATATCGCCTATGTAACGGAGGTAGGTGCGAGGTTTTAGCGGAGACAATTCCAAAAGCTGTGCTTCTAGTTGCCCCATGAAGATATTGGCGTAGGTCGGCGCGAAAGGAGTTCCCATGCTGGTGCCAAAATTTTTCAGGTAGTTGGTCGATTGAAATTCAAAGTAATTAAGTGTAAGTACTAATTTTAGTAACGCGATGTAAACTTCAGCGGCGTGTGCACGTTTGCTATTCTGTATTGCCTTCGAGAGCGCTTTGATTCCTTCTGTGATAGGTATGGAAGTGGCATCTAGCGTTACCAGAATAGACTGATCAGAAAGTGTTTGTATTCCTTTAATAGACTCTATAATCCACAGGTGAGGCGTATCCTGAATAAAGGACGGAAGGTTGGGCGGTATGTCAGACAGATGGTGATTAAGAAACTTCGAGAATGGCTCCGTCGGGGTGTTGTTGTTAGACACTATGGGTCTTCCCGGTATTTCGGCAGTAAGTAGTTGATCTGTGCTAACCTTATGGATCTTAGGAAGGAGGTGGAAACGGGCTGCTTGTTTATTATCAGGCATTAAGAAGCGGTACTCGGATTGTGTGATTAATTCGCTGGCTAAAAGGTCTGTTATCGCTCGTCGTATCCTGTTGCTGTATTCCACAGTTGGGTCAGAATCTAATTTATGGTAATATGTGTTGTTTTTGAGCTGCTTGATTGTCTCATTCTTGCACTTTTCTAGTGGCCATATTGATATACCACCATCCTTGTCTGCTGGTTTTATTATGATGTCCTTTCTGTCCGCGAGTTGTTTCAAGGAATCGTGCTCTTCGCGAGATAGGTTCTTTGGTTTGCGACTGTGCGTTGTTGTATTCAGGATGTCTCGTGTGACTAGTTTTATGTGCTCATCTAGCTTGGCATTGCTCAGAATCTGGTGTCCACGTGCTTGGCGGTCGGAGCCCGGGTCAATATTTGTCTCCTGCCTCTACTTTATCAAAAAGGAGTTCTCTCATCCTCAGACGCCTGGAAAACTCTGTTATATCTTTGTGTAGCTCGAATTCATCAACTGCATTATTTGTCGGGCAGAATGTTAGACCGCGTTCTAGAAGACCTACTTCAACCGTGTTAAGGCTCTGTGATATATCTACCACCTTACCAGGGTGTTCTCGGCGCTGAACTAAGAATGTTTGTTGTGCTTATACAAGGATTTTGGACGTACATCTTAGCGTGAATGTCTTTGCGCTTTTGTATCGCTAATATTTTCTATTCCTGCCGTTCGACAAATTCGGCTAGTTCTTCCGTTTGTATTGCAGACCATTTGTATAGCAGATAGCTTAATGTCATTAAGATGGTTGATTTCACAAGTTGATTTCATTATTGTTCTTTTAAGGTATCTTTTAATTGGCAGAATTTTCTAGGACAGCTATTTCACATATCAATGGAACACACTTAAAACCCGAAAGGCATACCATTTGTCGTAGCTTGCGGTTGAAGTGTAATAACACGAGCACATACGCACCTACAAATGCACGTGATTTCCGCAGGTAACCTATTGCAAGCGTTAAGGGGGTAGGATTCGGACCCGGGCCCCCGAGGTGCCAACAAGCATGCTACTACTATAGCTACGACGACTGCTGCCGCACGTACAGCAAATAGACCTATTGAGGCGGCAGTTGTAAGGCCAATGCTTCTGTATAGTCGATTTCGCTTCGAGTGTGTGTGTGTGTGTGTGTGTGTGTGTGTGTGTGTGTGTGTGTGTGTGTGTGTGTGTGTGTGTGTGTGTGTGTGTGTGTGTGTGTTAAGCGCTACCGAAGCAATGCAATAGAAATGTGTTTTACTCTCACTCGCCATGCTTTTGTCGAAATTTGCTCGATTCCGTAATAATATTCAATGAATGACGCTTACGATACGCACATCCATTCATTGTAGCACGCACATTTCTGACAAAACAGAAGTCTGCTCTAACGTGAGTGTCAACGTTTAACGTTACGTTAAGTGTACAACCTCTCATGCTTTTTGCACAAAGATGGTCGTCCACTTGTCTGGATGCCAAACAATTCATCATGCGCAATCGCTAAATGCTGAGCATCGCACTGATTATCACAGTTCATTGGTATGCCGGATTTTTTTTTTCATTTGATGATGTAGGATCTTGCCATGTCGGTTACTGTGCGTAACGTGATGTTTCTACGAGGCGTAATAATTGTGCATTGAGACAGATAATTATCCCGCATGATTAAGAATAAAAAATTGTTGTGAAGAAACCAACTGCGTCTTTCGCAATTTGCGGATGACTACTGAATTTATGGGTGGCTAAGCCGTGGTAACCGCGCTTCAGTCTCACAGAAACCAGCGTAAAATTGCCGACATCATTGTTCTACGTGTTGTTTTGCACCACCTTTCTTCATTAAGACACGTCGTGACAAAGACAGCAGTGTGACTGAATTTCCTCATCTCTAGTGGAAGCTATATAGCGCAGTGCTTCTATACACATTCTAGCCATTTACATTGCAAAGAACAACGTCACAAGTTACTTCATTCTTAAAGTACGACGTTAACACAGGGTTGCCGACCAATGGTTTTTCACACTTTCACGATCCACAGCAAAGCAATTTCAGTGAACACCCCGTCCGCGGGAGCATCGGCCAGCACTACCATTGATCAGAGAGTGGACTCGCGTAGTAATGTCGTGCACTACCTCCGCAGATGGGAAGTGTTATCCTCCAGCAGTTCTATCCGTTCTTCTGCCTTCCCTTCAGCTGGTCCGTTTTAGGGATGATGATGATGACTGTGGTTCGGTTATGAAACGACGCTAATTTCTGCAACCCATGTAGGGAGCACGGCTAAGCATCCGTGGGGGTGGGGGAAGGGGAGTTAGAGGCCGTAGTGGTGGGCTCCGGAAATTTAAACCGCCTGGGGTTCTTTAACGTGCATTGACAACGCACAGTACACGGACCTCTGGCATTTTCGCCTCCATCGAAAATGCGACCGCCGCGGCCGGGATCGAACCCACGTATTTTGGGTGGCAGCCGAGTACCGTAACCACTACACCACCGCGGCGGACCGTTTTAGGGGCGAAGCACCTTAGGGCCGAGCTTGTGCCGTGCACCCGGCGTAGCTACCTAATTACAGTTGCACTCGTTATGGGGCACAGCGTCTCGTGAGAGAGAAGATGATGATGATTGTGGTTCGGTTAGGAAAGGACGCTAATTTCTGAAGCCCATGTAGGGAGCACGGATAAGCGTCAGTGGAGGTAGGGGAAAGGGAGTGAAAGAGATAGAGAGGAGAGAAAAGCCGTAGTGGAGGGCTGCGGAAATTTAGACCACCTTGGGTTCTTTATTAACGTGCTGTGACGACGCACAGCACACGGGCCTCTGGCATTTTCACCTCCATCGAAAATGCGACCGCCGCGGCCGGGATCGAACCCGCGTTTCTTGGGTGGCAGCCGAGTACCGTAACCACTACACCACCGCGGCGGACTCGCTCAGGCCTTCCCGCATGAGTATACGGATTAATCTCGTGAGAGAGAGCGAACGGCGCGCGTTGACTGTGGAAATGCTCTCTCTGCGCTCGCAAAGAACGAGAACGCGCCTTCGCCCGCGAGGGAGAACGCCAACGCAGGCAGCGCCTGCTAACGAGCTTCTTGTCTGAAAAAACCGACTACTCGCTTCGCACAACCATTCACCGGCCACCCCGTATATATAGGCACTGGATCTCGACCTGCAATGAAGTGCCGGTGGGAGATTTCTCTTGTGCGTAGTTGAACCATAAGGATTCGCAGCGTCCGTGTTAACCAAAAGTAATGCGGAACTCGACACGGTCTAATACGTGGGAGCGCAGAAGCCTGATAAAGACCAGGAGCATGAATGACAACGCGTGTGCAAACAATACACGTATTGTCACTGATTTACATGCAGGGGTGGGCAATGTCACCGGTGGTTTACGGTAACACACAACGATCCGCAGTGCTTCGCCCACTCGTCATGGATCACTTCGTGGAGATGCGTGGATTTTATTTTCGAACGCACAACACTCTTAAAGCTAACAAAATACGCTATTCATAAAATCTCTCTAAATCAACTACTACCTTCAACAAAATCACGTAAGGCAGTCAAGGCATATGTCTGCTTACCAGACCATGTCTGTGGTCCTGGTATTTTCCTGCTAACAAAAGAAGTATCGCTTTCGAAATTATTTACGACGTATACGAATTTTCTGTTCGTCAAACAGGCGCCATAGCGTAGAGAAAAAGTCATCCTTATAACCCTGAACCAATGAAATCAACGCCGCTTCGCTTTGCTTGTAGCAAAAGAGATGAAAGCTGTTTCCGCGTGCAGGCGGGGACGTGAGCAAAGTGTCAAAGTTGGACGGCGTCAGCCATCTCAAGTCTCTAAGAGATCCCGCTGCTGCGGGACCGAGGACGGAGGTGCTTCTCAACATCGACTCTAAAGATGGCAACTCAGCCTTCATATCAGATCATTACAAGCTGGTCAACGGTACTTTCCCGCGAGCTTCATCGGACTGGCTTCCATTGCCCGGTCAAAGAAAGAAGGCGGACGTGGAGTCCCAGCAAGCACGCGATGCCTGCATGAATTCACCCACGTTCAAGGTAAAAAAAGAAATCTGAAAGGTATTGTAGTACTGGGAGGAAGCGAAAAGTCCTTTTAGCGTAGGTCGAACGTTATGTTGTTGCCATTATGAAATGCATTAACGAATCCATCGGATGCGCTCAGTGCTTGCTAACGGTAGTGCGAGAGATACTCACAAGGTGTCGCGGACAAGAGTCTCATTAGTGCCATGCAGGTTGGGAATATAAACTTTTTCTAACTAGAACAGAAGCTCAGGGGGAAAGTGGCGGCTCGAATTGAAGTTGCCGTCCTAACGAGGACAAGTACACTTGTCAAAACGTTGCATGGTTCCACGACATTCCCGGTTCGTCATCGATTTCAGCGATGTCTTCATAAGTTAGGATCACTTTAAAGTATTTCGCTCGTTATTTTATTCATTATTTCACTTTTAGGGGCGAAGCTCTTTAGGGTGTGGGTCGTTGCCTCCTCTGTACTACTAGTAGTAGTATGTATGTAGCCACCTCGCTCCAACGGGAAGCTCGCGATCACCCTCGGCGCGTGCCTCCCGGCGCGCGAGCTCTCTCACTCTCCCATCTGCTGTCTTGTGTGAGAGAGAGAAAGAGAGAGCGAAAGGCGCGCATTGACTATGGAAATGCGCGCCTCTTTCTTCGATGAACGCGCTACCAGCTCGCAAAGAAGAACGCGCCCTCACCCGCGAGAGACAAGCTTGATGCAAGCAGCGTCTTCTAACAAGTTTCTTGATTGAAAAATACCGACTGCTCGCGCTGGAGAACCGTTCACTGGCCACCTATATATATATATATATATATATATATATATATATATATATATATATATATATATATATGCACTGGATCTTGCAATGAGGTGCCGGTGGGGATTTCACTTGTGCGTAGTCGAACCATAAGGATTCATAGCGTGCGCGCTAACTAAATCAATCCGGAACTCGGCACGATCTACGATGAACCTCCGGAACTTCGCCCACTCATCATCATTCACTGCGTGGATATGCTGTGAATTTTTAGATGCAACGCAGCTCTTTGACTAGCCTGTGTAACGCTGTCCCTCCGTGCGTCCGTACGAACGCGCCGCAACGCGCTCCTCTCGCCGCAGGTGTTGGAGCGGTGCCAAGTAGGTCACGCCGCGGCTGCGCGTTGACGTCACGCTCCCCTCGCAGTGCGCGCTGACGTCACTCTCTCCCTCGCCTGCCGCGCGCTCGCCGCAGCGCCCGCAGCTGTCGCCTCGCCCGTTCGCCCGCAACACCTGCCGGTACCGCCGCTCGCTACGCCGCCGACTCGTCGGTTCACGCGCAAAATTAACACCATCTTCCCAAAGGGCACCCTGATGGGATGCGAAGCACTCGCGTTAGCGCCGTTCAACCCGTGACGCCACCCGTGCGCAACGCTGCTGCTTCGCATCCCATCAGGGTTCCCTTTGGTAAGATGGTGTTAATTTTTTTGTGGAAGAACCTTTGCACAAGTTGGCATGGTAGTCGCCGGAAAAAAACCCGGAAGGAAGCCTGACTACACCATGCCCCCCAGGCAACAGCCGTAGCAGCGCAGTGGTTTAAAGTTACACACGATGTAAGCACAATAATGTGTGCGCACCAATGGGAAACGAAAACAAAATTACTTTTCTCTGTGGGTGTGCGCGCATGACGTTTTTGTATACAAGTCCAATATCGAGTACGAAGACATAAATGCGCCTACAGTAACATCACTTTATTTAAGACATAGTTATGCCAAGAAAACAGAGAACAAACTATCATCGCAAAACATATTACCATCAGAAACACTCTCCCGACTAGGTTGTCAGGTCGTAACTGTATCACGAGGCATCGCTACATAAATGAGGCGACAACAAATACTAAGTAAATACTGTCATGCAGGATTATGTGATTTTCCACGTTGTCGGGTCGCTGCAATGCATGCCAATAGTGTCTGCACGAGGAGGCCGCTGCGAACGGCGGTGCGAAGGGGACGCTGTGGTATCTCAACTTCTTGAAGATCAAGCATGGCCGATCGTTCTGTGCAATGTTGTGGCCATTTGTGCTTTGTATATAGTCAGGAAAACATCTGACATCCACACAATGATTCGAGCAATGTCCTCGAAAACCAAAATAAATAATAAGAAACGCTCATTAATAAAGGAATCCGTTAGTAAGAAACTTTTCCCCTTTACTAGGCGTAATTTTGTTGTGGTTTAGTTCCTTAAAAGGCCCGAATTTAAACAAATTGTAACATAAATAGGGCGCAGATAGGAGAGCCAGCAAAAGACGAAGACGAGGACAGTTGTTGGTGCTCGCGCTTGCTTCGCCTGAACGGCTGGTCGATTGAGCTTAGCTCTGTTCAATAAACGCCTCACTGGCTCAACGCTAAACGCGTACTATCAAGTGGTGGAAGTGCCGGGTACGGAGTTCCAGGATGGAAAAGAGAACCAGCACTCTCCACCACTTGCGTACTATCACGCGTACTATCAAAACGCGTACAAACGCGTATCAAACGCGTACTATCAAAATATCTTATGTGGCCCACGGTGCTTAAAGAATTATAGTTTTAGCAGCAATTAATTGGCAATACACGGCTACCATACAAATAAATCTGTTTTTGTAATGATGCTGGATTACTTTTACGCACGACTCCGAAAATTTGATCGAGCAGAATTTCACCTCTTTTTCAAGGGTCATATACACCAGCCAGTTTCTTGCCCGCACAAGATCTTCGAACAATTGCGAAGTTTTTCATCAATCGGAACAGAAGATTGCCGGTGTCTATTGATGAAATAAAGAGCAAAGAAAAATACGTTTTCTCCCAAGACTCATTTTAGCCCACCTTACCCTGCTTAAGTTGATCACAGTGAAGCCTCCTTTGCCCTTTTCTTGGTAGATCAAGTGGTCACAGAGAAATGGAGTACAGGTATCAACCTTTTCCTTCACCGATGCCAATCCGTACTCAAAATATAATGTGCATTAATTTGTGGTGATTTTAAAAACAAAGAAACGATCGCACGTCCCAGCTAGCACACAAAGGACTTAAGACGTCTTTAAAACAGATATCCGAGAGGTTAACGACGTCGCAGAAACGTCACGCGTAAGAAGTTTTGGTCTAGAAGACGTCGTATATCTCGTCTAATGTCCGTCTTGCTGCACATAAACGAGACGTTTCCTGAACGTCTTCGAAACGTCATCAAAAAGCTGGTCTTTTCGACGGCTTGGGGGAGCCTCCAATAATCCCATCTACTGGGATTTCTGAGTCCGTTTAAAGACTTCCCAAAGACGGGATTTCTGAATCCGTTTAAAGACTTACCAAAGACGTCATCAAAAAGCTGTTCCTTAAACGTTAGCCATAATCTGAAAAAGAAGCAGGAATCGTGCTCGGGAACGGGGCGCGCTCACCAAAATTTTGATCTGGTTACCACCCTCAGAATGTAAGCTGATGCTATAGAATACAAATAACCACAAGACATTTTTAGCACCCCTAAGGCATTAACTCTGTGGTTCTGAAGGTGTCAACGGAATCATAATTTTGGGGGGCACCCCAATCCGCGGACGCCGTCCCTGCCTTTCTAGCACACAAAGGATTTAAGACGTCTTCGAGACGGATATCCGAGACGTTAACGACGTCTCAGAGACGGCATGCGTAAGAAGTTTTGGTCTAGAAGACGTCGTATATCTCGTCTAATGTCCGTCTTGTTGCCCATAAACAAGACGTTTCCTGAACGTCTTTGAAACGTCTTCAAAAAGCTGGTGTTTTCGACGGCTTGGGGGAGCCTCCAATAATCCCATTTACCGGGATTTCTGAATCCGTTTAAAGACTTACCAAAGACGTCATCAAAAAGCTGGTCTTTTCGACGGCTTGGGGGAGCCTCCAATAATCCCATTTACAGGGATTTCTGAATCCTTTTAAAGACTTACCAAAGACGTCATCAAAAAGCTGTTCCTGAAATGTTAGCCGTAATTTGAAAAAGAAGCAGGAATCGTGCTCGGGAACGGGGCGCGCCCACCAAAATTTTGATCTGGTTACCACCCTCAGAATGTAAGCTAACGCCTGAGGGGTACAAATAACCACAAAACATTTTTTTGCACCCCTCAGGCATTAACTCCGTCGTTCTGAAGGTGTTAACGGGATCATAATTTTGGGGGGCACCCCCATCCGCGGACGCCGTCCCTGCCTTTGTGGTAGTAGCTGCGACCTGCTATGTTATCAGCAGCACCATAATCTTTTCGATGCTGCAGGGTGGGGGGTAGTGCCAGCAGAATACTTTCGTAGTTACATCCTAGGAAGAAGTCCTGGCATCGCAGTTACCTGGAATTCCCTTTTTTTTTCGTGGTTAAAGGCATCAGCACTGAGTGCAACAGAGCAAAAATAGTGCAGTAAGGTAGGTACACAGTTCGCAACAAGGCTTCATCAGTCTTAGCATTTAAGTCAAAATTGGCTGTCATGAATACAAAAATCAATCTAGCATGTAATTTGTTGAGTATGAAGCAAATCTACCAAAAATAGTAATGACATATCTTTCTACAGTGAAGGATAGACAGTTTCATGGCAAGCGGCCTAGCAAGGAGGCCTCTGTGCCAATGATCACGCAGTCGAAACACTGCTACATCATCATTTTATTGAGAAACTAACTTGTGCAAGTTAAAAAAAGAAGAAAATGAGAAATGCCAGAAAAACAAAACAACAAATATTCAAGAGCAACTGCCGAAGAAATACTTTAAATATATTTGGAACTTATTAAACACTAGAGGCTCACAAAAGAGCACTAGTAGTCACACAATAATCAACAGCCAAACGACTATGCGCTTTTCACCATGAGAGCAGCGCATCCGGTTATATGAGCAGAGACAGAACAATGGATGACTGTGTGACAGCCGCTTTCAATCATGTTATGCAGTATCTTCACCGCATAAAATCAAGGAATATAAACACAAGAACTCAAATATGACTCAGACATGAAAGTGAAAATTTGTCTAGGACATCAGCTGATGTAATGAAGCAAACTTTAAAAGACAACCAAAAATATCAATCAAGTGTCAACGAATATTGACCAAAGTGACCTTCAAAGAAATTAGCGCATGAAATATTAAAAAAATCGGTATAATGAGCAACGTCGCAATGCAGTGCACAATCTCTCACAGCGAGCAACGTTACATCGAAGCAACCTCCATTTCATAATGAAGCTACATACGTGCTCGAAGTTGAATACAGTGGAGACAGCATTGAGGCGACGAAAAAGAAAAAACAGAAGCAATATTCTCAATTACATATACAAAATACAGATGTGGCTCTCTACAAAGCACTGTATTACGCACATATATGCAAATCTGACATGAACGGAGATCAAACTGGCAAGCATCAGTTGGAAGCCAAAAAAGAAAAAAAAAAAGAAGATTTTGGCACCCAGCACATGAAGCTATTCCTAAAAGGGACTTCAAATAACCATCAGGTCTACATGTGCAGGATAAAACTGAGGGTCTTCGAATTTCGCCTTGTTTCACATTTAAGGAAAACACTGTTACCTTATACCTTGTCATTACACAAAACACTTCGAACAGCCAACTCCTTTGAGAATGCAACCTCCACCAAACGCGCAACCAGTTCACGTTCACGCTCATCAAAAACTAGTTGTAGTGTCCAGGCTTAGTGCAGCTGGTGAATACGATGCTACTGGCATCACATGACACGCTGAAACCGCCGTCGCGGAAATGCTTTCAATGTAGAACCTTGGTAGGGCCGTGGTAGAACACAGTTGGTGCCCTATCAGGTTATCCGTACAACCGCCGATTAAACCGCATGTATTCCTGCAAACGAAAAAAAAAAAGGGGGGGGGGGGGGGGCCGCTATTTTCTATAAAGCTGTTCTACAACTGTGCTTTGAGGAACGAAATTTGAAATGCATCTCTGTCATAGACTGCGCCCTTTACAGGAAGTGTTCATAATATCGTGCAACTTGCAATAGATAAACACTAGAAATGAATTAATGAATTTTCCTCGAGTGCCTGGTACTTCTGCACTGCTGCCTGCACCATATATATATATATATATATATATATATATATATATATATATTATAATTCTTTCACGGTAGCCAGAAGAAAATCTTGTTGATCTCTCTCTCTCTCTCTCTCTCTCTCTCTCTATATATATATATATATATATATATATATATATATATATATATATTTAACGAAGCAACAAACTATGAAGCCTAGGAAAACATAGGAGAAGTTATTGGGGTTCTTAATTGTAGTATTATACTTGTGAAGTAGGAAGGAATTTAGGCGGACGAAAAGACAAACCTGCCTTCTGTGGGAACCGAACCCACGACCTTCGGATAAGGCGTCCGATGATCTACCGCTGAGCTACGAAGGCGGTCGTCTCCACCCCCACCCCCCCGTCCCTTTTATCGGGTCTATGTGCACATACAATAACACTCACAGGATTGTATGTACCTATGTACATATATACGAAGGACAGCGAGTTCCGCCGAAGCTTGGACGCTCGTGCTAGATGCCCAGCGATGAAAAGGAAGAGAAGAAAGAAGTCAGGATACAACAGCCGGCCTGCGGCAAAGGCGCTGTGTCTATGTCTCTATCATTTACAATATACAGTGGTGTTCGGGCCATCTCCGCAGGAAACTTGATGCATCTCCTGATGCTACCACCGCCGAATAGTATGGCACTCGTGAACGTTAAACTGCACATTACTGATTCGTAGTTTATTTTGGATGCATTCCCATACACAGCATGTAGAAATCGGGTGACACACATGCTTCACACTTAGACTGTGAGAATATTCTTCGAGGCGTGCTTACGTGCTCACTGCGCACTCGGTATGAAAGGGCCCCTGCAACACTTTTCGAACGCACTGAGCAAACGGTGCCAATCAATCGTTGAGACTTCTGTAAACGTGTGAGCCAAATGTTATTGTGCTGCAAGCAGCAGTGGATTTGCAGTTTCATTTTAAATACATCATGCAATCGCCTGCAATTGTTCCAACAACTGACGTCACTAGCAGCACCGACCAACGACTTGCCTGCTCTTCTTTCAACAAGTAACGTCACTGGCGCCAACGACTAGGTCCCTTCGCTCACCTCGGTCTTTTAAAGACAGGCACTCAGATTGCCTTTATTTCTTTAATGCAAAATGAACAAATATATATAGGCAAATGAGTTCTGCGGAAACCCGCAAGGGTGGGTAACGTTTGCCTTGTGCTACAAAACGGCTGGATGCTAATTTTCCCTTTCATGAACAAATATATAATTGCAGACTACCTTTCCGTGACCGTAAGTTCAGCCAGTGATATATCTGCCTCGAACAAAGTAGTCGACGGCCTAGTGACACTTGTTGGAACGAAGAGCAATGTTAATTACAGCTGTGTTTGAATCCCTGGTGCACGCAGCTCAATAATACTTGGCTCACACGTTCACAACAACCTCCACGACTGTTAGGCATCGTTTGCCATCGAGATTCCAAATGTCGCAGGCTCCTTTATTAAATGGGACCTTCAAGGTCGCGCGATCTAGGGCACATTGACTGCGCATCACATCTGTGCATAGCATCAACAAATTTTCGCTGTGGCTCCGATTTCGCCTGCACAAAACTGCCTTCCATGGCCAGGTAATAGTGAATTTAGTACAATGCAACGAAATATGGCTCATTTGGGGTAGCGAGTATGTCGCGGGGTAGGAGGAAAACGTCAAACGTTCCGCTGAAAACTGTTGAATGGCACCGTGGCTTTGATTTGACGATATCAGGGGTGGAAGCGGGCTTGAGTGTTTTGGAGCAGCTCAGGGAGCAGGAATAATGCTGTTTTGGAGCAG
This sequence comes from Hyalomma asiaticum, assembly GCA_013339685.2. Taxonomy (NCBI): domain Eukaryota; kingdom Metazoa; phylum Arthropoda; class Arachnida; order Ixodida; family Ixodidae; genus Hyalomma; species Hyalomma asiaticum. Next base: position 25,000,206 of record CM023482.1, read on the forward strand.
CTTTGGAGCACCAAAATGTGTGTTTTGGAGCAATGCAAGTTAGTTTTGGAGCAGAATTCTAGGGTCAAACATTATTGTCGTTTAATGCTTTTTTTTATTTCTGGTAAACACAAAAATTTTAGAAAACATTCAATACCGACAAACCAACCACACTTAACACAATAATATATATATATATATATATATATATATATATATATATATATATATATATATATATATATATATATACAGGCACGCGCGTACGTGTTATTAAAACATCACAGCTGTGATAGAGCAATGACTAAGGAAAACGAGATAAGTGATGTTTTGAATAGCTGCACTTGACTAGGCTGACACATAAACGTTCATGGTAATAAAGCGCACCGTCGCTGACATGAACAACTGAGGACTAGAAATCAATAAATATTGGTTGCTTTCATGCTAAACTCCATGAGGCTCTTATAAAAAACGCTCAAAAAAGGTTATTGTCCCATCATTAAAACGACACAGCCGACATTACAACAGAGAGGAAAACGGAGATCCTTCGTTGCTAAACCTGACTACACTTCAGAGAAATTTTTTTAAATGCTCACATTGCCAAAACATACCCAGCTAGCACACAAAGGATTTAAGATGTCTTCGAGACGGATATCCGAAACGTTAACGACGTCTCAGAGACGGCACGCGTAAGAAGTTTTGGTCTAGAAGACGTCGTATATCTCGTCTAATGTCCGTCTTGTTGCCCATAAACGAGACGTTTCCTGAACGTCTTTGAAACGTCTTCAAAAAGCTGGTCTTTTCGACGGCTTGGGGGAGCCTCCAATAATCCCATTTACCGGGATTTCTGAATCCGTTTAAGACTTACCAAGACGTCATCAAAAAGCTGGTCTTTTCGACGGCTTGGGGAGCCTCCAATAATCCCATTTACAGGGATTTCTGAATCCGTTTAGACTACCAAAGACGTCATCAAAAGCTGTTCCTGAAATGTTAGCCGTAATCTGAAAAAGAAGGCAGGAATCGTGCTCGGGAACGGGGCGCGTCCACCAAAATTTGATCTGGTTACCACCCATCAGAAATGTAAGCTAACGCCTGAGGGGTACAAATACCACAAAACATTTTTTTGCACCCCTCAGGCATTAACTCCGTCGTTCTGAAGGTGTTAACGGGATCATAATTTTGGGGGCACCCCCATCCGCGGACGCCGTCCCTGCCTTTGTGGTAGTAGCTGCGACCTGCTATGTTATCAGCAGCACCATAATCTTTTCGATGCTGCAGAGTGGGGGGTAGTGCCAGCAGAATACTTTCGTAGTTACATCCTAGGAAGAAGTCCTGGCATCGCAGTTGCCTGGAATTCTTTTTTTTTCGTGGTTAAAGGCATCAGCACTGAGTGCAACAGAGCAAAAATAGTGCAGTAAGGTAGGTACACAGTTCGCAACAAGGCTTCATCAGTCTTAGCATTTAAGTCAAAATTGGCTGTCATGAATACAAAAATCAATCTAGCATGTAATTTGTTGAGTATGAAGCAAATCTACCAAAAATAGTAATGACATATCTTTCTACAGTGAAGTATAGACAGTTTCATGGCAAGCGGCCTAGCAAGGAGGCCTCTGTGCCAATGATCACGCAGTCGAAACACTGCTACATCATCATTTTATTGAGAAACTAACTTGTGCAAGTTAAAAAAAGAAGAAAATGAGAAATGCCAGAAAAACAAAACAACAAATATTCAAGAGCAACTGCAGAAGAAATACTTTAAATATATTTGGAACTTATTAAACACTAGAGGCTCACAAAAGAGCACTAGTAGTCACACAATAATCAACAGCCAAACGACTATGCGCTTTTCACCATGAGAGCAGCGCATCCGGTTATATGAGCAGAGACAGAACAATGGATGACTGTGTGACAGCCGCTTTCAATCACGTTATGCAGTATCTTCACCGCGTAAAATCAAGGAATATAAACACAAGAACTCAAACATGACTCAGACATGAAAGTGAAAATTTGTCTAGGACATCAGCTGATGTAATGAAGCAAACTTTAAAAGACAACCAAAAATATCAATCAAGTGTCAACGAATATTGACCAAAGTGACGTTCAAAGAAATTAGCGCATGAAATATTAACAAAATCGGTATAATGAGCAACGTCGCAATGCACTGCACAATCTCTCACAGCGAGCAACGTTACATCGAAGCAACCTCCATTTCATAATGAAGCTACATACGTGCTCGAAGTTGAATACAGTGGAGACAGCATTGAGGCGACGAAAAAGAAAAAACAGAAGCAATATTCTCAATTACACATACAAAATACAGATGTGGCTCTCTACAAAGCACTGTATTACGCACATATATGCAAATCTGACATGAACGGAGATCAAACTAGCAAGCATCAGTTGGAAGCCAAAAAAGAAAAAAAAAGATTTTGGCACCCAGCACATGAAGCTATTCCTAAAAGGGACTTCAAATAACCATCAGGTCTACATGTGCAGGATAAAACTGAGGGTCTTCGAATTTCGCCCTGTTTCACATTCAATGAAAACACTGTTACCTTATACCTTGTCATTAAACAAAACACTTCGAACAGCCAAGTCCTTTGAGAATGCAACCTCCACCAAACGCGCAACCAGTTCACGTTCACGCTCATCAAAAACTAGTTGTAGTGTCCAGGCTTAGTGCAGCTGGTGAATACGATGCTACTGGCATCACATGACACGCTGAAACCGCCGTCGCGGAAATGCTTTCAATGTAGAACCTTGGTAGGGCCGTGGTAGAACACAGTTGGTGCCCTATCAGGTTATCCGTACAACCGCCGATTAAACCGCATGTATTCCTGCAAACGAAAAAAAAAGGGGGGGGCCGCTATTTTCTATAAAGCTGTTCTACAACTGTGCTTTGAGGAACGAAATTTGAAATGCATCTCTGTCATAGACTGCGCCCTTTACAGGAAGTGTTCATAATATCCTGCAACTTGCAATAGATAAACACTCGATAAATAATAAACACTCGCTCACCTCGGTCCTTTTAAAGACAGGCACTCAGATTGCCTTTATTTCTTTAATGCAAAATGAACAAATATATATAGGCAAATGAGTTCTGCGGAAACCCGCAAGGGTGGGTAACGTTTGCCTTGTGCTACAAAACGGGTGGATGCTAATTTTCCCTTTCATGAACAAATATATAATTGCAGACTACCTTTCCGTGACCGTAAGTTCAGCCAGTGATATATCTGCGTCGAACAAAGTAGTCGACGGCCTAGTGACATTTGTTGGAACGAAGAGCAATGTTAATTACAGCTGTGTTTGAAACCAAATAAAAAATTCCCTGGTGCAAGCAGCTCAATAATACTTGGCTCACACGTTCACAACAACCTCCACGACTGTTAGGCATCGTTTTCCATCGAGATTCCAAATGTCGCAGGGCTCCTTTATTAAATGGGACCTTCAAGGTCGCGCGATCTACGGGCACAGTGACTGCGCATCACATCTGTGCATAGCATCAACAAATTTTCGCTGTGGCTTCGATTTCGCCTGCACAAAACTGCCTTCCATGGCCAGGTAATAGTGAATTTAGTACAATGCAACGAAATATGGCTCATTTGGGGTAGCGAGTATGTCGCGGGGTAGGAGGAAAACGTCAAACGTTCCGCTGAAAACTGTTGAATGGCACCGTGTCTTTGATTTGACGATATAGGTATAGGCATGCACAGCTAGATCCCGGCACCGGACAAGCTGGCGGCGCCCGTACTAAATAATAAAAATAAACAAAATACGTCCAAACGTTCATGTATAAGTCGTCGTAACACGCCGCTCACCCATAGCCCGACGTACTAATTTAGTTCGTCGTTCGTCGCCTTATTATCGCTGTCCTACGCTATCAGCCCAGCAACATGGTTCAAGTCTTCACTCCCCAGTCCGTACCACGTGAAACACTGGACAGCTTATGGCATACCAAAAATCTACTGTACACAACAGCGTCCCTGTAACACCACTGTGGAACCAGATAACAGGTCTTGTAATTATTTTGGTATTTGCGGTCTGCAAGAATAACGAACCCCAAATGCAGAAAACCGCAACAGCGGGGACAATGAGAAATAATAATAACGAACATTCGCAAACGAGTCACATGCCTCTGACAAAGTTTAAATATGACCGAGAACGAGCACAACGACACTCATGCTCATATGAATGCTGAGCTGCGAGAAGTCATTCCACCACCATAAGACGTCATGATTGCCTGCTTCAGTTCTGCTGACATGCCACAATAAACAATGCGCGATTTTCACATCCACATCACATGCACGTAAATTTCGCAGCTCTGAACTGAAATCTCACGACTGCAATGCAACAGTGAAAGGACGCGCGGCAACGGCTGCCCTACAACGCGCGATATCACATGCATGTATTCGTCTGTGTAAGACACGAGTAAATTACTACTACCCGACATTGTTGTACATGCGCTGCACTCGCTACCCGTAACGACCAAATGACAGGATGGTGGGAACGAAGCCAATGCACTCGTTACTCACTAATCAGGCTCAACACGCACATAGACCTAAGAAAATTTCAGAATGCAATCATACACGATGATCTGAATAATAAAACCACAGTTGCGTTGCGTTTAATGCGTCAACTATCTTAGACCTTACATAGCATTAATCCTCCTTGTATCTGTCACAGAACGATTCGCCCTATCCACGGAACACATGAGTGATCTCACAGGCATCATGCTAAGCCATTCAAATGTGGTACTTACATTTATTTTCGGCGAGACGTAGTTATTGGTGTTACGGGATCCAGTCACAGAAGCGCCGGAATTGAACCAGGGTTAACATAAGGAGGAAAGTAGAAAGAACATAATGCCACCACACAAACACACGCAGCAGTTGCAGCAGGCTAACAGAATTTTCCCAGAAACGAAGGAAGAGCCGGCCGCCAACAACTTGACCACACTTACTCCACGACCAACCACGCAAACGAGCTTCGCTGCCTTTGCTTCGTGTCCCCGCGTGTTTGCGCCAGCCTGCGCCCTCTCGCCTCATCTCCCTGGTAACCGGCGAGAAGGAGCCAGACATTCTGGCGCCTCCCTCCCGGCCCCATTGCAGCTGGCGACACCTCGGCGCCGTGCATTGTGTCGACGCCCGCCGACGCTTTGGGGAGGGAGGGGAGGGGGGCGGTATTCTTCCACGTCTGCTTACCGTCTTGCGTAGGACGTTTCGAAGACGGATTCATTGTCCCTTTGATGTCGCTGCCCCTTAGTTCGCGTGGCTGACGTCTTTGAGACGTCAGCCACGCGAACCAAGACGTTAATCCCCCAATAAGACGTCTTTTTGGTCTTGTGTGCTAGCTGGGTAACTGCTCTCACGTACAAATGACAAGACGAAGCTATTCTGAAACATTCACTTCTTAAGCATCTAGCGAGCCTAGCCTACTTCGACTTCAGAGCTTCAAGAGCTGCGTCCACCGCTTGTATGCGTTCAAGGATTGACGGAAGTTTGGAGTTCACATCAGTCAGCAGCACGTTTCCAGTCTCAACTTTTTGCATGTCTTTCGATGACACACCCAAGTTGATAAGGTCTTGTGCACTGGCCAAGAGTGACTTAAGAGAGGTTAGACGAGCTTGCAAACCAGTTTTTTCTTCCTTAAGCTTTTTCACCTCGCAGTCCTTTGCCAATGGCTCCTCGCTTTTTCTCTTGCGCCATGCTGAGGCTTCCTCCCTTTGCACGCGCTCGCGATAAGCTCGGTACGATTTCCCAACTGATCTGAGCAGCTCCTTCGTTAGTGGCACCTTCGTAGCGTCACCGCCATAACGCTTTAGAAAAGCTTTTGTCTGACGAAAGCTGGTCACACTTGTTATTGACAAAGAAGCTCGGTGATGCAGGGCTTGCTTGTTTTCACTAAATCCCCTTTCACAGTCCGCATTTCCATGCGGGAGACACAGAACTGCCTTTGCAAGTTTCGCAAGTTTTGGATATTTGGGCTCACCATTCGGCATTTTCACCAGGAACACATTTGCCCAATGCGGGATTACATCGTCAGAAATTTCCCAGTCTGCTGTTTCGCAGACGAGGGATAGCCACTCATCCGTCAGCGTTGATACTTCGTTCGGAGGAATGACTTGCGGCAAAGCATTTGCAATAAAACGCACAGACTTCGTGTAAGAATCTCCTGTAGCACCAGGCTTTAAGAATCTCATATGGAATAGCACTCTGTTGTCAAGAGGTAACCTTGAGACGAGATACTTTGTGCAGGTGATGTAAAAAGCTCTGGCCTTGACGTGGAAGGCCTTTTTCTGGGTAGGAGTCCACAGCTCCATTTCCTTCTCAGTGTCAGAGCCAAGCTCAGGCTTTGCCTTCCAGTTGGCCGGTAATTCGACATTCGTGTCTTTTAACTGGAAGCCTGTTGCATCCTTGAAAGCTTCTTGCCGCAAGAACCTGCCCATCACCAGCTTCACAATGGCCACCATTTCCTCGTAAAAGACATGAATGAGAGGCTTCTTGCTCTGAAACAGCGTCTGAAATCTGTCGAAGAGTTGAGCGGCATTCTTAAGAAAAAGAAGTCTCGCTCGGAGCGTGTGGTCAGCAAATGCAGCTGCCAGGCGATTGTGCCTCACATATGATGTTTTTGGCTCACCACTCTTGGAAAAAAAAGCCTTCAAGGCATCGTACAACTCAAGCACACGCTGTATACTTGGCAGTAGTGTCAGCCACCGACTGCTTACGTGACGCAAGAACTCCAGCTGTGGCAAACCGAGCTTCTGCTGCAGATCTTTGATGTCTGCATGTCTCGTGGCACATTTGAAGTACTGGTGGATATCAGTAACAATACTATCAACTTCCTGGCAAAACGTGTCAAGAGCAGCAGCAAATGCGTTATGAACTTTATGTAGTCCGCATTCCCCAATGTCAATCATATTAGGGCTCAGCTCTGCTTTTATTTTGCGCTTCAGGCATTTCATCACATTGGGGCCGTCAGAGAAAAAGCACACCATGTTATTCTTGGGCAGCTCACTAAGCGAGTCGCTGACACAGGAAAAGAGCTCATCTGCAGTAGCGTGGCCCATGTGAAATGACTGAAGGTGCTCAACGACGACATCTTGTGCCTTTACAGAGAAGTACCGAACGAGGACGTCCAGCTGCTGCACCTTCATCTCGGGCACTGGCGTCTCGTCTATCATTACAGTGTAGAACACCCCAGGTTCTGCAAGTTCTTCTACTACTTTCCCTTTGAAGTATGGTCCGAGGCCGTCAGAGATTATGTAAGAAACTTTCTTGCGCCCACATTGGAAGGCCTTGGCTATCTGTGAATCTGGGAACATATGGGGGTATGTAGCTGTTGCGACATCTGCCAAAGTGTAAGGGAGTGAGTTGGCTACAACAGTAAGAGCAAAAAGCGCTTCAGCTTTCGCGACACTTTCTTGCAAGGACGTTGTTGGCGCATTCCTGCTGAAGTCTAGGGTGCTTTGGGGGCAGCGGCTCTTGGTAAGGACTCCATCTTTGTCTCGATGTTTTCTTGCATTTTCCACATGCTTAGCAGAAGTGGCATGGCGCATCACTGCTGAGCTTCCATGATGTGTACAGCTCACTGTAACGTTACACAGCACACAGAAGCCATCACTGTCATTTCCGCTTGGACGACACCAAAGAGATATGAAATCTCCATTGCCATCTTTCTTAGTCAAGATGTCGGGATTAAATTTGGTGCATCGCTCTGAAAAAAAAAAGTGACCATAAAAACTGCTGTCCGCAAAAGAAATTTCAAAGATTAAATCGAAGACCTGCGCTAAACTGAATGAATCTGCATAGTTTCCTGCACAGAACATTTTGCTACACTGAAAAATCGCTAAGTGCACCTGCTAAGAACAGGCCCATGTACTATGCACCACACCGCTAAACTATATAAACTACATTATAATATATCCGAGTCGCGGACACCGCCACATATGGGACTAAAGTGTAGTACACTGAACCAGTGACCACGTAATCCAGATTTTCTCTTTGTAAAAAAAAAAAGCTCACCGCAAAACTATGTTTATCCGGATAACGAATGCACCAGTGTTTATTAAAACTTTTTTGCCCTCACGTACATAGCGCGCTTGCCGGAGAAGGAAAAAAAAAAAAAAGGGGGGGGGGGGGGGAGGGGTGCATGCATCACGCCGCAGCGCTGCGTGCGGCGAAGCTGCACTTTGAGGCAAAGTGCGCGAATTAAAGTGGAACCGCATGGCGCGTTTTTCGCTCGCGAAAAACACATGCGAAGAAGCCCGCGTTGCCGCGGAGGCAGGTGGACCCACACGGAAAGAAAGCAGCGGCGTTTGCCATGTTCCTACATTTTCGTCAAAAGCCTACGCCGGCTTCAAAAAGTTCCTTCGAAATGCGCGGAGGTCAGCGCCGTCTGGAGGCATTGGAAGAAACCAAACAAACACGCGTCTGCACCCTGAACTCCGCTTGTCGGACGAGCGGGCGACACGCTGCGCGAGGCGTTTTCTTTTCTACTTCGAGTAGGAAGATGCGGCGGCACGATTTTGAGATTGCGTTCGTCAAAATGACGCGCGCGCCTCTCCGACCACGCGTCAGTCCCGCATGAAATCAGGGCATTCGGGGCGCAACGGCGCGATTTCGCGAAGGCGTTCGTCAAAAAACACTCACGTCCCTCCAAACGCGTGTAAATCGCGCCAGAAAGTGCGCCATGCGGCTCCACCTTCTCCCTTTAAGTTCCCTTCCAAGATCTGTCTATTATTGGTGTCGGTTATATGCACACAAATATGGTACTTGAGGTGCGATGATACTAGATGTCGCAAGCGCACAATTTGTACCCCATGGTTCTGTTTTCGTACTACCTCACATTCGGCTTTTGAGTAATAAGCGTTCTAAGTGTCTATTTTGTTCTTTTTTGTATATTTCTTCACTCGCCACCTCATGTACCAAACCACACACAGCAACGGCGGCGAGCGGCATGTCATGTTGTGCTGCGTATGGTACGAGCTACAGCGTACTCGACCACGAGGTGAGCGCAGGTTCTGACGAGCCAAAATCGAACAACGCGACCGAGTGCACTGGCGAGACTAAGCTCATCGCTGCACGAGCGCGTTTACATGCTGCATCTATAACGTCTAAGGGCTTGTGTGCAATGCAAAATGTTCTGCACATGGAGAGGCACGCTCTCACTAGAGTTTCGGAAATGGTCCAACGGACTTACACAAACCGAAGCCCTGCGAGTGGTTTCGCGGTTGGCTTCATTGACCGCAAATGGATAAAACAAATTCTTCTTTCTCATGCAGACGTACGACACAAAATCCATATTACACACTCAGCAATACAGCGTTTTCCTTTATGCAATGTTTCTAAATAATGGTCGTGCATTTACATCCGTGGCAGCTGCTCGCACTATCCTCATGGCTTCACATCAAATTAATATTCGCAGTAAATAGAACCTTTTCGACAATATGAAGCGTCGACGCACTTACTTTTATTCATGTTCGCAATCCCAGGCCACGATGACAGCAACCGCCTCGTGCGCGCAGTGCGCCAAAAAACTCCGTTGCCGCCGGCGTCACAATCGAAATATGGCCGCACAACTGACTTTTTTGCGCCTTCGACAACGTCACGAGAGCGCGCCAAGCGATGTGATGATGATGATATAAGCTCGCATAGGCGCGACACCACAAGGATGACAGCGGCTCATGAAGGCACAAAACGTAACCTCTGTGATCGGTTCCGGCAGCGCACCGGAGCCCATCGCGGAGGCCGTGCACCAAAGACCACTTGGGAGCAGTTTCGGCGCAATAATGCGTTTTGGAGCAGGATGGCGCAGCAGAAGCGGATTGGCGCAGCGTGGCGCAAATGGCGCAGCACTTCCACCCCTGCGATATAGGTATAGGCATGCACAGCTAGATCCCGGCACCGGACAAGCTGGCGGCGCCCGTACTAAATAATAAAAATAAACAAAATACGTCCAAACGTTCATGTATAAGTCGTCGTAACACGCCGCTCATCCATAGCCCGACGTACTAATTTAGTTCGTCGTTCGTCGCCTTATCATCGCTGTCCTACGCTATCAGCCCAGCAACATGGTTCAAGTCTTCACTCCCCAGTCCGTACCACGTGAAACACTGGACAGCTTATGGCATACCAAAAATCTACTGTACACAACGGCGTCCCTGTAACACCACTGTCGAACCAGATAACAGGTCTTGTAATTATTTTTGGTATTTGCGGTCTGCAAGAATAACGAACCCCAAATGCAGAAAACCGCAACAGCGTGGACAATGAGAAATAATAATAACGAACATTCGCAAACGAGTCACATGCCTCTGACAAAGTTTAAATATGACCGAGAACGAGCACAACGACACTCATGCTCATATGAATGCTGAGCTGCGAGAAGTCATTTCACCACCATAAGACGTCATGATTGCCTGCTTCAGTTCTGCTGACATGCCACAATAAACAATGCGCGATTTTCACATCCACATCACATGCACGTAAATTTCGCAGCTTTGAACTGAAATCTCACGACTGCAATGCAACAGTGAAAGGACGCGCGGCAACGGTTGCCCTACAACGCGCGATTACGCATGCATGTATTCGTCTGCGTAAGACACGAGTAAATTACTACTACCCGACATTGTTGTACATGCGCTGCACTCGCTACCCGTAACGACCAAATGACAGGATGGTGGGAACGAAGTCAATGCACTCGTTACTCACTAATCAGGCTCAACACGCACATAGACCTAAGAAAATTTCAGAATGCAATCATACACGATGATCTGAATAATAAAACCACAGTTGCGTTGCTTTGCGTTTAATGCGTCAACTATCTTAGACCTTACATAGCATTAATCCTCCTTGTATCTGTCACAGAACGATTCGCCCTATCCCCGGAACACATGAGTGATCTCACAGGCGTCATGCTAAGCCTTCAAATGTGGTACTTACATTTATTTTCGGCGAGACGTAGTTATTGGTGTTACGGGATCCAGTCACAGAAGCGCCGGAATTGAACCAGGGTTAACATAAGGAGGAAAGTAGAAAGAACATAATGCCACCACACAAACACACGCAGCAGTTGCAGCACGCTAACAGAATTTTCCCAGAAACGAAGGAATAGCCGGCCGCCAACAACTTGACCACTTACTCCACGACCAACCACGCAAACGAGCTTCGCTGCCTTTGCTTCGTGTCTCCGCGTGTTTGCGCCAGCCTGCGCCCTCTCGCCTCATCTCCCTGGTAACCGGCGAGAAGGAGCCAGACATTCTGGCGCCTCCCTCCCGGCCCCATTGCAGCTGGCGACACCTCGGTGCCGTGCATTGTGTCGACGCCCGCCGACGCTTTGGGGAGGGAGGGTAGGGGGGCGGTATTCTTCCACGTCTGCTTACCGTCTTGCGTAGGACGTTTCGAAGACGGATTCATAGTCCATTTGATGTCGCTGCCCCTTAGTTCGCGTGGCTGACGTCTTTGAGACGTCAGCCACGCGAACCAAGACGTTAATCCCCCAATAAGACGTCTTTTTGGTCTTGTGTGCTAGCTGGGTAGTAGCTATGACCTGCTATGTTACCAGCTGCACCGTAATGTCTTCAGTGCTGTAGAGTGGGGTGTAGTGCCAGCCGAATACTTTCGTAGTTACATCCTGGGAAAAACTCCTGGTATCGCACTTGCCTGGAACTCTTTTTTTTCTCGTGATTAAAGGCATAAACACTGAGTGCAACAGAGCAAAAATAGCGCAGTAAGGTAGGTACACAGTTCTCAGAAAAGGCTTCATCATTCTTAGCATTTAAGTCAAAATTGGTTGTCATGAATACAAAAATCAACCTAGCATGTAATTTGTAGGGTATGAAGCGAATCTACCAAAAATAGTAATGACATATCTTTCTACAGTGAAGGATAAAGAGTTGCTTGGCAAGCGGCCTAACAGGGAGGCCTCTGTGCCAATGATAACGAAGTCGAAACACTGCTACATCAACATTTTGTTGAGAAACTAACTTGTGCGAGTTTTTTTTAAAGAAGAAAATGAGAAATGCGAGAAAAATAAAATCAGAAATATTCGAAAGGAACTGCAGAAGAAATACTTTAAATATATTTGGAACTTATTAAAGGCTAGAGGCTTACAGAAAGAGCACTAGTACAATAATCAACAGCCAAACGACTATGCACTTTTCACCATGAGAGCAGCGCATCCGGTTATATGAGCAGAGAGAGAACAGTGGATTACTGTGTGATAGCCGCTTTCAATCATGTTGTGCAGTATCTTCACCGCATAAAATCAAGGAATATAAAAAAAGAACTCAAATATGACTCGGATATGAACGTGAAAATTTGCCTTGGAGATCAGGTGATGTAATGAGGCAAACTTTAAAAGACAACCAAAAACATCATCAAGTGTCAATAAATATTGACAAAAGTGACATTCAAAGAAAGTAGCGCATGAAATATTAACAAAATCGGTATAATGAGCAACGTCGCAATGCAGTGCACAATCTCTCACAGCGAGCAACGTTACATCGAAGCACCCTGTTTCATAATGAACCTACATATGTGCTTGAAGTCGAAAACACTAGAGACAGTGTTGAGGCGACGAAAAAGAAAAAAAAAAGAAGCAATGTTGCCACTTACATATACAAGATACAGATTTGGCTCTCTACAAAGCACTGTATTACGCATATCTAGGCAAATCTGACATGAACGACGATCAGATTGGCAAGCATCAGTTGGAAGCCAAAAAAGAAAAAAAGATTTTGGCCCAGCAGATGAAGCTACTCCTAGAAAGGACTTCAAATAACCATCAGGTCTACATGTGCAGGATCAAGCTGAGTGTCTCCGAATTTTGCCCTGTTTCACGTTAAAAAAAACACTGTTACCTTATACCTAGTCATGAAACAAAACACTTCGAACAGCCAACTCCTTTGAGAATGCAACCTCTACCAAACGCGCAACTAGTTCACGTTCACACTCATCAAAAACTAGTTGTAGTGTCCAGGTTTAGTGCAGCTGGTGAATACGATGCTACTGGCATCATGTGACACGCTGAAACCACCGTCGCGGAAATGCTTTCAATGTAGAACCGCGGCGGGGCCGTGGTAGAACGCAGTTGGTGCACTATCAGGTTATCCATACAACCGCCGATTAAACCGCATGTATTCCTGCAAAGGAAAAAATTGGGGCCGTTATTTTCTATAAAGCTGTTCTACAACGGTGCTTTCAGGAACGAAATTTGAAATGCATCTCTGTCACTGACTATGCCCTTTACAGGAAGTTCTCATAATATCCTGCAACTTTCAATAGATAAACACTCAAAATGAATTTTCCTCAAGTGCCTGGTTCTTCTGAACTGCTGCCTGCACCATATATACATACAAATTTAACCAACCAACAAACTATGAAGCCTAGGAAAGCATAGGAGAAGTCATTGAGGTTCTTAATTGTAGTATTATACTTGTGGAGTAAGTAGAAAGGAATTTAAGTGGACGAAAAGACAAACCTGCCTTCTGTGGGAACCGAGCCCACGACCTTCGGATAAGGCGTCCGATGCTCTACCGCTGAGCTACGAAGGCGGTCGTCCCCCCCGTCCCTTCTATCGGGTATATCTGCACATACAATCTAACACTCCCAGGATTGTATGTAGTACATATACCTATGTACATATATACGAAGCTCAACGAAGCTTGGACGCTCGTGCTAGATGCCCAGCGATGAAAAGGTACAGAAGAAAGAAGTCAGGATACAACAGCCGGCCTGCGGCAAAGGCGCTGTGTCTGTCTTTCTCATTTACAATACACAGTGGTGTTCGGGTCGCCTCCGCAGGAAACACCTCACTAGGAAACAGAGATCCCCGTCGCTATCTCTGTTTCCTAGTGAAATGCAGTTCATAAGATCAAGACTATAAGATAGAAAGAGCAAGAAGGAAATGTATATGTTGATTGTGTGTGTTGGCTTCACATGATGTATGCGCGCATGTGCCACATGTATATATTCAGCCTTCGTGCGTTGAATAAATTCAGTTGGAAGTGAGCGCTGTGCGTGGTGGATGCCTGGGTGTGTGGGTGTGTGTGTGTGGAAGTGTCGTGTGGTTGCGCTCAGAATAAGGTTTAGATGTGTGAGCTAACTGTTCTTGGGCTGCAAGCAGCAGCGGATTTGCTGTTTCATTTTAAATACATCATGCAATTGCCTGCTATTGTTCCAACAAGTGAGGTCACTAGCGGTACCGACCCACGAGTTGCCTGCTCTACTTGTTGACTGCCTCGAGCAACGTAGTCGGCGGCCTAGTGACATTTGTTGGAACGAAGAGCAGGTGAATTGCAGCTGTGTTGAAACCAAATAAAAGATTCTCTGATGTACGCAGCTCAATAATATTTGGCTCACACGTTCACAATAACCTCCACGACTGTTAGGCATCGTTTGCTATCGAGATTCCAAATGTTGCAGGTCTCCTTTAGCAAATGGTACCTTCAAGGTCACGCGATCGACGGGCACAGTGACTGCGCACCACAGCTGTGCATAACATCAACAAATTTTCGCTGTGCCTTCGATTTCGCCTGCACAAACTGCCTTCCATGGCCAGGTAATAGTGAAGTTAGTACAATGCAACGAAATATGGCCCATTTGAGGTAGCTAGTATGTCGCGGGGTAGGAGGATAATGTCAAACGTTCCGCAGAAAACTGTTGAAAGGCACCGTGGCTTTGATTTGACGATATAGGTATATAGGCATGCACCGCTAGATACCGGCACCGGACAAGCTGTCGGCGCCAGTAATATATAATAAAAATAAACAAAATACGCCCAAACGTTCATGTATAGGTCGTCGTAACACGCCGCTCACCCACTGCCCGACGTATTTAGTTCGTTGTTCGTCCCCTTATTACCTCTGTCCTGCGCTATCAGCCCAGCAACCTGGTTCAAGTCTTCACTCCCCAGTCCGTACCACGTGTTGGAAAAAATATTGAATTCCAGGAACTCGCAATCACAGGATGGCTTGGTTGGGTTACATTGGTTTTAATGTCTTGAAAAGAAAAAGAAGAATCATCACACGAAAGATTAAACACACGCACTTCAGTTCTTGAACGCACGGGGGACGCACACAGCGTCCGTCGAACCTGCGCACTCTCGCACACACTACCGCACCGTTCCACAAACGCGCATACACTCTCCCAGTACACGCCGCCACCACCAGGCTAGTCTCAGGCCACTGTCCGCTAGTCGCGGCACACAGGAAGGGTGGCGCTAGCTATGTGCTAACAATTAGCTAACATTCGGCCGTCCTGAAATCTTAACGTCCTCGATAAGGTGGCTGCAGAAAGAGAGAGAGAAAAAAAAAACGATTGCTGCTTTACTACACGCAGTCGCGTAGTCTGGCAGGTACCACTCGTTGCCCGCGTGGGCGTCTAAGTGCCAGGGGTTCGTCGCAGTTATCCTTGTCCGGTTGGTGCTCGGACTCTTCTTCTTCGTCTTCGGATTGTTTCTCGTCCTTCTGCGTTTGTCCGATGTGGACGCAGTGCAACAGGAGTGCTACCTGGCACTTGTTCAATGTCCATTTCCAGTACTGTTGTACAACCCAATTCTGCCGGGGTCATCGCAAAGCATTCTCGGAATTCGTTCAAAATATCCACGAGTTCTGGATGTTGAGAATCTGTCACAGTGGGTCCAACATTCACGTCACAGCGTCGTATCGGTTGTCGTTCAATGGTGTCAGGCTTCTCCTTCACTGCTTTCCTTCCCTGCTCAGTGTCGTCCAAAATGGAGCTTTGTGGAGAAACCTGTAGTACTTCTACAGGTGTTGCTCGTCCAAGCGGTTGACTCTTTCGTTTGAAGGCCTGTCCGTCACCCACTGGGCGCATAGGAACAGTAACTTCTCCAAACGTCACGTCGAGCAGGACATCTTGACCACAGTGCCTGTACACGACGGGAGTGGTGATCCTCTGTTCCGTGCACAACGTAACCCAATTTACGGTGTCTCTCTGGAGTACGCATTCCTCCTTGGCTCTCAACTGCAGTCCTTGGTGACTTTCATAAGGCTCCAGGTGAGCAAACGGACAGTCACTACAACGCCAAAACCGCAGGGAGCCTCCCATTCTTGCATACATGATGTAAGGCAACTCTGTGAATGACCTTCCTACCAATAAATCGACAGATTGCGCTTCGTCTGGGACTACAAGGATGGGTATGTCCTTTGCCAAAACACCATCGATGCATAAATCGACCTTGCACTTTCCAATGCTTTTTGCCGCAGGCACATTGCTATTTCCAAAACCATACACAGCTGTTGCATAGGGAACAATTTCTAAGTCACATCGCGCTGCTGCGGAGGCACGCAGGAAACAGCCAGAGCTGCCTGTGTCAATGAGCCCAACGACAGTGAACCTTCCATTCATAGTGACTTCTTTCAGCAACACGCTTGCACTCTTGATTTCACGCACTGGCTCGGTGACTGTGTTGGATTCGTTGCGCTGCAACACCACGTTGCAGTGACGCTGAGTATGGTCTGTCCCGTTGCACCGAAGACACTTCACCGGCCGTTTGGGTTGCGGACAGTCTCTCGCTATATGGCCGTACCGGCCACAGTTGTAGCACTTTCGTTCTCCCTTTTCATTAGACAGAGGTGGTCGCCTGTCTTTGGTACTGTCGTCGCCAGCTGATTTTCTTGCATGCAACGCGCTCGCATTCTGAGCATGTGTTTCGTCGCTCGCCGCTCTACGGTCACGCGTTGAACCGAAAAATTCTTGCCTTTCACGCTCAATCCTTTCGAATTCTTGAATGTCGTGCAGGATGTCGTCGTCATCTTCATGACTTTTTCCGAGCAACATCGTGCTAAGTTGTTTCGAACGTAGTCCTGTGATTATCTGCTCACGATTGTCCCAGAAATCCAAGTTCGCCTCCTTGCACAGCCGAACCTTGGCGTGGAAATAGACCACTGAGCTTTCGTTGCGCTGTTGCACGCGCTCATGCATTTTGCGCCAGCGTTCCGCCGCACGCGTCTGGCTCACAAAGGTCCGCCGGAAACGCTCTTCAAAATCTCTCCAAGTTTTGATTTCAGATCTCCTCGAACGCAGCCAGTCCCTTGCCGGTACGGTCAAACGGGACTTTGCAGTCTCAAGCATGAAAGATTCGGGCCAGCTGTGTAGCGTCGCAGTCGTACGGAGATTTTCAATCCAATCTCTTGCTGTGGGTGCGTCCTCGCAGCCGTCGAAGCTCGTTATGTTGTTGCTGAGGTCCGGCATTACCTGGAACGCAGCAATTCCACCGGACGCTGACGCGGACACGGGCTGAGGCGTCGCTGACGGAGCCAAGCGCTCGAGCAACGCCATTAGGACGCGGTCCTTTTCCATGAGAGCGTTCAACAGTTCGCGCACGCTAACACCACCACTTCCGCCGGCACCCACGGGAGAATCCGCCGCACGCACAGTCTCACGCTGGGACTCACCAGTCAGAGTACTCTCATTGTCGCTGTCGGCTGAGTGGCCGCCACTCCGAACTCCCTTGCTGTCCATGGTACTGCACAGTTCGTCAGGCCTGCTAATCCCGCTTCTGAGATGTTGGAAAAAAATATTCCGGGAACTCGGGCAATCACAGGATGGCTTGTTTGTGCAACATTGGTTTGAATGTGTTGAAAACAAAAAGAAGGATAATCACACGAAACACACGCTCTTAAGTTCTTGAACGCACGGGGGACGCACACAGCGTCCGTCGAACCTGCGCACTCTCGCACACACTACCGCACCGTTCCACAAACGCGCATACACTCTCCCAGGACACGCCGCCACCACCAGGCTAGTCTCAGGCCACTGTCCGCTAGTCGCGGCACACAGGAAGGGTGGCGCTAGCTATGTGCTAACAATTAGCTAACACACGTGAAACACTGGACAGCTTATAACGAAAGGGAAGGGGTCAAGGGCTCGTTCTTTACTTGTTAGAAACAACTTAATGAGCAAACAGACAATTCATTGTCTGTTTGCTCATTAAGTTGGGCAGCTTATGGCATACCACAAATCTACTGTGCACAACTGCGCCCCTGTAACAATATTATGAAACCAGATAACAGGTCGTGTAATTGTTTTGGTATTTGCGGTCTGCAAGAATGACGAACCCCAAATGCAGAAAACTGCAACAGCGTGGACAATGAGAAATGATAATAAAGAACATTTGCAAACGAGTCGCATGCCTCTGTCAAAGTTTAAATCTGACTGAGAATGCTGCGAGAAGTCATTCCACCACCATAAGACGTCATGATTGCCTGCGGCAGTTCTGCTGACATGCCACAACAAACAGTGTGCGATTTTCACATCCACATCACATGCATGTAAATTTCACAGCCCTGCACTGAAATCTCACGACTACAATGCCACAGTGAAAGAACGCGTGGCAACGGTTGCCCTACAACACGCGATATCACATGCTACTATCCCGTATTACTACAGGCGCTGCACTCACTACCCGTAACGACCAAATGACAGGATGGTGGGAACGAAGCCAATGCACTCCTTACTCACTAATCAGGCTAAACACGCAAATAGACCTAAGAAAGTTTCAGAATGCATTTATACACGTTGACATGAATAACGAAACCACAGTTGCGTTGCTTTGTGTTTAATGCGTCAACTATCTTAGAGCTTACATAGCATTAATGCTCCTTGTATCTGTCACAGACCGATTCGCCCTATCCGCGGAACGCATTAGTGATCTCACAGGTATCATGCTAAGCCATTCAAATGTGGTACTTACATTTATTTTCGGCGAGACGTAGTTATTGGTGTTACGGGATCCAGTCACAGAAGCGCCGGGATTGTATCAGGGTTAATGCAAGGAGGAAAGTAGAAAGAACATAATGCCACCACACAAACACACGCAGCAGTTGCAGCACGGTAACGGAATTTTCTCCAGAAACGAAGGAAGAGCCAGCCGCCAACAACCTGACCACACTGACTCCACCGCCAACCACGCAAACGAGGTTCGCTGCCTTTGCTTCGCGTCTCCGCTTGTCTGCGCGAACCTGCGCCCTCCCGCCTCATCTCCCTGGCGACCGGCGAGAAGGAGCCAGACATTCTGGCGCCTCCCTCCCGGCCCCATTGCAGCTGGCGACATCTCGGCGCCGTGTATTGTGCCGACGCACGCCGACGCTTTGAATCATGCCCTGCGTTTTTATCTCCGGTGGAGAGGGAGGGGGGGGGGGTGCGGTATTCTTTCACGTCTGCTCTCCGTCTCGGGTAGGACGTCTCGAAGACGGATTCATTGTCCCTCTGATGTCGCTCCTGCTTAGTTCGCGTGGCTGACGTCTTTGAGACGTCAGCCACGCGAACTAAGACGTTAATCCCTCAATAAGAGGTCTTTTTGGTCTGTGTGCTAGCTGGGGTGAAGGAGGTGATCGTTCGCTGGCAATTGTAGATGTAAGTTCACATTCCTTTCCTGCATCTGCAAAATATTGTATAATAGTTAGATTTCACAAGAAAGAATTTCACTAAATACTAGTATGCATGTGCACCATGGTCAAATCATTTTAAGCCGTTCATAATTTTACACCTCCATTAGATAAGTGAAACTTTTAAAACTTTCCCTTTTGTTCCGTTTAAAGGCTTCCGGAAAATGGTGTACTGCATTTTATCTTTCTTTAGTGTGGTCAACCTGTTATTATAACTGCATATAAATATTGTAATGTAGTGAAAGTAACGGGGAGGATTGGGTGTGGGGTCATGAAACTAGCTTTGAAACAACTATATTTTCTTTTTCTTATTCACAGCTCTCATCCTTTATTGCGCAGACCTTTTATGACTGTACTTCAGCCGACTTCTCGCTGCATCTAAGACGCGAGCTTTCTTCAGGATGTATTCATAAATGTCCCCGCATTTCATGCGGAGGTTGAACTTCCTGTGAAGCTGTCTCTACGCAAGGTCAACGTGCCTCTTGTTTCTCTAATCCCTCAACAAACTCTTCACGACAGAGAAAATGATCTCCCCTCTTGCTAATAGAAACTGGAAAAAAATTTAACGGCTATGAAGAGGTTGGTCAGCTTGGGGAGCACCTGGAGAACACCACCCACTTCAAGTCGGCGTGTGACCGCTCGCTTGCGAACTATAGCCATCATGACGCAAAGAATATATCGCACTAATGGTAAAGTTCACCGCAGTCGAGGTTTAGGCATGTGCCTTGACAACACAGATCAGTGCACCGAAGGGAAACTCTCGCTCTATCCTCAGAACTGCGTATCAAACGCTCCGGAAGTCGGAGTCCTTTTCTAGTCTCATATTATGAGCTGTTGAACTATTAAGACGTCTATCCGAGATATATTGCTGTTTCGACATAGGCAAGTCAGTACTCGGAGCTTCACATGAAAATGCGGTTCAGTATCGCGAAATCAGGGACAGTTGGTCCAGTTCAATGAGGCACAAGGGAATGGCGGCTGGCTGCACCACGTCACGGTAGCTACTGGCGAACTCGTGCATCTGACTCGAAGGGCAACTCCCCCTCTCTCCCCCCAATTTCTTTATTACCTGGTAGTTTGTCATTGCACTTACAGCCACACCGTTGAGGCTGTCCTGGATCCGCCCTCATCTGGGTATAATGTGATGCCGGAAATCAAAGTGGATGGTTAGAGCTTTTTCTTTCAAATATATTGACTCATACTATCTACAGAGTTCACCACGTCGTGGGTCTAAAACCGTTATGTAGTATGGTATGGTATGAAAAACTTTATTAGGTCCTCAAGGATCAGACTGGGGACTGATGTGAGCCGTTGCCACGTTCGGACAGAGAAGCATAACCCCTCTGGCACCACATGGGTCCTCTGCACAGCCCTGAGTTGGCCCGCCGGCACTTCACTGTGCAGCGTCCGATGCCACCACTGTTCACCTTGAGAATCATCAACGGCCAACGCCGAGCAGCGCCAGAGCATATCGAAACCCCCACTCTCGCTACAATAGAATGAAATCCTGCAGTCCGGATTAAATTTACTCAGGACGACCGGGTCAGGGTACGTCCGTGTCTGCGGAAGTCTTAATGTAACCACCTGTGGCCTGTTTAATTTATAATGTGGCAGGGGAATGCCCTGCGCCCTAAGTAATAACGCTTGGTGATCTCGTTCTAGGTTAACAGCTGGTCCCTGAACTCGAGAGCGAGATACCCCGCACCCTCCAAGAGTGCACAGCACACTAATCCTCGTGCCCCCCTGTGCGCCACATCCCTGAGGTTATGCGGGGCTCAATCCCTCCACTGACCCCATGTGCGCGGGGAACGAAGTGACTGTATGTGAAGTGATATCCCTGCCCTCCAGAGGTCTGTAAGTCTGTTCCGCAAGAAGTCCCCTCTAGACAGCTTTATTCGCAGGTCGCGAGTCACTAAACACTGAAACCCTGAAATTCAATTAGTGCTAGAAAATCAATTAGTGCTAGAGCAGTAGCCACCTGCTCAACGACCGTCGGATCCTTTGTATAAACAGGAGTGGCATTTGGAACACTCCCTTTGCCATCTACCACCATCACTGAATAGGAACCTTT
This sequence comes from Hyalomma asiaticum, assembly GCA_013339685.2. Classification (NCBI taxonomy): domain Eukaryota; kingdom Metazoa; phylum Arthropoda; class Arachnida; order Ixodida; family Ixodidae; genus Hyalomma; species Hyalomma asiaticum. The sequence continues at coordinate 25,021,664 of CM023482.1, forward strand.
CCCATTAATCCATGCCGCATCAGCAAACGCAGACTCCTCCTCCTGATCGCCGCTGCCTCTCGCAACAAAGCCCTAGCTCTCACCATCCGCTTCCCTACATTGTGCAAAGGGTGCGCATTCCGTGGAAACGGACGTACCATAATAATGGCCCTAAGGTTCCCGTTCAAATCGTGTAGCCGCGTCCCATCCCGTGACTAAGCCACCGATTCTTCTATTGACTCTATAAAGGTATACCTACCCACTGGAGCACCAAGCAACCGCCCTCTATGTGCTGTACACTGAGCTTCGGCGAATTCATCTAGAGCGTTAGGCAAACCCAGTCGGAGCAATAGACCGTTCGACGCGCTCACGTTTTTTGAATATGAGTCGAATATCGAGTTCGAAGGCATAAATGTGCCGAGGGTGCACTTTATTTAAGACATAGTTATGCCGAGAAAACAGGCAACAAACTATCATCGGAAGACAGGTTACCATCACAGTCTCATCAGTATAGGTTGTCAGTTCGATTTCCTTTATACGCCCGTCAACTACAGCTTTTGCGCTGGGATACTCTTTCTCCAATTGCGCTAACCTATGCTTATCCTTGTTACCGCTCACATGCTCCTGGCGCTGCTTACGCACACGGCCGATGGTGATTAAGTCTTGTCAGGAAAGGTGGTCTGGCCTCCAGCTGCACTGCCATCTCCACCAGTTGCAGGAAAAAGCACACGCGCCTCCCTAGAAACGGAGCGGCTTCTTGTCCCAGGAGTCCCAGTCGCCGGCGACTGACTCGACCTTGAACTGCTCCGAGACGGCGGACGCCCCTTAGAGCACTAGCCAGCAGCGCCGCTTCAGCTGCCTCCTGTTCCACCGCTAGCTCCGCCCTTGCTGTTCCAGGGACGAAGCTTCTTAGGGTTGCGCCTTGTGCCCCCGGCGTGACATAGTACTTCGAGCGCCCGCTAGAGGCGCCACGTTAGCCGCGCTCGCTGCCAGTACATGCTGTTGGTTTCAGTGGAGACCGCTAGGGGCGCTGCGGTGTCGCACACTCCCGACGCGCGATCTCTCTCCCTTCGACATGTAGTGCATTTCGTTATGAATAAAGACAAGACGGCGCGTTCTCTGCGTTCTCTGCGTTTGAGACCGCTAGGGGCGCATCGGTTCCCTTAGCCTATAGATGTGGGCCCATCCTGGAGGCAGCGCAGTCAACAGTGTGTGTGCATGTGTGGGCCGATGCCGGAGGCAGTGAACCCAGGCAGTGTCGTCTGCAGTCCTGAAAGAGAGCGAACGGCGGCGCGTGTTGACTATGGAAACGCTCTTTCTGCGATGAATGCTTTACCAGTTCTCAAGGAATGAGAACGCGCCATAGCCCGCGAGAAACAACACTGACGCAGGCAGTGTCTGTTAGCGAGTTTCAAAAAACATTAAAACATTTCCCGCTAAAGGGAACCATGTGTGGATGCGAAGCAGCGGGGAGATGGTTAGCTTAAGCGGGAGATGGTGTAATTTTTCGCGGCAGCGGCCTGAGCGCTCCTCACGGCGCTGGACAAGAGAGAGAATGAGCCACGCGCGCTCCATCATTTTCAAAATACCGCGAAACTACAGTGGTGCCCCCAGCGCAGTATGCAGCTGTCGCACACCTGTCGTGCACGCTGCTTCGTAGATGATTCCTAGAGGAGATAAAGGGGGAGAACTAGCTGACACTGCCTGCATCAGCGTTGTCTCTAGGCGCGTTCTGGTTCCTTGCCTGCTTGGGCCAGCTGGGACGGCGGAGGGACGGGACAGGCTCGACCATATGCTGCTTCGCATCTGAAGCCGACTGCTTGCGCTGCACAACCATTCACCGGCCACCTCGTATATATAGGCACTGGATTTGACCTGCTATGTAGTGCGGGTGGGAGATTTGCGCGTAGTTCAACCATGCGCATTCCCAGCGTGCGCGTTCACTAAAACCACTCCGCAACTCGGCACGATCTGCGACGTGGGAGCGCAGGAACCTCATAAGGACCGGGAGCATAAATGACAACACGTGTGTAAACATACACACGCCTTGTCACTCATTTACATTCATGAGTCAGCAATGTCACGGGTGATTTACGGTAACGCCCAATGATCCCCAGTGCTCCGCCCACTCTTCATGGTTCACTTAGTTGAGGTGCGCGGATTTTCTTTTCGTAGAACACTCACGACGTAGGGAAGCTGGTGTTGTATGCATCGTTACTCCACCGTCAGGTGTCGGTCGCCACGGAGATTTCAACAAGGCACGCCGTTATGGTCCGCTTCAGGGCTCGGATCCCTGCATCCTCGGCATTCCAGACAGTCGGGAGTAGGAAACACATCCCTCCGATGCTTAAGTTTTCCACACACATAACATATATCCACCTGCTTTCGATACAGTAAACACCCCCCCCCCCCCGACCAGTTATGGCCCACATCTTACAAAATTGGGCAAGCTTAACACGTTCGAAACTACAATAACCGATCGTGCATTCAGGATCCTCTTTACAGCCATAGCCAGCTAGCTCCTGTGTACCTTTGCAATCTGTTTCATGTTATTATTATTTGTTCGGTTCACTGCCTGCTGCTGTCCAATCAAGGGGGTGCTTTCACGTCGTCAAGCTGCTCACTGTAGTAGCTTTTTGTGACAGCTCCTATCTTTCCTTTCGAAAGATGAATAAACTTGATTTGATTTGATTGATCCTTTCTCACGTGCTGGTCACCAAGATATTCTGCTCAAACTTCGGGCAGATAATATCCTGCTTAGCCTGTTCAGTACTGAGGCCTGCCACCTCTACGACAACCCTACCCACTGTTACAGGGCTAACTTTCTAGAAATTCAGCCCAGCTGTGGATGAATGACTATTTTTATGTGTTCTGGCATTGGTGGCATGCGCGACGCCTGCGCAGTGCGATTCTTGATTATCAAGCCTCGGCGTTCACCTGCGCCTCTTCGTTCAGGCATCTCGCTTCGTGAACGGCCATCACCCAATCCAGGCTTCATCGGAGCTCTAAATCTTCGGCTGGACACTATCCGCCGTCCTAGATCTTCAGTAAAGTCATTTGGCAGGAGCTCTTCCCTTTCGAAATGCGTCGCTGCCATGACGTACACGGACGTCCTACCGCGCTAGGTCTAGCAGACGGTAGCTGTTCACCGACGTCGCATACGCATAAACGTGGTATAAGTCCAAATAAAAGGTGGCCCACCTCAAGGTCAGGTATCCTCTGGGTCCTCTCATCTCCACAGATACACTGATATCACATTTTCACCACAAAGACACACAGAAAAAATACCGCGGAAACATTCGAAAAAAAAATCACTGCATCTTCACTAACGTGAATCATGACGAGTGGCGAAGCGGTTTGTCACCGTACGTCACCTGCTCGTTGCCACTGCGAATGTGAAATAAGTGGCGTAAAGTGCATATATATAAAATGTATTTGTTTGATTGATCTTTTATGCTGTTGCATTTTAATCCTCTTGCTATAATTCATATATCGTCTTGGGTGCAGGATTCACATACACACTACTTTCGACCATAGCAACGGTTTTCTGTTTACTGTGACAGCGAGAGTCGACAACAAAGCTAAGTCCTAAGGTGCTGCAGCGTTTCCCATAGGAAACGTCAGCCGCTGCTGATGGGCTTGCTTTACCGTGGCCCCGACGACGTCTTTAGACGCCGACAGCCCAGGCGCATTAGCAGGAACTTTTTAGATATCGCTTCTGACACGACAACCCTACATATACACAGTCTGGGTGCACTGCCTCCAGGATCGGCCCACACATCCATACACACTATAGCAACGGTACTCTGCCGTGACGGACGGACAACGTGGACGGACAAGGCTAGACCCTAAGGTGCTTCGCCCCTAAAAGACAAGAGCCGGTATGAACATGTCCGTACCCTTCGGCAGCGCCTTGCGTCTGCACCGTTATGCAGGGCTGTAAAGCTTCTTCCGCCTCTTTGCTACTATTGATGTCGCGATTAGAACGTCAGCACTCCTTTTTTTCATATAAATTTTGCCCTGCCACGGTGGTCTAGTGGCTCTGGTACTTGGCTGCTGATACGAGGGTCGCGGGACCGAATCCCGGCCGCGGCGGCTGCATTTCGATGGAGGCGAAATGTTGAGGCCCGTGTGCTGTGCGATGTCAGTGCACGTTAAAGAGCCCCAGGTGGTCGAAATTTCCGGAGTCATCCACTACGGTGTCTCTCGTAATGATGTGGTTTTGTAACGTAAAAAATGCAGCAATCCAAATCGATATGAACTGGCCTTAATTGATGTGCGCTTCACCAACTCGGAGTGAGTGTAGGTGTATAGCAGGTATATGGGAAACGTGAGGCATGATGAACAAAAAAACATCTATGGTTTCCTTTGGCCGTAGCTCTTAGTCGTCTTATAAGGTGATGCACGTGTCAGTGTGGTGAGGACTCACTCTGCCCCCGCCCCCTTCTCCGTAGCTGATCTGGATAGGCCCGGGTGTACGGTATGCTTAGGTTGCGTGCTGGAAGCGTGTAGCACATCAACATGGTTACATCAGCACGTAAAAGATGCTTATAGCAAGAGCATTCCGGTTACCACAAGCCGCACGTACTGGCGCGCTCGTTGTTAGCCGCCATTGCGCCTCCGTGCACTATACTTGTACGGATACTATATCCGCTTAGCGGGTCTTGCTTGTACGGGTACTATATCCGTACAAGCATAGCGGGTCCTGCCACCAAAGTTAAAAAAAGGAAGATCACACATTTTCGGCACGCTGAGTGGTCCGCATATGTGATCGTTCCTGGAATGTTCCGAAATTTTTAATACCTCAATTAGGATAGAATACCAATATAAAATGTAATATTCCACGAATAGCGGGATGCATATTACTGCTGTTCAAAAGAAATGGAAGGAAAAACAACAATGTTCCAATTTCCATCATGCGTCGTAATAAAAACATTAATAGAATAGGTTGAACAAAAGCCTAAAGCTTGAAATATTTCTTTTGCTTGGATTTAGGAAATTCTTCTCTAATGAGTTCGACACTCCTAGGATTTTAGTTTAGATGGTCTGATGTGGTCTCGTTAATTTATTTCTGTAGATCAGTGTCTAAGCTTCAACATCTGGGCATAACTGACATACGTAGTTGGTATGCTATCTGTTCGACACAGTGATTTTCCTCTAGTACCATTCACCGTTTGTATTTCCGCATGCTATCCAGTGACATGTTCTGTTTAGGCAGATGATTCATTGGTGACATCGCACAGTAGCTGAAATATCGAATTACATGTCTTCAATACAGAGGATAGTTTACCAACTGCTCGAGCTTCCCGCTTTCAGAAAGATAAAAGAGAAGTTCGTTTCAGTGGATGTAGGCCGCACCGGATAGGAGTATACGGAATGCAAGTGGGCAAGGTCATACCAAATCTATCACTTGGCGATAGATGAAGTGACTTGGCTTTCTTAGTAATAAACTGTTTCAGAGACGTCAGTTCCTAGCGACTTCACGTGAAGTGTTCATGAAAACTTCTCTTGTGTAACCCTCCTAGGAATCTAACATTTGCCCCTGGAAATTCAAACAAGGTGTAGGTAGATGTGCGGTTCACTTATCTTTGAATAACAATTACTCGCATTCTTTGCACTCATCTGACGCTTATTGGCCATGGTGGCCTAATGGGTGGCCTAACTCTACTGCTGGTCCTAAGGTCGCAGGACCGAATCGCAGCTGCGGGTTCTGGATTTCGGTGAAGGCGAAATGTTGAGGCCTGGGTACCCTGCGATGCCAATGCACGTGAAAGAATCCGAGCTGGTCGAAATTTCCGGAGCCCTCCTCTACGACGTCTCTCATAATCACATCGTGGTCTTGGGACGTAAAACACCACAAATCAATGACATACATTGTGGCTTGTGGGCATTTAACCAGAACCACTGTGATTATCTGGCAGGGCTGAAACCTGCGCCAGCGAAAATCTCTTTTCTCGGCGCTGGCGATAGCAGTAAACTTGCTCACATACACACATCTCATGCAACGATGCCACATACGCGAATTATTTATTTATCTATTTATTTATTTCTTAGGTCAGGCTTATGCCCGCATTCCCAATGCAGTTTGCACCCACATTCAGGTAATCTAGCATCACTAATTATCCTTCTGGTTACACGTGCCTTTTCTGTACAAAACTGACGCTCTGCTATCACAGCTTGACGTTTTCAGCGAAACTTTCTGCATGTAGCATGAACACCCAGGCAGCACGCCGACATAGGACTGATGTAGGCATGAAATCGGCCGAAGTCGGCAGCAATATTGGGCCTAAGTTGGCAAATCGCGCTCGCGCTTCTTTCACACACATCTGCCCAATGATGGCCAGCCACAATGGCTCTACTGTGGCAAAGCCAGCGTGTGCGGAATTTGCCCAGCCAGCATGGGTCGGATTTGGCCAGCCACAATGGATCGGAGTTGGTCAGCCAGTATGGGTCGATTCTGGCTAGGCTGCATTGGCCGATGTTGCCTGCATTGAGGCTTTTTTTGTGTGTTGTCCGCCCCGCCGATATCGCGAAACCCCTTGCGCGAGCATTCACAGCTTTTATGGCGTTTCTAGTGGCTTACCCCACGTGTATCGCATCGTTTGGATTGAAAAATCTTTATTTTTGTGTTTTCACATTTTCGAAAGGCTTAGCAACCGCTCCATTGCACTATCAAGTGGATAAACAGGAGTTTGCGCAAATGTGCCTATCACGCATACGTGAAAGCTCTGTTAACACAATAATAAGTTGGGCTAACTGTACCCCATAGCTATATTTTCTTTTAATGCGATCTAGACAAAATAAATAAGAAGAGATGTTTATAGAGAAAAGCACTATTTCATCTATTTTCTGGAGACTTTGCGCTGATAATATGCTATTCTCGTTTTGCCCCGTCGTAGTGGAAAAGCTTCGGCAAGGATGTAACCTGCGGGAAAAGGCGTGAAAAGTTAGCACAGCATTGGAGCACATTAGCACAATACTGTCATTGTATGCAACTTATGTGCGATTTATGAACAAACGCAGAAATTCAAGAAATGTCAGAAACATCTCACAATTGGGCACTGCCTTAGAAAATAGCAAAAAAATGTCCTTTAACTAATTAATGAATCTATGTTCAATATTCAACCACCAGATCTTGGCTTCGTGTCGCTTTAGATACCTAAGGGAAAAACATTAGTAAGGGTTCTGTTGCAAAGCACTTTTAAAATCGGCACATTAGTTGAAATAGGTGCATTTTGTATTATAATAAATTTCGTATTTTTGGCATACATCGGAAAGGCAAACATGTAGACGTGAGCTAACGCGACACACACCAAGGATGGGGTCCTTAAGCAAAAAATGTCCTTAAACGATAGGTGCAAGGTGCATCATGAACAGATATTAGAAGAGGAGCATCTTTTCAAGGCTATTTTAAAAAGGCGATCGAGTGCCGAACTGCCACGCGTGTCCTACGCCAAAGAGCGCGTGTTTGCTATCACGTTGCTTTCAAAAACACGGGCAAGAAAGAAAATATTATAAGAACTGTAGGTCACCACACAATGGATGTCTGGTACAAGCGCAGGATTAACTATATGAAGTAAAATTGCTTTGGGGCAGTGCTGCTTCGCTATTAAGGGAATTCGAAAATGAAGTGCGTACGCACCTCACTGCACAAATAATATATAAAGGTGGAACCGGTGCTTTAATGTCGCAACAAAAGGTGCCATGTCCCATTTTGAAAAACTGGCCAGCAACTTAGCGAATTTTGGCATCCGTTGTGCACTCTTCAGCTTTGAGTCAGCAATACACATTCGGCGACGCACTGTAGAGGCGCAGGCTTGTGTTCATATACAACAGCTGTCGCAGTTGGGATGGGCATTGTCTTAGGAGGTACACACGCCAAGGAATCGCGCAATCAACTTGAATGATCGATAAATCTGGTACATGCGCCGACACGCGTAGACCTACTGCGTGCGCCCGTTGGAACTAGTTCATACACGTTCCATGTTGGTAGGAATGCTTGTATCTGCAGCCGCGACGAAAGAGCACGGAAATCAAGTTCTCAGGAAACAGCGCGGTCCCTCCTCCGAAGGGAGCTAATGTGACCAAAAGCAGGTTGGGAACGACATTCTTTGCAAACTGTAGATGTGGACAACGGACGTGCCGAGAGGGGCCCGTGACAATGGTGGTCAGCTCGGAAGAGGACGCGCGTCCCCCTATCACACACTTTTTTTGTGTTTAGTTGCTGCCGGCTTAGCACGTGCTGCGTTACTTCTAAGCAGAACATGCCAGAAAATGCCAGAATGTTGCAGTTGTGCTTCTGCACAAGTACAGGGACGAACGTTCTCTCTCTCTCGCAAAACGTGGAAGACAGCATTTCTGCAGGGCAAGCATTTATGTACAATGGCGGCGACAATCGCCGGCACTGCATTTGTTGTGTGCAGCCTGATGCAGTCTATGAAGTATGCTGCACGCATATGTGCTCTTGCGAGCTATCTGCAGCACAGAATTTAGCAGAAGCTGAACCATCCACTCTAGCTTTAGATGCGAACGAAATGCTGCATTGCACGTAACAAACGTAGCAAGGACGCGTGGCAGCGCCATTGTGCATGAATTTCTGCCAGTTTCTGTAGCGCAGTAAAGACACGTGCTGCCTTCCCGCACGATAAGAAATACTGCAATGAATAGGTCTGCACTCTAGCTCTTCTTTTGCCCTTATTGGTTATAAATTAGTTGTTAAATACCAGAAAACGCACGTGTGTGCTTATGTCAACACCATAGTCTCATATGAATGTCAGTGACAAATTCTACACTCAATGCGTAGAGCATGCAGTCAAGCTCGATAAATTCTGCTCATCTAACTAGTACAACGTAACCCATGGCCGATGTGGAAACGAATTCGAAAGGTACGGAAAGAACGCACTGACGGTTGTTACACAAGAAGAGAAACAAAAAAGAAGGAATTATACACAACGCCTCGGACATATTAAGGAATCATAGGCCTATTGTATGTGCGTGGTAGTAGAGAGCATGGAGATGGAAAAGGGAGGTATAAATTTACCCGACCAGTAGACAATTATTTTCTGTTGCTCAGCTTATGTGAGCTGCGATACATGTGTTGGTCTTTACCGGAGCTCCTTTCCAAGGGAATGCACTAGTTTGGCAAACGCATTGACGAAATGTAATGGAGGGGCGCGTCATCAACACCAGCTTGACGTGGCGAGTTGGGATATACTGTAACCATGCAACAACATATGAAGAAACAAGAGGAGAGGAAAGAGCTTCCATTATCAACAGGTTTTTTTTTCAGAGGATGCTTGCTCTTTTCATATACCATAAAATACGCAGATAGCATACACACGAACACCGTGTGATCACATAGACTCTAGTAGAACTAATCAGAAAAGCACTCTATATATCATTTATAGGTATGTGCATTGGTCTGCCACATTTGAGATGAAAAATGCTTGCCATATGACTGATTTCTTTTTTGTTTTCACTTTGTACGGACACGAGCACTTGATTCAATTTGCAATGCAATGGGATCTATGTATTTCATGGTGTACAAAAACACCTAACATCCTCTGCATATAAACTTAGCTCTAGATCTGTTTTGTACCCTCGCTGTCGCTTTGCATACGTTGCCAAAGGTCAGTAGTATAACACCGGTTGGGATAGTTTATATTTGCTTGAGCATACCAGTGTTGGTTACGGCGATCTATGTAACCACCCAATTTCTAATATTTTAATTTTCTGACATGCACTGTCCTATAATTTTCCACTATGCTTGTCGATTCTTCTGACCAACGTTAACTGTTGCGCCTGCCTATTTTGCAAATCTCCTACAAAACAGCCTATAGATGTATATATCAATAGTTTCGCCATATGCATGTTTTTTGTGTGCCGTGTTTATTGAAAACAAAGCGCGCGAACAGAGTATTATGTGCTGCTCCAAACACGTGCGCTATGTTCCGGCACTAAAACGCATACATGTGAAGATATGAAGCCCATGGTCTGAGTCTTACGTCGAATCAGTCAAGTGAATTTCAATCATGCTTGTCTCGATCGGATCTCAGTTATTATATACAGCAGGCTTCTAAAGAAGGCCCGGCTGCTATCAACCATGACAGGGTGTGGCGTGGTCGTCCTTGCCTCGAGGATGACAGAAATGGTTCAATGTTTCCTGTGAAATAATATTTCTAGGCAGATATCGCACCGAATTTCCGTTCTTCATACCATGCTGAAGAACAGCAAAGTCGGCGCCACATTTACAGAGAAATGTTAGCGGCTCAGACAACGTCTGATCTAAGGTGGCATACATGGCACAATGTTGCCAATAAATGGTGATGGCTCAGCACATATTGTCTAAACAATGGCAAAATCAGTGCCACATTTGCCAGAGAAAGTTATCGGCTCAGCCGATGTCGGCTCTAAGGTGGCATGCTTGGCACACTGTTGCCATAAAAAGACGACGGCCTACCCCATATTTTCTATAGAAGAGCAAAATCGGCGCCATATTTGCCGTTGAAAGCCAACCGCTCAGCCGATGTCGGCAGTAGCGCTGCATATGCGGCCCCATATTGCCGACTACAGTCGACGGCCTGCCTATATCGTTGGGGCAGCAGCTATAGTGGCCCGATGTTGCCACTCATTGACGGAGGCTTAGCCGATACCCGCTGGCTGCCGGCAACATTGGGGCGTGGATGGCCGCGCTTTGCTGCCATAAGACCAATATCGGCCCCACGTTGCATGCTTCCTGGGCATGCGGCGGCGTTTGCAGTGTTCGTACAAAGAAGAGAGAATGATTTTTTTCGTCGCCCTCGACCCACTCTTTTTGTCAGCCCACTACATTGGGGACGCTGATTATGTGGAGCCCAGTGTGTGACATTTGAAATCTCCCCTGCAATAAACACGTGTGAAACATGTGTGTGAAACTTCGTTAGGAGGGCACACATTTGGGCTGGTTGGCTCATGATTGCAAGAAGACGAAAACAGCGCAGGACACATGTCTGTGCTCTTCCTTGTCCTGTGTCCTGCGCTGTTTTCGTCTTCTTGCAAACTTCGTTAGCAAAGAAAACGACGTAGCCATAATTGAGAAAGACGTTATTGAACCGTCGGAATTGACCCACTAACACTGGGGCTTCACATTTCACCTTCCTTAGTTGGTGCTTGACGTTTCATCTTCCTTAGTTGCATGGGCGCGGATATTTTTATCATTTTCATTTTCCCGCAACCTTTTTAAAAATTTGTAGCAACGCCCCTTAGATTCGAATCAGAGCTGCTGAGTAGGAAGCACAATGTCGCTGGGCGCTATTGGCATATTAATTTTCTGTTGACTGGATGGTTATCAGCAAGTTATTCTTGACTACACGCAGTTATTATACGCCTCTTGGCAATTGGTTTCACTTATAAAATGGCGTGAAATGGCTCGACAAAATATAAAATAACTGTCACCTATGTTGCACAGTGCCTCGCTTAGTTTAATTTCTCGTCGTCATTTCTTTCAACGTAGGTTTTTCAAAAACATGGCCTGAATCCTACCTGTGGTGAGAAAGGGAGCACGTACTCTACTGCCATTTCCTGTGGGGAGAAAGACAAAACCAAGCCGGCGTGCAACTCTTCGAAGGCACCCTGCCTGTTCGATGTATTCGTCGACCCGTGCGAGTACAACAACCTGGCGGAGGAAAAGCCACAGGTGGGTACAAATCCAGATTTCCAGGCTTGCATTCTTTGCTGCCTGTAGTGGGTTTATATCGAACGTATTTTCACATATCGGGTGTTATAAGCGGCGTGTTTCTAAGGCTTCATCTATACTAGCAGTACAAGTACGAGAAATAAGTTCGCGAAATCCCGTAGTCGCGACGGTGTAAAGAAATGGTCAGGTGCCTCGGTGGGAGATCCCGGTTTGTTGTAAGGCGTAAGTCACTTCGTCTACGGCGAAATGCGAAAGTTCCACAGCTCACGCGAAGCAACCCCCCCGTGAATGCATGGCATCCGAAGGCCGCTAGGCGTCGATGGAATGGGGAAGGACCGTCCCTCATGAAACACAGCGAAAGCTCGGGAATTTAAACCATCGATGTACTTGTACATACCCAACAGCTAGGAGAAATAAGCTTAGAGTATGCGGATGGCAATGTTCAATTTGAATGTTTTAATGACAGAACAGAACAAAAAGGCAATAGACGTCAAGACAGCTTCATGACAGCCACAGGCATTTCGAGTAGCTCTAATCAAGCCGAGTTTATCTCCCTGTCCTCAGAAGGCAAATTAAGCTGCGAGAATAGAGCCGTCTATCGCATCACCATCGCGGATAGCACTGGAAAAGGCTTACGTTTGTAGTTGGCGCAAATTACATTGTCATTGTTCTTGGAATTGCACGCATGGTCACAAGCGCAGTCATGTGTGAATAAACGAGGACAAGGCGCCTCTACGAATGAACAAACAAAAATACAACAGTGTCACACAAGTACATAACCTAAATATCCCCTGAAACCAAATGTTACTCGCCGAGTTTTTCATTTAAACGGCGTTCTCGCATTCCCCTGAGGTAAATACGAAAAGAATTTCCAACACTAACGCGGCCAAACAAAAGTTCTTCAACTTAAAATTCACTGGAAATGCAGACGACAGATGTCCGCTTCCCATCTCGCATTTCACTCACCCAGAGGCGTGACAAGCTGCTTCCAATGAAAGCGCGGCTTTCTGACTGCGGTACCGAAACCCTGCTGCCCATTGTGGGCGTGCTATCGCAGCAACCACGTGGGTCGCGCAGTGCTTTCTGTGTCACTTACGTAAAAAATGAAATATTAATGCACAAATTTTTGCCTTTCAGTTAGGTTAGCAAGCGTAAAACGTGTTTTAATTTTAAAATTTCTTATAGTCAATACATTGTAAGCGTGTTCAATACATATTCACATTCCCGTACGCTCCCAACCAATCAGAACCACTTTCATATAACCAGCTTCATCAACAGTTTCATTGAACGTTACATCCCCTCAATGAAACTGTTGACGAAGCTGATTATATGAAGGTAGTTGGTTGAGCGTTACACCCCCTTAATGAAACTGTTGATGTAAGCCACTGAAGTCGGCGCGGAAGCTGATTTCAGGCACAAATGAAAACATAGTACGCTGTGATTTCGCCACTTTCACTGGGGCATACAGTCATCATCGATTCCCCCGTCGAGCAAATGGACAAGAAATATCACGTTGATGTTTTGCGTTTTAGGACCTCTTTAACGTTGATGAGAACCTGCACAGTAAGACGGTGCTATTGAAAAACCGTCTAGTTTCTTGTAGGCAGTTTGTCTGACAACGCATACTTCGTGTTCAACAAGCAGTACTTCAAGCAGGTCTTCGAAACAGCAAAAGGACAGAAAGTTGCGCGAGTGGTAACGGTCCATAGTCAAAAGAAGAGGCGTGCAAGACACGGGACACAAGGGGAGAAGTGAAAACACGAACGCCGACTAACAACTGATGCAGAGCACAGAGGCGAAAAAGAAAGAAGACACACAGCTTATCTGCGCATGCTCGGAATGGTAGCGCCACCTGTCAAATGGTTACACGTGCCTGTCTACGCGATAGACAACTGCTAAGGCATTCCATCTCCTCTCTGTTTAAGCTAATCGACGGCTGCCTCACGTACGCACTTCCACTAATACTGATACGCCAGGCCTCGACCAACAAACGCGTCTCTTCAATCTTACGTGTGTACAAGATCTCGGTTTCGTCTAACTCGGGCGTGCAGCTACAGACCTGGCAGTGCAAAGAGATTAGACGGCGTTCCACCTGATAGCGACCTTCTGTGTCCATTTAATCTTTGATAATACAACGCGCAGTTTGCCCTACATAAAAACGTCCGCAGCTAAAAGGAATCTTATAAACCACACCCATGCGACAGCCGGTAAAATTGTTCTTGGTTAAGTGCTTAACCTGACAGATATCCGTTCGCTTCCTTCCTTCCATTAGCTCATTTCTTCTATGCACGGCAACACAAACCCTACCTAACTTATTGGGAGCCGTAAACACAACATTAACCGCATATCTACTTCCCACTTTCTTAAGCCTGTGCGAAACTGCGTGGATATACGGAATACTCACGACTCTTTTTCTTGTTAATGTTACTCTCTGCTACAGCTTTCGTTCCGGTCGAAATCGACTTCTTCAGACGCTCAGCTACTGTGGCTATGGTTAGTCTAGGAACAGCAATGGGCGCATCCTAGTTCGTCGTTTGCGCCAACATTGCACTGGAGGATCTGGAATCTCCCGCTCCTTCCTCATTTGCGACGCGACCAAGGCTTTCACTAAGATACATGGACGACTGCTTCTGTATCATCCGTCGCCAACACGCAGCACTGTTTCTCGAGCACCTGAATTCTTTCAAGGCAAGCATACAGTTCATGGTGGAAGAGGAAATCAATGGAAAAATTCCTTTTCTTGACGTCTTCGTGGAGAGAAACTCTGGCGGCTTAAAAACAAGCGTGCACAGAAAGCCAACACACACGGGAAAATACGTCAGCTTCGACTCTGCACACCCCATCGGACAAAAGAGATTCCTTGCAGCGGCACTCTATTCCCGGGCATTCCGTGCCTCCTCCAGCCCTACAAAACGTGAGAACTGCAGATTGTGAGAAGGGACCAGTTAATGAACGCTTACCCTAATCAACTGCTCAGGACTCAGGAGCGCAATGCAGCTAGGCTCCACCGTGAAACGGCAAAAGAAAAACAAAGGGCGAAGCGCGCAGCGATTCCTTACGCAGCGGGAACAAGCGAGGCGTTTGCAAGAATTTTCAAAGGCTATGGTGCTCAAATAGCCCACATGCCTACTGGAAAACTACGACAACAGCTTGTTCGCGCAAAGGATCCTTTGAAGCACACGGACTTCCCGGGAGTTATCTACAAGATACCGTGCGGTGAATGTGACGTGTCGTACATCGGCGAGAGCGGGAATTTCAAACGGCGTTTGAAACAACACCAAAATGACGTCGACAAGGGCGACACAACTGCGAATGCCTTGGCGGAACACCACCATCAAACTGGCCACAGTATTGACTGGGACGCAGCAGCTATCATCGCAACGGAAAGACATTTATCTGCCCGTCTGCTTTTAGAATCATTTTACATTCAGTGGACCAACCGCACGATAAACAGGAAAGAGGGCAATCAACCACAGATGTACACCCCCACGTTGCGCCACCTGACCCATTAATAGCCGCATGCCCACGCTGACATCTTCATTGTGATCAAGGGACCCCCACGGGCCCCGAAAGGTCAGTGCCTTTTTTTTTTGTTTTTACTTTAACCTTGGCGAGTGTATGTTTTTTTGCCAAAGTTCAATTTGAATGTTTCAATGATAGAACAGAAAAAAAAATGCAGTAGACGTCAAGACAGCCAGAGGCATTTCGAGTAGGTCGAATCAAGCCGAGTTTATCCTGCTGTTCTCAGAAGGCAAAGTAAGCTAAAGAATAGTCGTCTGTCGCATCACCATCGCGGGTAGCACTGGAAGAGGCTTCCGTTTGCAGTTGGCGCTAATTACATTGTCCTTGTTCTTGGAGTTGCACGCACGGCCACAAGCGCAGTCATGTGTGAATAAACGAGCACAAGGCAGCTCTAGGAATGAACAAACAGAAATACAACACCGTCACACAAGTACACAAACCTAAACATGCACTGAAATCAAATCTTACTCCCCGAGCTTTGCATTCACACGGCTATCTCGCATTGCCCTGAGGTAAATACGAAAAGAATTTTCAAGACTGACGCGGCCAAACAAAAGTTGTTCAACTTAAAATTCACGGGAAAGGCAGACGACAGATCTTCGCTTCCCATCTCGCATTTCGCTCACCTAGAGGCGTGACAAGCTGTTTCCAGTGCAAGCGCAGCTTTCTGATTGCGGTACCGAAACCCTGCTGGCCATTGTGGGCTTGCCACCGCAGCAACCACGTGGGTCGCGCAGTGTTTTCTGTTTCATTTACAGACAAAAATGAAATCTTAATGCTCAAATTTGTGCCTCTCAGTGGAGTTAGCAAGTACAAAACGTTATTTTTTATTTTAAAATTTCTTACAGTCAATACATTGTAAGGGTGTTCAATACATATTCGCATCCCCGAAGGCTCCCAACCAATCAAAAACATTTTCATATAACCAGCTTCATCAACAGTTTCATTGAACGTTACATCCCTTCAATGAAACTGTTGACGAAGCTGATTATATGAAGGTGGATCATTAAGCGTTACATCCCCTTAATAAAACTGTTGATGTAAGCAACTGCAGTCGGCACCGAAGCTGGTTTCAGGCGCAAGTGAAAACATAGTAGACTCTGATCTCGCCACTTTCACTGGGCCATACAGCCATCATTGATTCCCACATCGAGCAAATGGACAAGAAATAGGAAGTTGATGATTTGCGTTTCAGGCCCTCTTTAATGTTGATCAAAACCTTCACAGTAAGACAGGGTTATTGAGAAACCGTCTTACATATCGCATAAACTGCCTGTAGGCAGTTTATGCAGAATCCATCCATCCACTATGTTGAACATTACTTCATGTCTTCTTGAGAGATGCCGCCTCGATATTCGGAAAACAAGCTTCAAGTGACTGTAGGTTGTTGAATTTCATAGCTCGGTCAGCTGCAAATGTATGCATGCACAAAGGAAAAACTGTACGAAAGCTTGTAAATAAACACGAAAGGTGGCAACGAGCGCGGCAGAAGGGTTACGCAGCTAGGAACTACCTGTGCATTCATAACGATCTTTAAATCCGAATGCCATTTGTGAAGGAATACATCATCAAGAGAACAGAAACACTAAAGCACATGCGAAAGAAAAAAGAAACGCACGCACACCCTACGTTTGAAATGATAGTACTTCAAAGCGTTCAACTTAAGCAGGACCCCATACTCATATCGAAATGTATATCCTCTGCATACCTTTACACGTGGATCGCGTAACTCTGCCTTCACATTGGCATGTTTATACATCAATGCAGTGGTCTATATATCGACTTCACCTCACCACTAATGCACGCTACGCTCATTCTTCTGCCCTGTCATGGTGGTCTAAGGTACTCG
This sequence comes from Hyalomma asiaticum, assembly GCA_013339685.2. Taxonomy (NCBI): domain Eukaryota; kingdom Metazoa; phylum Arthropoda; class Arachnida; order Ixodida; family Ixodidae; genus Hyalomma; species Hyalomma asiaticum. The sequence continues at coordinate 25,038,688 of CM023482.1, forward strand.
GCTTCTGATCCGAGGGTCGCGGGATCGAATCCCGGCTACGGCGGCTGCATTTCGACGGAGGCGAAATGTTGAGGCCCGTGTGCTGTGCGATGTCAGCGCACGTTAAAGAACCCCAGGTGGTCGAAATTTCCAGAGCCCTCCACAACGGCATCTCTCATAATCAGAGCTGGTTTTGGGACGTTAAACCCCACATAACAACAACAACTCATTTTTCTTGCTTGGTAGGTTTTGAAGATATATGTGTACCGACTAGCCAGTTACACACTGTAGCTTACCATCAATAGCTCTTGATATCAAACGACAGTGTGTCTTTACGACGCGGAGCGCAGGTGCGTAATAATCGGAATATTTATAGATGGCGATGTTCTTTGGTACTCTCTCAGGTAGAACTAAATAATGCAAAATTGCTTCCGAACTGGATTTCTCTTGTGTCCGGGAACCATTGTGATTTCGCTTGACCTTTGACCACTATTTTTCGTTTCTTTTAATTTCTTCCGAGCAGCTTGTACAGGATATGATGAGTCGTATCCATGAGCTCGAGAAGACAGCTCTGGAGCCCAGCAACGTCCCCAGAGATCCTTCGTCATCACCTAAAAACCATGGCGGCCTCTGGGTCACCTGGAAAGACGACGTGCCACTATGAGCAAAGACGAGCGTACTGTGCGAATAAAATTACATCATTTTAAACTGTGCTTATCAGCGGAGTACGTGCAATCTATGCTGCATTTGGTTGGAAGCTCGTGCAGTGAAATGCGGCGTCTGTATTATCTGCTTTCGTTTTCAATGGTTTCTGCTTTCGAGATGGCCGTATACGGCACACTGAAAATTTTGTATTTAACGTTATTTGCATCGCATTGCGGTTTCTCATAATATACGCTTGACGGTAAATGGAGCCCCGCAAGACTCTGTTAACATAGGCCGAAAACGGTCCTCATCATTAGTGGAGGCTCTTGTGAACAGTTCAGCCAAATATTAGCGCCAGGGGATTCGCAATCTGGTTTCGAATGGGTTGGAAACCGCCTGCTCTTCTTCCTACACATGACGTCACAAGGAACATTGACTGAGTCGCTTGAAGTAAAACTAGCATTGGTGATTCCATAATCACAGAAATGTCCTTGGTAACGCCTTATTTTTTCGTTTTGAGTTCGGCAAGTAAGGGAAACGCATGTATATTTTACGTGGAGGCAAAGCTATATACTGGGGCGCGATCGGAGACCTTTGTGCGAAACACGACCCGTTCGCTCGCTGCAACTTCAAGAAGTAAGGGCGTGGCTCTCATTGCGCGAGCTGCGTATCTGGCGCAACTGCGTGCGGCGCAGGCTTCCAGGATTCGTCAATCTCCTTTATGACAGGGTGACCCATAAAATATGCGAGAACGGAAGGGCGAAAGCTACCAATGGGGAAGTGGTGAACATCCCAAGAAATGATGCGTATTAGGGGCGAAGCTCCTCTTAGTCTAACCTTGTCTTGCGTCAGGCGTCAGGCGTAACCGGCGTGCCGGGCGGCACGCGCTCGCCCTCGGCGCGTGCCTCTCTCTCTCACTCTTCCATCTGCTGTCTTGTGAGAGAGACAGAGAGAGAGAGCGAAAGGTGCGCGTTGACTATGGAAACGCTCTTTCTTAGAAGAGCGCTCTACCAGCTCGCAAAGAAGGAGAACGCGCCCTCACCCGCGAGAGACAACGTTGGCGCAGGCAGCGTCGCCCTGAACTAAGGTCTCCACCCTACGAGGAAGATCCCTCATTTCGTTTAAATAAATGGTTACTCTCTCTCCCTCTCTCTCTCTCTCTCCTAGCGAGATTCTTGATCGAGAAATACCGACTGCTCGCGTTGGAGAACCGTTCACCAGCCACCCATATATATATATATATATATATATATATATATATATATATATATATATATATATATGCACTGGATCTTGACTTGCAATGAAGTGCCGGTGGGAGGTTTCACTTGTGCATAGTTGAACCATAAAGATTCGTAGCGTGCGCGTTAACTAAATTAATCCGGAACTCAGCACGATCTACGATGAACCTCCCGAGCTTCGCCCACTCATCATCATTCACTCCGTGGATATGCTGTAATTTTAAATGCGAAGCATTTCTTAGCGAACTTCGGCGAGTTTGAGCGTATCTATCTATCTATATAGCCGCCTACGATTTTGTGCTCTCCTGGCCGTTTCGCTAATCGGATGTTTACGAAAATTGGTATGCCACATCATGACTACATGACGAACATAAATGACAGGTCATATCATGAAAATCATGATATGCATGTCATGAGCGGCATGATTTACATGCCACGGTCTTGGTGCTCTCCTGGCCGTTCCGCTAATGGGATGTACGCGAAAATTGGTATGGCATAACATGACTGCCTGACGAACATAAATGGCAGGTCACAACATGAAAATCATGATATGCATGTCATCAGTGGCATGATTTACGTGCCATGGTCTTAGTGCTCTCCTGGCCGTTTCGCTAATGGGATGTATGCGAAAATTGGTATGGCACATCATGACTACATGACGAACATAAATGACAGGTCATATCATGAAAGTCATGATATGCATGTCATGACCGGCATGATTTACATGCCACGGTATTGGTGCTCTCCTGGCCGTTTCGCTAATGGGATGTATGCGAAAATTGGTATGCCACATCATGACTGCATGGCGAACATGACTAACAGGTCATAACATGAAAATCATGATATGCATGTCATGGTCGACATGATTTACATGCCACGCGTTTCGTTAACGGGATGTATACGAAAATTGGCATGCCAGAAGATGACTGCATCACGAACGTAAATGACAGGTCATAACATGAAAATCATGACATGCATGTCCTGAGCGACATGATTTACATGCCACGGTCTTGGTGCTCTCTTGGCCGTTTCGTTAGTGGGATGTGTAGGATAATTGGTATGCAACAATATGACTGCATGACGAACATAAATGGCAGGTCATAACATGAAAAGCATTACATGCATGTCATGGGCGTCATGATTTACATGCCAGGCGTTTCGTTAATGGGATGTATACCGAAATTGCTATGGCAAAACACGACAGCATGACGAACGCAAATGACAGGTCATAACATTAGAATCACGACACGCGTGTCATGACCGGCATGATTTACATGCCATGGTCCTGGCGCTATACTGCCGTTTCGTTAATAGGGCTCCGTCTACTGACTAGAGGGCGCTACGTAGCTCTCGTCGGACGGCTCAGTATCGCTGACGTTGGCCGCTTGAGTCGCACGTATGAGACGCGCGCGCACGGTGGAAACCAAGGCGACAGTGACGCAAGCGTTTCTTCGCTGCTTTCCGGGCGTGCTGAGAACCACACGAACGCTCGCGGCGTCGCCCTTTGGAACAGTTTGCCGCAGGTTTGGAGCGCGCGTCTCAAAGGAAATGAAACGAAAGAAGGTGGGACGGGTGGTCGCTGCTGCTAAGTTGGAGACGCACATCGCGTTCGCGTATTTTCCTGTCACAGTCTGCCCAATTTTGCTTCTCTCCGCCAGGCAGTGCATTCTGGCGCTGATGTCGCACATGGAAAACTCGACTGCACGGAGCCTATACGAAAATTGGTTTGGCACAACACGACTGCATGACGAACGTAAATGACAAGTCATAACGTTGGAATCATGACATGCGTGTATGAGCGGCATGGTTTACATGCCACAGTCTTGGTGCTCTTGCGGCCGTTTCGTTAACTTCATATGTACCAAACTCGGTATAGCGAGACAACAATGCAAATCCATTTTACGTTCCTTATGCGTGCTTCGTATTTCCTTGATTCCCACTGCACGTAGGATCTGCGATTTTTTTTTTTGCTGTCTTTCTTTAGACAATATACTGCAAACGTATATGTCGTTCTTCTTCAAATGAGTAAGGCGGTTTTATGAAAACGAAGAATATTTTTCTTTCGTGAGCTTAAACGCGTGACCGGCAGAGAAAACGTGGTCATGCAAAAATGCGGCCGCGTCCCGCTGCTTACGAGGTAAGCAGCGTTCGGGAACGAGGACCTCCGATCTTGTCCCAGGTGGACTTACAAGGGAACGCTCAGGGGCTTCGCCATGGTTGGTTGATTGGTTGGTCCTTGGGTATCTTGGCGCAACCCACACTGGGGGATCGGCCATGAACCGAAAAAGAGATTTGTGTAGCAGAGAACTCCTAATAAAATACAAAAAATTGTAGTACAAGTTTGATAATCAAATTTAGGTTAAAGGAATAGTTTTCTGTGATGACTGAAGGCATATAATTATAAAAGAGAAGCGAATGCTATGGCGATTGGTTCTCACGTACTGAGATCATGATTAAAAAAATATATAAAATAAAGAACTGAGCAGATCAACGTTTAATTCTTTTTTGTCTCGCGAAGAAAATCGCATACGGCCTTGCAAACATTCCTGTGACTAAATCCAAGAATAGTCGCACCAAGAGAGAGCACTACCGGAAGAGACAAATTTAAACACATGTTTCTCAAGGGTATTTCCAGAAACCTTTTCCGTGGGATGTTGAATCTTCGACATGATATGAAGAAGTGCTCCAGAGACTCATCCTCATCACAATGCAGACACAACGGTGTTTGAGCCAAACCAGACCTGTACATGTAAAAGTTCAGTGGGGGGACTCGGCATCGTAATTTAGTGATTGAGATTTCTGCTCTTCTAGTTTCGCACCATCTATTTTTCCACGGATAAGCCAAGTGTCGGAAGTCAGTGCTGGCTAGTGCAGATTTGTTAAAATTATTGCACGTAGTATATTTTGAGAAGCAGGTAGTATTGCAGGTAGTATATTTTGAGAAGCATCAGAGCAAGGCAGCCTCTCTAAGCGTCGTCGTCGTCTTCACTCGATTCGCTTTTTGCCTCGCATTGGTACCGGTCTATAGCAAATGTCTATTTCAAAACGCAGCAGAAGCCGAGTTACGTATAGGGGCTAATAGTGACCTCATTTGCTGAGCAGAGAGAAAGCTATTTTCAGCTAACAATCCCCTGGTACATTCAGCGCACTAACAATTGGCTCAGGTGTGGACAGGAGTCTCCACAATTTATTTTTGCGGTTTTCAAACTATACTCGCAAGTGGATCCTTCAACTCGAAACGCCGATCAGAATTCGTCGACACAATCCTGTACGGCGAGTGCTTTACCGCTGAAACAACTTTGGCTCATGAAAACTGCTATGTCATGCAAGTGTGTTCCACCCTTACGCAGCACGGTAATTGCACCCATAGCCTCTTCAACGCATTAAAAGGAACGTTTTTTTTTTAACCAACAAGTTGGGTACCAGAGTGTGTGTCTCGTCACCGCAGAGAAGCTGCCGTAACTCGGTGGCTATGACGTTTGCGAAAGTCGCACTTCAACCAAAATATATTCCTCAGCTTCCACTACCTTGCGCAAGGCTAGGCCACACCAAAACTGGCCGATCATCATTACTTCTTCATCCTTGCCATCACCGTCACTTTCTTCTTCATCATCACCATCATCATCTTTACCATTATGGTGATTATCATCGTCAGCTTCTTCATAGTGATTATAACCTCCTTCATCATCATTTTCATCCCCATCAGCTTCATCATCATCCTCATCTCTCGTTCATGCTCTCGTTCATCCTCTCCCAGTCACGTGTTGCTGTGGCGTCATACGTCATGATACAGCATAATGCCAAGGACATCAAAAGTTATACTGGTATAGATGTAGCGTTCCTTGTCGATTGCAAGGTCATTTCAAGATCATATTTCGTGGCAGGACACACATATTTCGTTACAGGACAAGCTTTGGCCAGCTTAAGCGGATTCACTGCTAAAAAATTAAAACAGTTTTCATGACCCAACGTCGCGAAGCCTGGTCAAGCAGCTGAACTCGTGGCTACACATTGCTTATTGGTCTCTTAAAGGGATAGTGAGCAAAAACTTTGCCGCCAAGATTCTTTGCGTAAATGAAAGTTTGAGTGCTGGAACAGGTTGACACAACATCATTTTCAGGCACCAACCACCGCAGAAATACACCAGGTCTCCACGGAATCGCAGGACAGTGACAGCGTAAGCTGGAGGAGCGACATTCTTAGAGGCCATTGTAAAAGCTGGCCAAGTGATCTGGCCAAGTGATCGGGCCATCAGGTATATCGAAGAGCCAAGTCAGGTTTGTTTAGCCATTATGAAATTTCTAATTGAAACCAAAACAATTTTACCTTAATTGGGTATGTGCATTAGGTATGTGCCAACTCACAGAGGAGAAGAAAAAGAAGTCAGGTTGCTGTCGGCCTGCGCACGTCGCGTGTCACATGACGCATGGCACGATACAAAAAAAAACTCCTTCACGAGGCAGCGCTTTGTAATAATTATGACGGTAAAGTTGAAAAAGATCCATTCATAATGACGATGTTGATGACGCCTCTGCAGTGGATGCAGAGCTACAAAGCACGCAGCCCTGTGTTCTTTCAAATGATTCCTCGCACTCGTTATGCAATCCACCTTCGCCGACGCTTAGTGGCGCATTACTATTTCACCACGTCCTGGTTATCTTTTCTAAAATTGGTGTCGTAGTGGTTACGGACACCGGCGGAAACCGGCGGCGGCGGACAACTACGGCGCCAAAAACGGTCCTTGTTGTGGTCTCATTACAGCTTACGCTGTAATAATAAAATTAATACGTCTTTCCCAAAGTGCTGCACCTAGCGAGTGCTCCGTAAACTAGAGGAAGTGAAGCTTCTGTGACGATTTTGTGCCCGATTCCGGCATTCCTCCGAGTTAGGGAACGCACTCATCCTCCTTTCTCCAGATCGGTCGCTTCCCTTCAGACGCATCAACGGCCCTGCTGCTGTACCGTGAATTCCCACGCATTCTCTTCCTCTCTCTTCCGCGGCTTTGCCTCTCTATTTCCCTGAGCCGCGCCATAGCAGTGGGCGGTGAGAGCGTCCTCTTTCAATGCTGAAGGTGCAAAGTTGGAAGTCGAATGCCGCCGGGAACGCACCCGTTTTACAAGTGGGGGAGAGACGCTGTCCATGTTTTTTAAATGCGAAGCATTTCTTAGCGAACTTCGGCGAGTTTGAGCGTATCTATCTATCTATCTATTCTATCTATCTATCTATCTATCTATTCTATCTATCTATCTCTCGTATCTATCTTATCTATCTATCTATCTAATCTATCTATCTATCCTATCCGCCCTACGATTTTGTGCTTCTCATGCCCCGTTTCGCTAATCGGATGTTTACGAAATTGGTACTGTCCACATCATGGGATACTAGACGGAACAATAAAGATAGGGTCTCATAACATTCCAATCATGACATGGCATGTCATGCAGCGGCATGATTTTACATGCACTGTCTTGGTTGCTTCTCTGGCCGTTTCGCATAATGGGATTGATGCGAAAATTGGTATGGCACAACATGATTGCCTGAACGAACACTACATGGAAGGCCCATAACATTGAAATCGTGCCATGCATGTCATGAGTGCCTGATTTACATGCCCCATCAGCTTCATCATCATCCTCATCTCGTTCATGCTCTCGTTCATCCTCTTCCGGTCACGTGTTGCTGTGGCGTCGTACGACATGATACAGCATAATGCCAAGAACATCAAAAGTTATACTGGTATAGATGTAGCGTTCCTTGGTCGATTGCAAGGTCATTTCAAGATCATATTTCGTGGCAGGACACACATATTTCGTTACAGGACAAGCTTTGGCCAGCTTAAGCGGATTCACTGCTAAAAAATTAAAACAGTTTTCATGACCCAACGTCGCGAAGCCTGGTCAAGCAGCTGAACTCGTGGCTACACATTGCTTATTGGTCTCTTAAAGGGATAGTGAGCAAAAACTTTGCCGCCAAGATTCTTTGCGTAAATGAAAGTTTCAGTGCCGGAACAGGTTGACACAACATCATTTCAGGCACCAACCACCGGAAAAATACACCAGGTCTCCACGGAATCGCAGGACAGTGACAGCGTAAGCTGGAGGAGCGACCTTCTTAGAGGCCATTGTAAAAGCTGCGGGATCTGGCCAAGTGATCGGGCCATCAGGTATATCGAAGAGCCAAGTCAGGTTTGTTTAGCAATTATGAAATTTCTAATTGAAACCAAAACCATTTTACCTTAATTGGGTATGTGCATTAGGTATGTGCCAACTCACAGAGGAGAAGAAAAAGAAGTCAGGTTGCTGTCGGGCTGCGCACGTCGCGTGTCACATGACGCATGGCACGATACGAAAAAAAAACTCCTTCACGAGGCAGCGCTTTGTAATAATTATGACGGTAAAGTTTAAAAAGATCAATTCATAATGACGATGTTGATGACGCCTCTGCAATGGATGCAGAGCTACAAAGCACGCAGCCCTGTGTTCTTTCAAATGATTCCTCGCACTCGTTATGCAATCCACCTTCGCCGACGCTTAGTGGCGCATTACTATTTCACCACGTCCTGGTTATTTTTTCTAAAATTGGCGTCATAGTGGTTACGGACACCGGCGGAAACCGGCGGCGGCGGACAACTACGGCGCCAAAAACGGCCCTTGTTGTGGTCTCATAACAGCTTACGCTGTAATAATAAAATTAATGCGTCTTTCGCAAAGTGCCGCACCTAGCGAGTGCTCCGTAAACTAGAGGAAGTGAAGCTTCTGTGACGATTTTGTGCCCGATTCTGGCATTCCTCCGTGTTAGGGAACGCACCCATCCTCCTTTCTTCAGACCGGTCGCTTCCCTTCAGACGCATCAACGGCCCTGCTGCTGTACCGTGAATTCCCACGCATTCGCTTCCTCTCCCTTCCGCGGCTTTGCCTCTCTATTTCCCTCAGCCGCGCCATAGCAGTGGCCAGTGAGCGTCCTCTTTCAATGCTGAAGGTGCAAAGTTGAAAGTCGAATGCCGCCGGGAACCCACCCGTTTTACAAGTGGGGGAGAGACGCTGTCCATGTTTTTTTTTAAGGTGTTGACAGCAACGATATCACTGGTGAAGTGAACCCCACCGCAACACGCACGGGAGGGGGCCACAAATGAAACAGAGGAAAGGAAGGGAACTCGCGATATGAGCAGCAGCAGAAAACACACGCGCGCGCGTGCGCCCTAGCCTCTCTACAAGAAACGGAGGAGGACGGCGGGCAGCAAAGGCAGTGCAGCGGCGTGTCTCGCAACTCGATGGGAAGGGGAAAAAAATCACCGCCCAAGCACTCCGTCCAAATGGCTAACCAGCGAAGCTGAAATGTGCGGCCCCGAAGCCAAAGTTCTGCTAGAGAAACTCTCGCCGAAAGCGGGCGTTCGGCCCGGCGAACGCGCTCCCGCAATCATCACGTCGGCGCTGTTCTGCCCGCAACGCTGCTTCTTCGGCGCGCCGTTGTTGCAAGCGTTTTACATCGCGAGCTAACTCGGCGGCGTGGTTTGCAGGATCTGCCCGTCACCGGCGCCTGCGCGGACTGCAGCATAGGCCCCGCGAATGCGAACTCTCTCACGTTTACACTGTCGGCGCTCTTCTAAAGTTGTCCGTAGAGTTACTCTATATGCTACCGCAGGTAGCAGAGTTTCGCTGTAAAAATGGTAGATCCCACATGCAGTTGGAATCAAGGAAATGCGAAGCACGCATCAAGACCGTAAAATGGATCTGCGTTGTTGTCTCGCTATACCGATTTTGGTACATATGAAGTTGTTATGTGGGGTTTAACGTCCCAAAACCAGCTCTGATTATGAGACACGCCGTAATGGAGGGCTCCGGGAATTTAGACCACCTGGGGTTTTTAACGTGCACTGACATCGCACAGCACACGGGCCTCAACATTTCGCCTCCATCGAAATGCAGCCGCCGCGGCCGGGATTCGATCCCGCGACCCTCGGATCAGCAGCCGGGTACCATAGCCACCACCGTGGCGGGGCACATATGAAGTTAACGAAACGGCCACAAGAGCACCAAGACTCTGGCATGTTAACCATGCCGTTCATGACATGCGTGTCATGATTTTCATGTTATGACCTGCCATTTATATTCGTCATGCAGTCATGTCCCATACCAATTTTCGTATACATCCCATTAACGAAATGGCCAGGAGAGCATTAAGACCGTGACATGTAAATTACGCCGCTGATGACATGCATATCATGATTTTCATGCTATGACCTATCATTTATGTTCGTCATGCAGTCATGTCCCATACCAATTTTCGTATACATCCCATTAACGAAATGGCCAGGAGACCATCAAGGCACTGGCATGTAAATTACGCCGCTGATGACATGCATATCATGATTTTCATGCTATGACCTATCATTTATATTCGTCATGCAGTCATGTCCCATACCAATTTTCGTATACATCCCATTAACGAAATGGCCAGGAGAGCATTAAGACCGTGACATGTAAATTACGCCGCTGATGACATGCATATCATGATTTTCATGCTATGACCAATCATTTATGTTCGTCATGCAGTCATGTGCCATACCAATTTTCGTATACATCCCATTAACGAAACGGCCAGGACAGCATTAAGACCCTGGCATGTAAATCATGCCGCTAGTGACATGCATATCATGATTTTATGATAGTGCGAGTGGCGAGTGACGAAAGCCGTGGGGGCGGCGACATCGACGTCACAGACGCACTTTTCCCGGCCGATTTCGGTTTCAAGGAGCCTGCCTATTGTTTGCGTAGCTCCGACATGCACTCCGCTATTCAAAATTTGATCGTTGGGATAGGTAGTGTCGAGGACGGGCTCCAAAGTACTCATTTACTATAGCCACCAATTGCTGATAATTTAAAAGTTAATTAGCGTAATTTCGCTAATTATGCATACAAGTGCGGTAATTGTTCTGTATCTAGAGGCCGCCAACCCGTACACACGAATGGTACACAAGACATTCCCGCGATTTATGTTTTTTCTAATTTTAAAAATGTGTTGCAGCTAAAAAAAACACCCTGTATATCATTATTTCACTACCATGGCACCACCACAACATAGCACTATCATTATGGCTACCACTATCATGTAGCAGGGGCGGATCGAGGGTTGCAGCGCCACACTACCAAACGATGACGATGCATGATGACGACGACACGGACAACAGCAACAACAAATCCTCTGACCTAACGAATTGTGGGAATCGGCCAAGCAGTCAGCGAGGAAATTGCCTATAGGGAATTGTTTGGGGTTCACCCAAGTGTTACGAGTAGGATCAAGCTCTTTGTTTAAAACGGATGACTACCCCCTTGTGGGCTAACCAGGAAGGTCGACGGCACCGTGGTGACTGAATCGTAGTAGGGATGGCGAAATGAACGATTAATCGATTAAATGTACATCATTAATCGATTAATTGTCATCGATTTCTCCCTTTCAATTATTCGAATTAATCGATTAAAGCTCCGCGATTAATCGATTATGCAACCACCTCACCCCCCCCAACCCCGCCCCTTGGCCGGAGCGCATGATGCGAGGCGTGCGACGCCGAGACGCAGATGTCGAGCTCATATTTCTACTCAAGTAGAAGGAGCCCAGAGCCGCAGGCGGCCATACCCCATAGAGGTAGAAATGAACTCGACCCGATCTCCGTCCCCTACACCGTTTTATTTAACTCCCTGATTTTACTTGCTTTTTGTGTGTCACATTACTGGTTCATTACTGTTACTGGTTCAGCTCTCATTGCCGTTGTATTATACTACTTACCGAATTAAAGATTATTTCTCACGAATGAAAGAAAGAGAGATAATGCACTGGAAGGTAGAGAGGGTATCCTGATTTAGTACGCCCGGGCCTTCTACTCTACTTTGGGACAACGCAACAGGGGAAAAGAGCGATGAAACATGATGGGGATAAGAATGAGTGATCCGTATATACATAATAAGACATGATTGGTTGCGCAAAGGGGACATCGACGCTGGTAATCATGTTTCATTACACTTTATACCAACTAGCCCAACTGTCCGCCTTAACGCCTATATACCCTTTGATAACTGTAATGCTAGCTTCCCTGCAATTCAGTTAGCCCAACTTATGGGAGCTATTCACTTCTGCAAAACAGCGTGCTATGACGGGGAAAATGTCATCTCAGCTCTCTTAACATAACCACTCATAATAGTCAAACCCCAGCACGTGTAACTCGGGACCTCGCCTCCACATGAAAAGTCACAGGAACCACCGTTAGTTGGGCGAATATGCCGTGCAAGGAAACGCACTCGAGGATTATGAAAATGTCTAATAGTCGCGTAATGGAAAGAAGCCACTTTAGCTGCATTTAAGTCTAATGGTCGCTTTTCATAATCCGCAACCTTGCGCATTGGTATACCGAACGTCTAGCATCCAGTCCATTTCTATTGAAAAAAAAATGTCCTTGTAGCATTTGGTAATTCTGCATGGTCGCCTATTTCGGGTGAAATACAGCTTTCATCTATTGCTTGTACTCCCATGTCAGCCAACCTAGAGGCCGCCGTCTACTGCTGTGGCACGTATGGAGGACAGTCGCGAAATACAATGTGTTGTTATCTCTGATACATTAGACAGCGCTCACAGTTTTAGCTGTAGAGGCGCGATTGAAAAGGTGCGCGCAGCACCGACTTACGTCGGCGATCAGGTGAAACCTGTGTAGTATACTGGCACAGCTGCCGTTTATTCTAGTCGGGAGGAAAAACTCGTGTCGCTCTATTTCCCGCAGGTGCCTACACTGATGGCCTGTTGCTGTGCAATCTCGCATGAGTGACCTCAAGGAAGAGATCACGTCAGTTCGTGGTTATAGTATTATCGAGGGCTTCCACAATATCTAACGGACAAACCGGGGAATGCTGCCGCCCCTACAAGAGCGAGCGTCTTTCTTTCCTTTCCTCCTCGTCTCTTTCTTTTTTAGCCTTTCTCGGGATTTCCTCACCCTCGGCCACACTGCATGTTTCCGGTGCGACTTTCCGACCAGTGTGGTCGCCGAAAGCGCCTCCGATTTCGGTTCGCTCTAGTAGGCAGACTTCGAGGAAATACGACCTGCTGCCGAGTCGTCCGTGGATCATGGCCACCCAGGAATCTTGGATCCTTGACAGCTTCCTGTGTTCAGTGGGCGAAACTGCGAATTTTCACGCAGCCGCTAACGCGCACATGTGATCTCTAGCGCGTCGGATAAATATTTGTGTCAATATCAAACACAAGCACCGTCTGTCAAGCAACAAGGCATCAATTTTTGAAGCACTTATAAAAAATGTCGATTAATCGATTAATCCATTAAAACACCACAACTAAAGCAATTAATCGATGAAAGGCTAAGTCGGCGAACGATTAACGATTAATCGATTAAAAAATTTAATCGACCATCCCTAAATCGTAGCTCACGGTACGACGTAATGTTGGCGTGGCGCGTTAGTACAACGAACAGACGTCTGTTTTGTCGAAGAAAAGCTTGCGGTGTGTTGATGTGCTATCATAAGCGTTTTCGTTGAAATATTCCTACGAGATCGAGGAAAGTTGCACAAAAGCACACCGAAGCCCTGCCGTGGAGCGGCTACCATCGAAATTCGCATGCAGGTCGCTTGCCCAAACGAATGTGCGTATGTGCTGTTAACATGTCCGCGTAATGTTAAATAACGCACACAGCAATTCATGGTTCAGTCACCAACCAAAAACAAACCTTCAAATGCGGGACACCCTTTGTCCTCGATGTCACTGCCTACACCACTGCCTACCCGAGCAGGCAGGCTGTAAAAAGCAAAGCCGTGAACCTTCGGTGCACAAATTGATGCTGTTAAGCTCCGAAACGCTCGCATAACTTGATACTTAAAGCGGCTAGCAGTGCTAGACTTGTGACATATTTCCGGCATTAACAAAAGCAAAGCGAAGAAAGACGAGAGGACAGCATGTAGGCAGAACGCAGTTGAAAGACCAGCATTCTGCCTACATGCAGTCCTCTCGGCTGTCTTCTTCGCTTTTCTCTTGTTAGTGCTGAAGTCGACACATCATCGGATGACTTTTGCCACTTTCTTTCTCTTTCTGGCAACAGCTCTATATTTTTGACAGCAGGAAGGATGTGACTCCATTGGATACAGTGCACTAAGTGTCTTCTACCCGTTTCCGTTTCGGTTTGAACACATCCCTCATTCGGTTATTTAAAACTATTGGAGAGTTCCTAAGCACATTGAACCACCCTGGCTGCTACAGGATAGCGTCATTGCAAAACATCGGTATCGAAATAGGTGCAAAAACCACCGAGTTCCTCTTTAACCGAGTCATAATTATTATCATGCGGCTAACGAAAGTGTACGTGCTATTTACTGCAGGCCTGGAAGGCATCACGGCCCAGTTCCAGTGGGGGTAGGGGAAATGAAATTGGAGACTGAATGCGAGCAGTACACCGTAGAGCGTCCCCCGGAAATTTCAACCACATGGGGTTCTTTAACGCCGCTGACATCGTGCACGATGTCAGGGCACGGGCCCCTGTAGCACTTCGCTTTCATTGAAACGCCCCCGCCGCAACCGGATGCGAACGCGCGTCTTTCTCGCCCGCAGTCAAGGGCCATAACCGCTACATTGCGGCGGCGGACAAGTTGTTGTATAATACTGAGATGATGATGTAGACAAAAGTGTAAGATAAAGATGATAATTAATAATATAAATCCCCATATTTGTTATTTGGATAATGCAGGGATTCTGTTTTCTGCAGCCCTTCTGTCTCCGTGCCGTGACGTATAAGCGTGACACGACCCATCACTAAAATTTGTCAAGCATTCGTACTCTGACATGCCAATCCGCGCATAGCAAGTGAACGAAGTGGCCAGGAGGGCAAAAAGATGTAGGCGGCTATGTAAATAAGGGTAACGTGGTTTTCGTTCACTAAGTAATTCTCGTTTTATTCACCTGTGTCCTTTCTCCGCTAAGTTGCGGATGCACACTTCCTGTAGTTTTCGACATTGAAAAGACCTACAGGAAGTAAAATAATGCGGGAGCATTCGCATGTTGCTGAAGCAGGTTGACAGCACTCCTACGTGGCATGCTCCATTTACATGGTCAAAGCAATTAGACACGAGTCCTTTTTCCTCGTGCTCGTACAGAATAACTTTCTTCAGGCTGAAGAAGGTCGCTGATCGATTTAGCGTACCGGTGGTTTTTCTGCCCCCAGGAAGCCGGCTCAGCTGTGCCGTCGCATCTCTTGTGCGGACAATAAGGGTGGCTGCAAGAAGAACCACGAAATACGCTTTGTGTAGTGCACCAAGAACGTCGTCTACGAGATTCCCCTGTCCTGCGGCAACGTGTACATCGGCCAGACGGGGCGTTGCGCTAACGACCGGCTCAGGTAGCATGCAAATGACTTGGCTAACAAGGAGAGGACGAATCATGTACTTCATCGCATTGCCTGCACTGGTTGTGAAC
Source organism: Hyalomma asiaticum (assembly GCA_013339685.2). Classification (NCBI taxonomy): domain Eukaryota; kingdom Metazoa; phylum Arthropoda; class Arachnida; order Ixodida; family Ixodidae; genus Hyalomma; species Hyalomma asiaticum. The sequence goes on from CM023482.1 coordinate 25,054,011, forward strand.
CATGTTTCCGTGGCGTGAGAATACTAGGCAGAAGTAAGCATAAAATAGCCCGTGAAACCTTGGAGGCATACTTTATCAGAAAAGCAGGTGAAAAATGTGTTAGTGATACATTCTGTTCTATTATACTATGCTGAAATGAAATTCCTATCGCGCCTGGTGTGATAACCTCCTGTTTGCCGTTATTCAAATTTCCTTGTTGTGGTACGCCTGCGCAGATCTCTGGGTGTATACGAGCTGTCTTTTCCACCTTCAATAAATCATTTGTTTGTAGCGCCTTTGTTGTTTGTGGTCCTTCTTTACTGTGTGTGTTACCTTTGCGCTAAATTACGATGAACGTGAAGGTAAAGAGGGTTTTTTCCCACCTGGTTCCCATTGAAATGTACAAAAGGAGGCACGCAGATGCACGTGCAAGGAGGTGTCGAATTCTGAAATTCACGCGAGAGCTGTAATCATGCTTTTGTTTTAACAGAGAGTTAAGGTATCTTCACCTACCGCACTAATAGTGAGTTATAAATATGACAATCACGTGTTGTGATTATGTTAGCGTAGGATGTTTGTATGCTCCTAATGCTTTATCGTATTTTTGTTGTGACCGCAATTTGTGCATTCTGCGCAGCCTCTGTATTATTCGCATTTCATGCTACAATGCCAATAAAACTCAAAATTTTTGTTGTGTCAGAAATCTTTTGATGCATGCGAATTACTATTATTTGCACACAAACTCCACGGCAATTTGGAGCATCACGCTGAATTGAGGGGGTTTCCCGTCATGGTTGACAGAAAATGACGCAACACAAATAACTTTTACATACAACAGACTGCTTGTGTAAGTTAAATGGAAATGTGGCGGCATAGTGACAACCCAAATTAAAGATATACTCAGGAAGTTCAAATAGTACAACTTTTCACAACAAAACTAAGGCGGAAAGTGCAATTCAGTTTCGCAGAATTGCTAAAAGGAGCGCGCCCGCGTTTCATAATGCTTTAAAGGAGTACTGACATGAATTTTTGACATTCTTGTATTGTTGCTGTAAGTAAGAGCACTGGCGTAGAGAACCCCAAAAAGAGTGTCGTCTTGCCTCGCAACGCAATGAATATATTTTTTTTTAATACGGCTCTCTTAAAGCCCACTTTCGGTTTCGATTTCCAAGGGGCGGTTTCCTATTGAGGTGTCAAGATGACACAGTGGGACGTACATATGAGTCGAGTAGGGGCAGCAATTCATGATAGCGTCGCTGCAACTCTGTAGGATATGGTCAATCACACGTGGGGCACGCCAACAACGACGATTTCACGGTCGTCCAGCGACTCTGACAGCGATTTCGGCGATTTTTAAGAGGCTGTGCCCATACGTCATCGTAGTGTCTATTGCGCTGGGGCTGGCTTGCGGTGCTGGGCGACGAACACTTTAAAATCAAACTAAAATACTTTGTACGTCTTTCCTGGCTTCGATGTCCGCATAGCGTAAACAATGCAAGGCTAGAAAACGAAAATATTATATTTTGCAGCGCCGCAAAATCGTGTCAGTAGTCCTTTAACCCAGGAAGCCGGCGTAGTATGCATGGCACAGCGTGTGCATGGTGTTCGAAATCTTCTCTGTTTAGCATTTGGCACAGTTCAGTGAAAAAACAATATATTTACAACAAACACTGTATTCGCAAGCTTGCAAAGCAAACCGAAAGCACATTTCGCACCACCGATCAGATATATGACGTCACTTTTGTTTGCCTTATCTTTACTTCTACCAAAAGTGTTCCCTCCTCATATAGATGGCGCCTAGACCCACAAAGTGCTCATGCACCGCCATCTTCTGGAGGTATGAGCTTATATGGAAGTTTTGCTACCCGAGCCGCTAAGCAGTTGAAAGACGTGCATCAACATATTTCGTCGCACTTCGTCTGAAGCACAATTTGCCGCTTCACAAAAAAGCGCAGAAGAGAGCGAAGAGAGTTCTGAGACAGCAGGTTCATTCCCCGGGAACACTTGCGCTTTTAAAAAAAAATTTTTCATAATAACCTTGTCTTTCCTGTAATGTCTTACATAATTTGCTTTCTTGCACCCGATAGTAAAGTGAAAAGGGCGCCAGAAATGATTATCAGGCTGGTTTACTCCGTTACCATAGCGTTATTCTATTAAATACGACAGTCTTGAGAAATCATGGGTGGTTCCACGTAAGATCGAACAAAGCATGGCTGGTCACCCTCTTAAATTTATTTCAAAATTTTCTATATTGCTGCCCGATGTGTGGAAAGAAGAGATCCGCGGTTGGTTTTGCTAGGAAAAATTTTGTCGAAGCGCCGGGAGTCAATAATGACGAAGAGGTGGAGTGCCGCGCTTACCTGCTCTTGTTGGGTGTCGTTGCGCATTCAACGGACGTACACAGGAAATAAGAGGCAGAATAAACGGAAAGAGCGCAAAAGAGCGTCCATTCTGCCTCTTATTTCCTGTGTACGTCCGTTGAATGCGCAACGACACCCAACAATTATGCACCAACTCGCCCAAGAAGAACTTCTTCTGAAATACCTGCTCTTCTGTTTTGGCCAACTTTGGTTAATAATTACACAAACTATACTAAGCTTAGGTGGCTGAAATTTTTTTAACTAATTGTATGCATGTTTCTTCTTGCGGTAAATTATTTTTGCTTTTGATGGGGAGTGTACTTATTTTTATAAAAATCCGCGAAATAAGCCCAGGAAGCATTCTTCTGTCCACATTGCGGGCTTCTATCTCAAAAAAGGCTTGGGGCAGAGCGGCAAAAATTCCGCATTACGTTCTATGCATACTCTTCTGTCAAATTCCAAAAGCTTATATTTATATGACTTTTCAATAAAGAGATACGGGCGGGCGAACTTCAAAAAAACACCGAACAGTGGAAATTTCTGGAGACAATTAAAAAAAAACCCATTTTTGATATTTTTTAAGCTTTGTACACTTATTCTCCTTTATGTTGGCTTTCACAATCACCAAAAAGGTGTTGCATAATTTTGTTCCACTAGGAGTTACAGGCCGTCAAATTAGACCCTTACGCAATGATAGGCAATTGTTCTTGATCCGGCTTCTTGCCCGCTGAGTGTATAGAATGAAAACAGAATTGAATTTCTGGCCCTTAAAAGGCCAGCAGCACCGAAAAAAGGTGTCAGTGGCACTGATGACGTAAATTTATAAACGATTTGATCACCTGAGCGGCCATGAGTGCGGGGCTACCGAGCAGGTGCGCGCGCCCCCCAGATGCTCTCTCTAAGAGAGGCACAGTCAGAGGTCCTTTTCGCCTCCTTAAACCAAAAGTGTTCGAAACATTTCTTGGGTAACTTCAACGCGTGTGCATTGGAGATTCGCTATCCATTCTGTCTTTTGTTCGCACCGTAGTTAGGCCCTAATAACAAGGCGGAGATGGAAGCAAGATCAAAACACTATCAGGTAGCCATGAGCGCTCGCTTCACGCACGCGGTCGACAGCCGCCACCGCCGCCAGAGAAACTGTGCACCTCCACTTGTGCTCAGTATAACGCAAGAACGTGGCACTCCAGTGGCAAAGCAATGTATAGAACGCCAAAGGAAACAAAAGCAAAACAATTGGTAACCGGACGCGCGCACCTATGTCAGATTAGATTCTACACCTTGCGACCGCACCGGGCGCGCCCCAGCGTGATGTGCGTGCCCCAGAAGATGTGCGTGCCTGTGCCATTTGCGCCAACTCTAACCTTTGCCTCGCTGCGGTTGAGAACATTACTGTCCACAGAATCGATGCTGATGAGGTTCCCTCAGCGTTCGTTTGCATTCCTTCACCATCAGAGTGCCTTTTAGGCGAATGCAATCAGCGTCCAAAAGGCAGGTCCCTGACACTGGAGAAACTTAATATCCAAGAAGACGAAGGAACACTGCTAGGAATGTGGGAGGCAGGCGACCTTGTAAAAAAAGTTTTGAGTGCTGACACTTTTTTAATCATCTTCGAGTATTGGTGACAAGGTGGATCATGCACAACCACATCAGGAAGACACAAAGTAGAGCTATATATACGAGGAAAAGCAATGCATGCACCTTGGAAGCATTATAGTCCACTTTGATTTTGCCGAAAATTGGACTGTCATGCTTCCTAATGAAGTTCAGGCATAGCACTGCCACAAACAGCAAGCATTCATCCTTATACGCGTGGCAACAACGAGAAAATCTACGAAGAGTTTCGTTGTTGTAAATGACGACTTGAGCCACGACTCCGCTCACGCCTGCTTGGCTCTAGTGAAAGTGAAAGAATGAGTGGAAGACAACCTGCCGGTTTACTCCAAGGTGACATATGTCAGTGATGGACCCGACAGTCTTTTCAAAAAATAGATATAAGCTTTTCGAGTTCGGAAAGAGCTGTTGTCCCAGTACCCAATGGGTATTCTCAGCAACTGGACACGGGAAAACGCGTGCGATGTAGTCGGAGGTCTCGTCAAGCATCATGCAATGCTCAACAACTTGAGGACAAACCCTGAAAGTGCAATTCGTACAGCCAGAGACTTTGTAACCGTTTTCTCAGAGAAACTGAAAGGTGACATCTAATACACCTTGAAGAAAAAGAAGTTGTTGCCTTCCGCGAGTTAAAGAAGGAAAAGTGGATGAGAGTACCCGCGTTCCATGGTGTTGGCATGCCTGGCAGCTATCCACGTCAACGCAAGCATCTCCTGGCTTGTACGTGGCACGAATAGCCGGGCCTGCTTGGAAGGAGTTACGTATACATGAAAGAAGAAATCTGAACTGTCTAATCAATCGAATAAACATGATTTCAGCCCAGAAACACGATTTAATGAAGCGGTTCTTCTTGACCTTCACAAATTTTCCATTTTGCTAAAGGTTCTTTGGAAAGCGCTCTTTGCTTATTGCATTTTTATCCTATCTTTTTTTTTGCCGGGGAGAGGGAATCTAAGCTACGCATTGACTTCTTACTGCCTTTTTGCCGAGGTAAAGACGAAAGATGTCTGTCTGCGCTGCGATACCGCGGCGCATCAAAGAACCCCACGCGTACAAAACTGACCCCTAATCATTCACTATTGTGCTCCTCGCAGCTAATATGCAGCGTTCAGACATAAATGACCAGGCACATTATCATGCCAAAATTTAAAAGCCGTACGCGATCACAAATGTCAGAATAATCAGACGTTCATGGTTCGCTGAGCCTTCCATAAGGGTATAATTCGACGGCGTATAACTCCTAGTAGAACAAAATTATGCAACATGCTTTTGGTGATTGTGAAAGCCAACATCAAGGAGAATAAGTGTACAAAGTTTAAAAAATATCAAAAATGGGGTTTTTTTAATTGCCTTCAGAAATTTCCACTGTTCGGTGTTTTTTTGAAGTTCGCCCTCCCGTATCTCTTTATTGAAAAGTCATATAAATATAAGCTTTTGCAATTTGACAGAAAAGTATGCATAGAACGTAATCCGGAATTTTCGCCGCTCTGCCACGAGCCTTTTTTGAGATATAAGCCCGCAAAATGGACAGAAAAATGCTTGCTGGGCTGATTTTGAGGATTTTTATAAAAATAAGTACACTCCCCATAAAAAGCAAAAAGAACTTACCACAAGCAGAAACATACGTGTAATTACTTAAAAAATTTTCAGCCACCTAACCTTAATATAGTTTGTGTAATTATTAACCAAAGTTGGCCAAAACAGAAGAGCAGATAAGAGCGACACTCCACCTCTTCGTCATTATTGACTCCCGGCGCTTCGACAAAATTTTTCCTAGCAAAACCAACTGCGGATCTCTTCTTTCCACACATCGGGCAGCAATATATAAAATTTTGAAATAAATTTAAGAGGGTGACCAGCCATGCTTTGTTCGATCTTACGTGGAATGCTTTTTTTACGAGGAGACGGCAGCGTATGAGATGTAAATTGCTCTTTATTTAGAACACGCTTCGGTAATCATCCATGGTTCCATGAACACTGTACTGGTGGAAAGAGACTATTATTATTATTATTATTATTATTATTATTATTATTATTATTATTATTATTATTATTATTCAGTTGCCAACCTTATCCATAGCTATCTTTTTGATAGGTCGTGCTATGTTGCCATAAACGAGCGAACATCTTTTTAGGGGCGAAGCTCCTTATGGCATCACCTGGGCGGTTCTCGGTTGTCGATGCATCCTGCGTAGCCAGTAGCGTCTCCCTTAGCACACAATAGATGGCGCTGTCCCATAGAGATGCATGCAAACTGCAGTTGGGTGACGATACACTAGACGGCGCTGTACGCATTCTGTGTCGTCATCTCCATTTGTCGTCTCGTTTCCGAGAGGGCGCTGTCCCATAGACATGCGTATACAATATGGCGGTTGGGTGAAGGTACGCTAGATGGCGTTGGCGGTGCAGCTGCTCTCCGATTGGCTGCTGCGCGGGCTGCGCGGGGAGCGCTCCTCTCATTCTCCTGGATCGTCGGCGTACGTGTCGGATCGCGCTTGGTGGACCATGGATTATGAGAAAAAAAAATCACATATTCACGGGGTGAATGATGATGAGTGGGGCGAAGCTCCGGAAGGAATCATCGGTAAACCGTGAAACTCTTCCGTGCTATTCGCCCCACAATTAAAAGTGAAACACTTGAGTAAATGTCATCAAACTATTATAACATCTCGCATCTTTCATCATCAACTACAAGTACCGCCATCTAGTTTTATAACATCTCGCGCATGCTACGAATCCTCACGGTTCAACTATGCACAATGCACAAGTGAGATCTCCCACCGGCACTTCATTGCAAGTCAAGATGCAGTGCCAATATATATATATATATATATATATATATATATATATATATATATATATATATATATATATATATATATATTGGCACTGCATCGTCAATATATATATATATATATATATATATATATATATATATATATTGTGATGGCGAAAAGCTGCATTGGGGCTCTGACGCGCGCGCTTGGAAAAGCGGGCTAGAGAAGCAGAGGAAGACAAAGAGCAGAATAGAACAGCCGGCCTGCAGCTAAGGCGCTGTGTCTACGTCTCTTCTCTTTATTACAATGGCGCAGTCGACAAAAGACAGACGCTAAGGGCGTCCTCGCGGGTCGTCGGCGCAGCAGGTGCTCCAGTCCAGGGACGTCGTCCAGGATTACGCGACCATGGACCCCATGGACCATGGACGTCAGCACATGAGCCGCACAGGGACGCTGTCGAAGCGTCCTCGGACATGGACACCGCCGTCGGGAGGACAGAGCCGGCCGTATTTTCCGCGGATGCTGCCATCGGGAGCACCGGGGGCACCGTCTTATCTGCAGACACCACGCCTGGTGCTCTAAGCGGCTCCCGGACAACGCAGCGGAGCACGTGAGTGCCATCGCGCAACTGCGCGACACGCTCACCACGTTCCTTACGCGTACCCTGCGCTCTCCGCCGGAACACTTAGCGGCTCCCCCGACAATGCTGCGGAGTTCTTACGTGTCATCAACATACTCTCTGAAACGTGCTACTTCATGCCATCAGGGAGCTCCGGGTCCTCTCGTGCTGCGTTGCCACCACCGGCCGCTTGGACATTACCGGTGTTCCGAGGCTTCCAAGACGACGCCGATCAGTGGATCGAAGCCGTGAACGTTCTCGGTGCCCGGTATGCCTGACCGGACCACTACAAGCTGCTGGTGGCCATAAACAACATCGATGGTGCGGCCGCAGCATGGCATCGCTATGAGGGCGTCAGCCAGCACTCCTGGCTGGAGTGGAGCGCCAGGCTTACCGCTGTTTTTGGACGGATTCGCCACCACAACCCTGGCACCAGCGAATCTGACCGCTGCACTACCGAGGAAGCAGCTCAGGAGGAGCGCTACCTCGAGGCTGTGGCTTCGGACTGCAGCTCATCGCCAGAGAGCATCAGGGCCTGCCCTGACGTGCTGATCGGTCCCGGGATTTGTTCTTCGACACAACTTTCAACACAAGAGACTGAATTCCAGCCACGTCGCTCGGACCGTGTTTACACTGGTGGTCCTGCCCAGCCGCCGTGTGAGTCGGATGCCATGGACCAGCCATCTGTAACCACCTCCATTGCGCCCCCTGAACACCGTGCGCATCATGAAAAGTTGTTGTTTGCCGAGGAGCCTCACCCTGACCTGTGTGGAGGTGATGCCGTCTAGGGAACGTGCCAAGGCGGCTCGCGGTCACGCCCCCGGCCGTTGGGGCAGTCATTGGCCGAGTGTGCTGGGGTTCCCGGTTCGCCCTGCAGTGCCCTTCCAGGGGGTGGCAGTGTCTGTGCCGCGGATGAGGCCGCTTTTGTCGGGGACCCGCTACTGCAGCCGGGGTCTGCTCCAGGCTTGGGCGTCGCACCCGCACCCCGGGACTTGGGCGCATCTCCTTTGGGAGGGTTGTCGTCGGGGCCCGTTGGATCAGCCTCTTTGCTGGCCTTGACAAAGGCAACGCTGCCGAAGCTGAACGCACACTTCCAGTCAACGCCAATCGTGGCCCACTCATCGCGGATTCCTAGAAAAGGATCGCAACGCCGTGGCAGTTGCCATGAGAATTCAGACCCATGTTCAATGACTGCACTGACTATGTTCAAAGGCAGCGCAGGCCTTCTGCCTTTGGTGAATAACGCCTCGCACATATCCGATTCTGATCATGCAGGCAGGATCGCCGACAAACTCCCAATCCCGAGAGGACCGAGAAAAACTCAAAGCGAGGCAAATGATCCTGGTCATTGTAACCGGCTAGTCGGACAGATGGTGGTACAGGGCTCAGGTCCTCCCACCCACAAGGTGCAACGGAACGTTTGCCGGCGAGGCCCGCTACGACCACGACACAGCCATTTTCGTCTACCTGGTCCGCCACCGGCGAAATGTCGTTCGAACTCGCCGCGGACGCAAGATCGACCTGCGAGGCACAGCCAGTGCCGCCCGCCGGACATGTTTTGCATACCGTGCGCGCAACGCGTGCAACAGCGGCCGCAACGCTGTAGCCAATTTCGCCCACCGGAGACTTGAGTGACACCTGGACAAGAGAAGTCGTACGCAGCCGAGATCGGCCTCATCGGCATAGCCAGTGCCGCCCGACAGACGCGGTTTCGGCCGTTACCGACACTCGCAGTCGTGGCCGAGTGTGATGGCGAAAAGCTGCATTGGGGCTCTGACGCGCGCGCTTGGAAAAGCGGGCTAGAGAAGCAGAGGAAGACAAAGAGCAGAATAGAACAGCCGGCCTGCAGCTAAGGCGCTGTGTCTACGTCTCTTCTGTTTATTACAATATATATATATATATATATATATATATATATATATATATATATATATATATATATATATATATATATATATATCGGTTGCCAGTGAACGCTTCTCCAACGCGAGCAGTCGGTATTTCTCAATCAAGAAACTCGCTAGGAGACGCTGCCTGCGCCAACGTTGTCTCTCGCGGGCGAGCGCGTGCCGGGAGCCACGCGCTCGCCCACGGCGCGTGCGTGCCTCCCGGCAGGCACGCGCCGGTGGCTACCTACTACTACTACTACTACTACATACATCGGGGAAGCACGACCCACGCCTTAAGGTGCTTCGCCCCTAAAATTCCGACGTTGTGTCCGAAGCGCGGAATCGAACCAGGGACCCCTCGCTTCCGAACGCGCGACGCTAGCCACTACGCCACGAAGTGCACATGGACACATGCACCACGATGAGAGTAAATACCCAACATTAGACTGCGCGTTTCTAACGCGTTTGTGCTAGCGCGTTACGGCCCGTGTAAGAAGCTGGTGTAAGACGCTGTGGCCTCTCCGCCTTATACTCTCTCAGCAGTCACGTGATGGCGTCGGCAAACGCGGTGCGCGTTCCGGGCTGTGTAAGGGGCTGCGTAAGGCGTCTTTACATGGTGATCGACTGGGCGAATTACACGGAAGGTTCACGGTTTACCGATGATTCCCTCCGGAGCTTCGCCCACTCATCATCATTCACCCCGTGGATATGTTGCGATTTTTTATACAAGGCAACCAGCGGGGTACCTCAAGGGTCAGTATTTAGGCCCCCTCCTCTTTCTCATTTGTGTGAACGGCGTCTTTCCCGCCATTCTAACTTCTTTCCTTCTCTACGCAGACGACGTCAAGACATTTAAGGAAATTCATACTATCAATAACTGTCACATTCTGCAGACAGATTTGGTTTCTTTTTCAGAATGAATTACCTTTCATTAAATACCAATAACTACAAAGTCATGGCCATCTCTCACAAAGTTGCGTCCGTATCATTTACATACTCTGTTAATTCTGTACCGCCATGTAAATTGTATGAGGTAAATACGCAACTTTACACTTTTCTGCTCACACTAAGCGCGTTTCAATGCGAGGTCTTCGATAGCTCGGCTCTGTTTGCAGGCTCTCAAGAGACTACACGTCTCCGATACCCTTCTTTAAATTGTACACCGCAACATGTCTTCCCAAACTTGAATACGCTTCTGCGATATGGAATGGAGTCTCTCAATCCAGCAGTAACACCATCGAGTGGGTCCAGAGAAAATTCCTACGAATATGCGATCACTGCTTTCCTCTAGTGGGTTGTGGATCTTGCACCAACAGTGTTGGCTTAATGTCACTGCCATCTCTTCACTACCGACGGAAATGTGCTGATCTGCTATTTCTTTCTAAACATTTACACGGTACTATAACGTGCCCTCAACTGCTCCAGTGCATCAATTTTCGAATTCCACGCAAGATAACTAAAGAGCAAATGCCATTTCCTGTACCCGCGAACCTATGCCAACACTCGATCGTCGAGAGAATACAGAATCTCTATAATACCTATTTTCTAAAACTTGGTACTTTTCAAGACTCCCAACCATAGTTTTCATCTGAGATTTGTGCTGCTATAAAATAATATCGCCCACTGTACGTTCCTTTTTTCTTAATGTAAACTTGACGTTCACGATGCCTTGACGTGAACTGCTTTTATTATTGTCAATCTCTATTCTTCTTGTTGTAGCTTGTCTTGTTGTCCCGACCTTTCTTTGTTGTTCTCTTGCATTTTTGTTCCCTATGCATTTCCTGTATGTTTTTCTGAATCTGTTTATTGTCCCTCTGTATGTCTAATATTGTGTATTGCCCTTTTTGTGAAGATATTTTATGTTTTTCTCTTTCTTTTACATTTATTTCTACATGTGCATATTTTCTCTATATGATTGTATAGTGTCGCCACTCCTTTGCGTGCGCCAACACCATTACCTCTGGGTTGTTCCTGTGCACGTTTAAATTTATTTATTTATTTATTTATTTATTTGTTTGTTTATTTATTTATTTATTTATTTATTTATTTATTTATTTATTTATTTATTGTTCAGGTGATACTGACCTTTCGATTGGAGCACGGCAACAGTATATTGATATTTATTTGCAAAAAGGGCGTCATATGTCTTCCCGGTAAATGTTACAATATTAAGGATCTTAAAGTCACATTAACCATCGGTGCATAATAATAGGCAACACTCCTAATGAAAAATTGTAACCTGTGCCGACGAGGATACAAAAGAGGAGGGCTCGAGACAACGCAAAAGCCGAGCAGGTAAAACGCGAAAAACGGACAGGCGTTTGGTATGTAAGACACACGTGTACCTGCAAGTTCATAGAGTGCAGCGCTGGTGTGCTGTACACAGTTCTTTCCGTGCCGCGGCCGCGTCTATGTAAGACGGATAACCGTTGTGTTAATGAGGGATTAATGGACAATCTAAGACGGTTAAGTGCACGCTCTGCAGCTAATCTTTCTCTGTAGTCTCGAGAGTGAAGGCAGGACAAATATGATGAGTGCGGTGTTTCACACTGACACAAAAATTTTCTTGAGACCGTTAGCTACCGCTTAAAAGACATAAAGGCGTAAGCCATGACCTCGTAGTTGAAACCCACAACATTTGGCAATCGTATTTCGTGTAAATATGATACGACATGTATTTTAAACGTCAACACTCAATCGCATGTCAATAATACCGGCATACCTATCGCGGATATGAGCTACACATGAGTCTGTTGTGGTTCATTTGTGAGGTAATACGCAAGCATGTGACATGTTACTGATGTCATAAGCCGGGCCAATTTTTTGTGTACACTGGGGGGAGGGGGGGGCGGTGAGACGCAGGTTTTGCATTTGTCGTAACGCATTTTGGTCATTGTGGGACCTATCTGCTTTTGCGACCGTTTCTTCAAGGTCACATGAGACGTGCAGCGCTTTCGACTCGATACATTAACACATGCGCCTGTAGTTGTCCAGTCTCGGGATACCAATGGCAGAGGGAGTGCATGCACGAGCCACCTTTTGATTAATTGACACAAAGAAGAAATGGAATGTTCATGCACTTATCTATCGTGTATGCGCGCACGTGCGCTTGACAGACAAGTGGCGCTACCGTAACTGGTATGGCGCTGACAAGGTTTGCGTCGACATTCCTTTGAGCTTCACTGCAGCTACACAGTTAGTCAAGTCAAGTCAAGTTTATTAAATGCTTCAGTGAAATACATGGTTAGCATATTACAGAAGGAGGTCCCAAAGTTTCAGAGAAACTGACAGGGGGACCTCCTGTGGCTACATAAATGGGGTGTTACAAAAAATGCAGCAAAAGCATAGAGACGCATGAACAATGAAGAACGAGCTTGACTAACAGTATCAACAGATCAATACATAATAAAAGGTAATACTACTGATAGGAAAAAAAATGCCATGGAACTAATCAAAAGCAAGTGCCAGAACAAGATTAACGGAGGAAGAATAATAAACAGCGCTGTATTATAAACGCAACCAGTTTCAACATCATAGGTGTCAGGTATACGAAGGCAAATGTTACATACGAAAACAACACGTAAAAGTTGAGAGCTTACAACAATTAATCAAACAAATGAGATGGGTTGATCAATCCCTGGACAAAATACTTCTTGCTGCGCGAGGTGAAAACATGAATGTTATGTGATGATATTAAGTCGAAAGGCAATGAATTCCAAATAGCTATGCTTCTAAAAAGGGTTGTGAATTTCCCGTAGTTTGTCCTTACTGCCGGCAAAAGAAGATTATTGCGCTGTGCAAAGCGGGTAATATTGGTGTTAGTTAAGTGATGGTGATCGATACATGCAATGGAGATGTCTTTCATGATGAGCCTATAGGCGAGGGAGGAAATAACTTTATTAAGTCCGGAGGAACCCCTCCCCACCCACTTTTGGTTTAGTGGTGGGTAGGAGTCGCGGGCCGCACCCACGTTGGGACGGGAAGCCCGTGAGCCTCCGCCCTTTCGTGAGCCCTTTCGTGAGTATCCATAGTCGCCTATAGGCCTTGCCTATAGGCGACTATGGATACTCTATGACAAAATAACTGTCTTAATGAGAGTATGTTAACCTCAGAGAACAAGGAGCTACAGCACAAATGAAATGGACTGAAAGTCATTAGTCTGACTGCTTGATTCTGAAGTCGCTGCAACCGTTCAATGTGTGTGAAATATGTGTTGGCCCAAGTTGATACACAGTACGAAATATGGCTATGAATATAGGCAAAATACAAGGAACGTACGATGTGTGGCGGAAAATAGGTTCTTGTCTTGATGATAACATGGATTCCAAATGCAATCTTTTTAACGAGTGATGCGGCATGTTTATGAAATTTTAGTTCTGTATCTAAAATGACGCCAAGAAACCACGCTTCACTGGAAATTTTTATGACAGCATTATTGATGTGAATGGCAGGTGATACGTCAAGTGAGGTTCCTGGGGAATGGAACACCATAAAGATGGTTTTAGAAGCGTTGATCTGTAGCTGATTGCCTTTGCACCATAAAGACACGCTATGTAAATCTGTGTTAAGGTGAGTCTGGAGTGTATAACCTGATTCAGCTGATGTAAAGATGGTTGTGTCGTCAGCATAGAACATGCATTTTGTGCTAGTTAGAATGGCAGGCAAGTCATTAATAAACATCAAAAATAAAAGTGGGCCTAAAATTGATCCCTGTGGAACACCTACGTTAATTGACTTAGGCGATGAAGAATGGCCGTTAACGTGTACCGTTTGAGACCGGTTACGGAGGTAACTTTTAATAAAATTTAGTGGCGGACCAGACATGCCGAATGATTCGAGGTTAGCAAGTAGTATTTGATGATTTATGGTGTCAAAAGCCTTCGTGAAATCGATAAATACAGATCCCACAAGTAGTCCTCTGTCGATAGCTTGTTTAATTTCCTCAGTTACGGTAATCAGTGCCAGCTCAGCTGAATATCCTTGCCGAAATCCGAATTGATGTGGAGACAAAAGGTTAAATTTTTTCAAATATCGCATCAATCTAATGTGAAATAGCTTTTCGATAACCTTACCAAAGAAAGGTAGAATACATATTGGCCTGTAATTATGCACAGAAGTCTTATCGCCCTTTTTAAAAACTGGGACTATTTCACCGGCCTTGAGGCAGCTCGGAAACACACCCGCAGAAAACAGTTTGTTGATAATTACTGCCAGAGGTGGGGATATTATGTTTGAAACTATTTTTGCTTTAGATGGATCGATATGATCTAATCCAGCACCTGTGGTCTTCAATGACATCATAACCTGGAAAACTTCATCTGCAGACGTCGGATGCAAGTAAAAAGACTGAGTGCACCGTGGCATATCGCGTAAATGACTTGGTAATTGCTGCGTATCCGCAGTTGCGCAGAAATGCTCACTGAACGCCGTGGCCACTCTTTCAGGGTCTATAAACATTTCGTCGCCTTGCTTTATTTTTATTGTGGGCGCTGAGTACTCCTTTTTATTCAAAAATTCCTTAATGACTTGCCAGCACCATCTCGTGTTACCTATGTTTTTACAATGAGATTCTGGTAGTAATTGCGCTTAGCGCTCCTTAGTAAAGAAGATAATGTCGCTGAGTATTTCTGGAAGCGGGATTTTAATGCGAGATTGAAAGGCTGCGACTTTAATTTCTTATGAAGGTTATTCTTTTATTAATGGACTTCAACAATGAATTGCTTATCCATGGATTTCTGGCTGTACGATACCACTTCGTCACAGTAGTGGAAGTGCTGCATGCTTCTATACCTGAAGCTATTACTTCTGAGAAAGACTCAAAAGCCTTTTCCGCGCAGTCCTCATTAGTCACCGATGTCCAGTCTATTGCTTTGATTGTTTGTACAAATTTGTCTGAACTGAATCGGCGTTTTGTGAAGATGTTACTGGCCTTGCTATTTTTGGAACCCAGAATGTAGAAAACTGGACTATGATCTGTAATGCAATGATCTATCGCACCTGCAATGGGATCAGCTGAAATATTGGAGATAATATGATCTATTAGTGTGCTAGAACCTAGGAAATCATTTCTAGTTGGTACTGAAATATGCGAAGTAAAGCCAAAGCAATATAAACAATTCATATATTCTAGGCAAGATGCACTATCAGCATCAATGATATTTATGTTGAAATCACCACATAAGACAACGTTCTTATTTTCTCTCACTAGGTTATTAAAAATGTTGCTTAATTGATCGCAAAAATCAGAATACGATGAAGAAGGTGATCGATAGACGGAAGCTATAGAGTATTTAACGGTCTATTAACAGGTATAACACTATGGGTGTAAATTCAAGCCAACCGATGCACATAAAATATTTAGTGATGACGTTGATGTCAAGACATGAAGAAGCGACGTTGTATATGTTAGGGATGATTGACAAGTATGGTACTTACCCACGCCCACAGACAGAACTCAACGATTGGCAGTATTCAGAATAATACCTGGCAACCACACAATTACCCTCCGTTGCCAGATATCCAAGTCTCAGATAAACATATGACAGAGAATGAAATGATCAAGCAAGGAAAGCCACGCAACAAGATTCATCCTGGTGCCGTTCTAAGACTGGCGAATATTTATTTATTTATTTATTTATTTATTTATTTATTTATTTATTTATTTATTTATTTATTTATTTATTGTTCAGGTGATACTGAGCATTCGATTGGAGCACGGCAACAGTATATTGATATTTATTTGCAAGAAGGGCGTCGTATGTCTTCCCGGTAAATGTTACATATTAAAAATCTTAAAGTCACATTAACCATCGGTGCATAATAATAGGCAACAGTCCTAATGAAAAATTGTAACGTGTGCCGACGAGGATACAAAAGGGGAGGGCTCGAGACAACGCAAAAGCCGAGCAGGTTAAACGCGAAAAACGGACAGGCATTTGTTATGTAAGACACACGTGTACCTGCAAGTACAGAGACTGCAGCGCTGGTGTGCTGTACACAGTTCTTTCCGTGCCGCGGCTGCGTCTATGTAAGACGGATAACCGTTGTGTTAATGAGGGATTAATGGACAATCTAAGACCGTTAAGTGCACGCTCTGCTGCTAATCTTTCTCTGTAGTCTCGAGAGTGAAGGCAGGACAACTATGATGAGTGCGGTGTTTCATACTGACACAAAAATTTTCTTGCGACCGTTAGCTACCGCTTAACAGACATGAAGGCGTAAGCCAAGACCTTTGGTAGTTGAACCCGAGACCTCGTAGTTCGAACCCACAACATTTGGCAATCGGATGTTGCGTAAATATATGATACGACATATGCTTTAAACGTCAACACTCAATCGCATGTCAATAATACCGGCATACCTATGGTCTCGAGTCTGTTGTGGTTAATTTGTGAGGTAACACGCAAGCATGTGACATGTTACTGATGTTATAAGCCGGGCCAATTTTTGCGTACACCAGGGGGAGGAGACGCAGGTTTTTGCATTTGTCGTAATGCATTTTGGTCATTTTGCGACCGTTTCTTCAAGGTCACATGGGACATGCAACGCTTTCGACTTGATACATTAACACATGCGCCTATAGTTGTCCAGTCTCGGGATACCAATGCCCGAAGGAGTGCACGCACGAGCCAGCTTTTGATTAATTGACACAAAGAAGAAATGGAATGTTCATGCACTTATCTATCGTGTATGCTCGCACGTGCGCTTCACAGACAAGTGGCGCTACCGTAACTGGTATGGCGCAGACAAGGTTTGCGTCGAAATTCCTTTGAGCTTCAGTGCAGCTATACAGTTGACTAGTGGCTTCCTCGTTCTTTGGCTATTTCCTCTTGGTGCCCGCCCGCAAAGCTTCGCCCTTTTCATGACAAAGTTGGCGTGCGATTGAACCGCAGCGGTTAGACAGTGTGGCGTATGCGCGACTTCCACGTGATCCCATTAAAAACGCCAGTTCCTTTCCCATGAAGCGCCTCAAAAAGATGTCCAGACCGGAACCAACGTACACGCACATAGTGCGTGGTGAGCACTTTTCTATAGAATCAAGTAAGTTCCTGACTTTCGCAAACTGGGGACAAAGCACTTCGCCGCAAAGATGAGAACCAGCATCCTCCTACGTGATAAGTGTTCCCGCACATAGATGCTTCTTATCACCCACTGACCCTGTTATATACCTCGTAACCCATGCAGTATTATTTGTCTAAGAATAAAGTGCAAGAGCAACCATAAACTTCTTATCATCGTGGAGGCCTGAGAAACTGCGTTATGACTTACCAACGACATTCCATTTTGTCCACCGCGCATGTAAGCTTACACAGCTGTCGTTCACTTGGTGCTTCGAGGCATATATAAACCGCCATTTAGAAAGGGCGCTGTTACAACATTTCACGTAATGGGGCCGGCCATGCCCTGCGCGACAAGGTGCTTTTACGCTTTTATACAATGATGACGGGCGATAAGTACGGGTTCAAGGAGGTGTATGTTGCGTCGGTGCAACTATACACGGACGCTTTTCGCTACGTCTGCGAAACTCAGAGAGCCTGTGAAATTGTGGGGAATGTATGCGATAAGCTCGAGTACGCAATCGTACATACCAAACAACGCGACCATTACGACATTGCCTGTTCTATAAAACCCCGCACAAGCTTTTCTAGAGAGCGCAGTTGACAACTGCAGTGACGAGCCAATACCGCGTCAACGGTGAGTACTCCGACGTCATTCGCTTTAGCGCATCACATTTCTCGCTGTTACAGTGAGCTTTTGTGAATACGGCTACCCATATTTCCCGTTAGTTTCCAAATCAAACATAGAACTTTATATCTTCTATAGCACTGAGTAACGTCCGAAATTCATGTCCGATGCTGGTGCCTCTTTAATTTAGCGTTGCTGCAGCTTAAAGTACCACCACCGTTTAAGGCTCCAAAACCCATGGTTGCCGCTTGTTCTTGTTACAGCGTGAGGTCTGGTGCGCTGTTGTTAACAAAAAGAAACAGCAAAGTCTTAAAAATGATAGTCATTGCCCAAAATTTTAGGGCTACGACTGCTGATGCAATTTTGCATACACATTGCGTACATTAAATATCTCCAAACACGTTAGTGTTATGTTGATTCTTGCGCGGTCTTTATGTATGCAACTTTTTTATTTATTTTTTCAAGAGAACTTCAAGAGACTCCAACAGTCACGGAGCACCAAAGTGTTCAGACGTGAGGCAGGGCGTTAAGGCATGTCACGTGGTTGCGGCGATGAAGGACGCAGTGATCAAACTGTTAAAGTTTGAACTTCGACAATAATTCTTCGGTTTTACGTCCCAAAACCACGATAGGATTATGAGACACCGTAGTGGACGCGTCTTAAAGGGCCACTAAACAGGCTCCTATTTTTTTTTAACCCATACCACGGTCGATCTGGACGCGCGCGTTCGCTCAAAGAGGGAGCGAACGCGCGCGTCCAGACCGGCCGTGCCCAAACAAGCTAACTCAATCATAGAGACGCTTTCGGCGACCACATTCTGCGCATATGGCAGCGTTGCGCGCTACACAGACGCCGTATTTCAAACAAAAAAAAATTCCCGCGTCTCTTTCCTGCGATTGACCAGCCGTCCTTACATCCTAGGTGTCGTCATGTTCTACCGTGAACAACTTTGCGCAGTTGTAACTCGTTGATTGGTCGAAATCAGGTCTGTTGTCAGACCCTGTGGCCATCCCACTGGCGTGAGCCAACACCACCTAGAAAAAAAGAAGGCCTCCGCATCACCTCCTCTACTTGTCAGTTACGTCACGCAAGTCGAATCTGCGTTCCTGAAACGCGGCGCGCGTTCTTTGAAGTGGGCGGAGTCTCGACAGCGCGCCGCGCCTACCCTCTCCTCGGCAGAGAAGGGTGGGGAGGCCGACCGATTAAAAAAAGTAGGAGCCTGTTTAGTGGCCCTTTAACGAGCGCTCACATCGCACAGTACCGACACCCCCGGGAAAGCTTCAGGCCTGCGCGTCACGTGATGTGACGTCGACGACGTCACATCGCGCCGGCCTACGTTGGTTGGGCGGCTGCGCCAGCTGCGAGCGCTTGCCGCGCGCGCACTACTCACGCCAGCTAACTCCTCGATCGCCAGGTCCGCACGATTTATCAGGGTAACAAAAAATAACGAATACCATGAATGGCGCAATGCATATTTATTTATCACAAGCACACGCCGTTTGCATAAACATCACAGTGCACACTGTTCTCGACCGAGACAGACGACAGCCAGCAAAAGATACTGCACTTGATGCTGAAAAGTTATCGCACTTATAAGAGGTTGACACTGCGTATCATATCAGAGACAAGATTGTTCTTTTGTCAAAGCAGGCACTGTTCGGGTCTCAATTGAACGAAATAAAAAAAAACGCATTGAACTGCCAAAACATGCCCAAACTTTGAAACATGAAAAGCTCCCATGTACATAGCAGGTTAGCGGAAAATATACTATTCCTTTATCACAGTAGTAGCGACACATAAAACATCACATTGTACATTCAACAAAAGTCAAAAAGTCACAATACATAAAACACACTTGTGACTAAAGTGTGAACCACAGTATGATAAATAAGTCAGACAAACAAAACTATATGGACTGCTGCATATCATACGAGACAAATGCACAAACAAAAATCGCATTGCACAACAATATAACTGTACAGGGAGTGCCCAAGAAGAGCATAGACAGCTGCGAGGTACCAAACATGGATCATTCAACTGCCACAGCAGGCACTGAGATGGTTCGATCAGAAAATGAACACACGTTGAAATTCCGAGATCACGTAATGAGAGATTTAATAACTATGTACCACCAATAAAAAAAAACTAAAAACAAGGCTCACTGCACAAATGACAGAAGTATGACAAGGCAATTAAGTCAGCACTGTGGAATAAAATGGCCTCAGTGCAATTTCACTCAAATAGGGAGAGCAAATCGCCTGGAAAATTAGTTTTCAAGAAATATTTGGGATTTTCTGTTTTTTGCCTTCTGTTCTTTTCCAATGCGTAAAAGGTCATTTCTTTGCCTGCAGAGATTGTTCAGCATTATATTTGCGGCACAGTTTGCAACCAATGAGACGAGGAGATCATACGTGTGCCCATTTTCGCACGTATCTATGTCTTCAAGCCTTGGCAGACAGTCCAGTGTCAATTGCCGAACGACATTTCTTTGGTTCGACCCATGAAGAAACTGGGTAGAGTTGCTTTGCGTCGTAAGCTTTCTAACTACAACCTCTGTGTACATAACTACTGTAATCACAAGGGCAGAGGGAAATTTGAGGCCACCTCGATCCAGTTTTGTGATTAAGGAGTGGCTGTCCTCTTCTGTTTCGGCCTCATTAGCAGTAATGACCAAGTGTCCTTGGCAGCTCTTGCACTTGAGAACTTTGATTGCAGCATGTGCACAGTAGCCACCAACATAACCAATCACTGGCATTTGAGCCCTGAGCTGATCGAGGTCAGCATCATGAACTTCAACACTACAAGAGGTGCCCACATCTGTGACGTGTACTTCTTCAATGCCTTTGAGGTCATCACTGCTCATCCTTGGGAGGGCATTCTGAAGACGAATTCTGCCCTCTGTTTCACAAAGCTGACGAACGGATATGTGGTACTGCCCGCCAGCCATCTGTCTGTATTGACCAAAACGACTCTCAAGGGGGTCCGTTTGGACTTTCCCAAGTAGTACGTACTTGAAGTGAAGCTCACTAACACAGTACTTCACCAATGCCAAAAGGGATTGAGCTGAGAGGCGCAGGGCACTCAGTGTCTCCTGGGTAAGTACCCCAGTATCATGCCGATAAAATTCCCACACGTCTAGCCATGTGATGAAAGCACTGAGAAACCTTGCCTTTGGGTCATCTGTATGGTCTGCCATGGGCTCTTCATAAACATTGCGGTGATGGTAGCCTTTATTAGGCGTCTTCACATTTACAATGCTCCACCAGCGAAGAATTACTCTGATGAAATCCGCTGTTGCTGCCGCATGTTGAAAATCGACTTCACCACTGCGAGCGGTCAGGGCTTCGGCTACATGCGGATTAAAAACCTGCAGCACCAGTTTCACATCCTGCCGTTCCAAGTTGCTTGGATTAAGAGCCTTCGATGTCAAGCCATACCCAGACTTTAGGAGTAGACCTGATTCCTCTTTATGCAAATCTCTCAAATGCTTAAATGAGGCAGTCATTTTGCATTCGGGACGAACATCATTTTTCGAAAGCTCGAAGAGTGGGTAAAAAAAGCAAGTTCCAGCATTTTTTTGGTTGAGCCAGTTATTGCGTATGCATTTAAACAAATGCACAGCATCTACCACGTAAAATAATGGTCGAGCTGGGTCTGCCGGATGCGGGTAAACAGGGCTCAGTTTTGGTTTTGGCAGAAACATTTTCATTGCCTTCCTGTTTAGCGAGTTGTTGTCACAGACAACAGCTATGACCCTGTATCCAATCTCTTCTAAGCGCAAGATCACCTTCTTGAGCATGACATGAAGATCATCACCCTGTAAGGTTTTAACAGGAAGAATGTGCGCCACCTCCTTGAACGCACTCAGGAGACTTTGTATCATAAATACGTGCACTGACGTGGCCACTTCATTTGAATTGACTGCTGCACCACATATGTTCCCACCCTTGTAGTCTAAACAAGGCTTGATATGAATCTCGTCAAGCATCAGTGTCACAGTATGCTCATGTGGCTGCAGATGTTTGAATCTCTGGGAAACATACTGAAGAAAAGTGGCATCAGAGGAATCAATTTGAGGGCACATTTGAATAGATGAGCACACATTTCTAATAGTGCTTGGGTGGGGCAAAGTTAGTACACTTGTTCTTCTCAGAAATTTGTACGCATGCGGTGATATTGTATGCAAGATGCATGCAAACACCATCACCTGTGCGCTGTACTGAATACGTTCTGCAGAAAGCAGTAGCAGCTGCTCCTTCATAAACTTTACTGCCTCTTTCTTGTTTTCAGTTATGCTACCTTCTACTTTGTCTAGAAGGGAATGTATTGCAAGTAAAAGGTGGCGACAACTGCAGCGCTCCTCAGAGAGCATGCACAGGTTGTTCAAAATTTCCAACAAGGAACTCACTTTTTGAACTGAGTCTGGTACAACAGCGCTACCTAGGTTCTTGATTGGTGATCCTTGATAGCAGGCAGAGACTTCAAGGTTTTCAAACACTGTCAATGACGCATTCAACCGAGGTTCACGACAGTCGATAATGTTCAAAAACATCGAGCACTCTTCTTTATGGATCACAGTCCACTTTGGCGACACTGATACCTCTTGCAGGCGAGCCCTTAGTTCTTCGAGGGACGAAAAGCGGTCTCTCTGCTGTTCCGCTTCATATGACGCCAGTGATTCCTCGACAGCACGGGCGAGTTGGGAAGCTTCTTGCCGGCTTCTCTTAGCATCAGGTGTTTCTCTCGAGCTGTGGTCTGGCACTGAAAGGTAGGACGGGCAGCCAGGAAATAACGTTGGCACAGATCCAGGGCGCAACCGCGGTACTGGCAGTGCGACTTCGATAACCCTCCCCGTCCTTGGATCCGTGTACGATGTCGTCCTCTCGATGCATGAAGCGTCGAAATGGTCCGCGCACACCTGCACAAACGAGCAAACGTTTCATGAACACCTGAGAACGAACATTTTAAAAGAACTAAATGCGCCCGTGAGTCAAAAGAAAATCTACATAAGCTTCGGAAGCATTTCAATGAAAGCGCTGCGCGAGTACAGGTAGAAGAAATATGAAAGAAAAACACGGGAGCGTGTGGCCAACGCGCTTTGCGAAGTGCTGCCACCGAGAGCTTACGAGAATGGACGGCAGCAGGCGGTTTTGTGTGAACGCAGAGCAGCCGGTACTCCCTGTTGCGAACAGAACTTTGCGGCCGATTCTCGTAGACTCTTGGCGTCAGTGCTTTGCAAGGCGCGGCAGCTACAGGATTACATATTAAATGCGAAGCATTTCTTAGCGAACTTCGGCGAGTTTGAGCGTATCTATCTATCTATCTATCTATCTATCTATCTATCTATCTATCTATCTATCTATCTATCTATCTATCTATCTAGCCGTCTACGATTTTGTGCTCTCCTGGCCGTTCCGCTAATCGGATGTTTACGAAAATTGGTATGCCACATCATGACTACATGGCGAACATAACTGACAGGTCATAACATGAAAATCATGACATGCATGTCATGAGCGGCATGATTTACATGCCACGGTCTTGGTGCTCTCTTGGCCGTTTCGTTAGTGGGATGTGTAGGAAAATCGGTATGCAACGATATGACTGCATGACGGACATAAATGAGAAGTCATAACATGAAAAGCATAACATGCATGTCATGGGCGGCATGATTTACATGCCAGGCGTTTCGTTAAAGGGATGTATACCAAAATTTCTATGGCACAACACGACAGCATGACGAACGTAAATGACAGGTCATAACATTATCATGACACGCGTGTCATGACCGGCATGATTTACATCTCATGGTCCTGGCGCTATACTGCCGTTTCGTTAATGGTATGTATGGGCTCCGTCTACTGACCAGAGCGCGCTACGTAGCTCTCGTCGGACGGCTCAGTATCGCTGACATTGGCCGCTTCGGTCGCACGTATGAGACGCGCGCGCACGGTGGAAACCAAGGCGACAGCGACGCGCGCGTTTCTTCGCTGCTTTCCGGGCGTGCTGCGAACCAAACGAACGCCCGCGGCGTCGCCCTTTCGAACAGTTTGCCGCAGGTTTGCAGCGCGCGTCTCAAAGCAAATAAAACGAAAGAACGTGGGACGGGCGGTCGATGCTGCTGTAGAGTTGGAGACGCGCATCGCGTTCGCGTATTTTCCTGTCACAGTCTGCCCAATTTGCTTCTCTCCGCCAGGCAGTGCAATCTGGCGCTGATGTGGCACATTGAAAACTCGACTGCACGGAGCCTATACGAAAATTGGTTTGGCACAACATGACTGCATGACGATCATAAATGACAGGTCATAACATGAAAATTGTTACATGCACGTCATTAGCGGCATGATCTACATGCCACTCATTTCCTTAAAGGGATGTATACCAAAATTGCTATGGCACAACACGACTGCATGACGAACGTAAATGACAAGTCATAACGTTAGAATCATGACATGCGTGTATGAGCGGCATGGTTTACATGCTACGCTCTTAGTGCTCTTGCGGCCGTTTCGTTAACTTCATATGTACCAAACTCGGTATAGCGAGACAACAGTGCAAATCCATTTTAAGTTCCTTATGCGTGCTTCGCATTCCCTTGATTCCCACTGCACGTGGGATCTGCCAATTTTTTCTTATCATACTGCGTGAATAAGCAACGAGGAGCTAGGAACAAGAGCATCACAAATGCTTACCTTGGTGCACGAAGTAGGAACGAAATCTTTCCTAGGAATGGCGCGTAGCCACTTCTTGAGAGTGTCACCGTCTTTCGGGAAGGAAAAAACTTGTATCTTCTTCCCCGTCTTGTAGTTGCCGTTGCACCCCGGTACACAGCATTTATTCGGCATTGTCGCAGCATCTAAACATCACGAGCGGGAAGCGACAAATGTACAGCAACGTGCCACTGCACCCCACCGGCCACTGAACCAACGGCGCGCTGCGCTCGCTGTCGCTGCGGCTTCCCCAAGTGTCGGCCTGCCGGAACTGACGTCATATTGCTGGGCGCGGGCCTGAAAAGTTTCCCGGGGGTGTCGACAGTACACGAGTCTCAACATTTCGCCTCCACCCAAACGCAGCCGCCGAGGCCGGGATTCGTTCCCGCGACCCTCGGATCAGCAACCGAGTACCACAGCCACTAGACCACCGTGGCGGAGCCGATGAAATGTTTTATTTGGCGATCTTGTGTCCAGCAAAGAAAGCAACTCTCACTCAACAGCGGCGAGCACAATCGTCGTTAGTCGTTGAAGAGGTTGAGACGCCAAACAAAGAGGCAATAAAAAGCCCGCTGAGGCTTCCTCCGCACTCATGGACACTCACCCCGAAATGTTGGGTACAGCAAATATTTAGGACATATTTAAACTCGCTTGCAAAGAATGTCGAAATGCTTGTACTCACGATGAGACCTATCAGAGCGCCGCTGACAGCAACGTCATTGTGTTGGAAGCGCAACGGAGAATTTGCTTGCGTAATACCACATTACGTTGACGTAGGATGAGTAATACCTCACAACTGCGAGCATGCACGGACGGCGTTGTTTTGTTTTTAGGGGCGAAGCTCCTTAAGGCGTGGGTCGTTCGTCACCTGTATGTATGTGTGTATGTAGCAACCACCGCTTGCCCTCAGCCCACTACTGCATAAAGGCAGGTATGCGGCACAGAAAGCGGGTATGTGTGTCCAGGCTGCTACCTGGACAAACGCAAGAAGCTGGTGTATAAGACGCTGTGGCCTCTCCGCCTTATACTCTCTCAGCAGTCATGTGATGGCGTCGGCAAACGCGGTGCGCGTTCCGGCCTGTGTAAGCGGCTGCGTAAGACGCTGGGGCCTCTCCCCCTTACTAGAGTGTACTGTACGTTTCTAACGCGTTTGTGCTAGCGTCCCCTTAAACGCGAGATCCCAGCGTTCGAATACAGTGTTTCTCACGTCTTTACATGATGATCGACTGGGCGAATTACACGGAAGATTCACGGTATACCGATGATTCCCTCCGGAGCTTCGCCCACTCATCATCATTCACCCCGTGGATATGCGGTGATTTTTTTTCCTGCGGGTGTCCGACGACCAATAGAAGGCAGGCAGACAAGAAAAGAACGCGGCGCCTGAAGCGTGGGGGACCACCACTCCCTGATCATTGTGTGTTTACTCCGGTGCAGAGTAGACGATGGAGCATTGTGTGCGTCTCAGCTTTGTGTCCAAGCTTTCAATTCGGCGCCCAGAAACGGAAACCAAAATTCGCTCAAATATATAATGAGGCATTGAGTTATTTATCGAGAATTACTGAGTCTTCAAGTGTGTGTCGTGCTTCCTGTTGCAGTAAGAAAAATTGGCAACTAAGAACGCACCAACCGCAACTATGATGCCTCGACCCCTTTAAAAACTCATCGGCAGTGAAATGCGTCGGCTTTTACAGATGAGTCACAATACATTCTATAGTGTTATCGCTGGTCCTTACGTGCAGTCTGGAAGGCGCTCAAACATGCGCGTCGGGTATGGAAAGTTTGTAGAATAGTCGCCATTACTTTCAAAGTAGCATACAACCTAAGCACAGCCTGCACCGAACGATAAAGCTCTTCACAAGAAAGCGATAAGGTGGTCCCGTGAAATAAAAGATGAAGTACGCGTGTCGTAACTGTTCGTTTCCCTAGATTAAACCGCGTGCCTAAAGGCACACATCTCAGTGTTGAACTGCTGCGTGCAATAATTAAGACGAAATACCTAAGTATCTCATGAGCCGCAGAATGCGACCATCCGGGGCGGACGACGCATATGGTGCTAACGATCGAAGCCCGAGCCTCGTTCTGACTATATATAGCAAAATTGCCATTGCGAGGTACAAATGTGCACTAATGCTATCTGATAAGTCACAACACATCAAAACTACGCATGGTTCACCCGCATTGCTCAGCCAGGGTTACGAATTGACCCTGAAACAAACACCAATAGAGTGCCCTTTGCGTAGTCGGACGTATTCGTCTTACATTGTGTTTCCTTGTTTTCTCTCCTGCCAGTACAAGATGGTGAAGTCCTCCCTCTTGCTTTTCCTCGCGATCACCGTTGCATGCGGTAAGGGTTCTCACAGTTTTTTCGTTTTTTTATTTTTACCATTTCAGTATGCTTTTAAGCTTCCGTTTGAGGAAACCGCCGCCCCATTTTGTTGGATGGGATGGCGGCGTCCTCATATAACGTTCAGGCAATGCAACACTAGCAAAGACAAAAAGATAAAGAGAGAACAAAAGATCAGCTACTCTCCACACACTAAAAAAAAAAAAAGTTGGAGAAGCAGGAAATATTGTTGTTGTTTTGTGGGGTTTTACATCCCAAAACCAGTTCTGATTATGAGGGACGCCGTAGTAGAGGGCTCCGGAAATTTCGACCACCTGGGGTTCTTTAACGTGCACTGACATCGCACAGCGCACGGGCCTCAACATTTCGTCTCCATCGAAATGCAGCCGCCGCGGCCGGGATTCGATGCCGCGACCCTCGGATCAGCAGCCGAGTGCCATAACCACTAGACCACCGTGGCGGGGCGGACGGATGGTCGTCCCGCCCCGCCATGGCTTATGAAAGATGGGGGTACGCGCTACTTTGCCATGAACTGACAAGTGGTCGAGCTCGTCTCATTGCGTTGACGCGCGACACTCGTACGTCAATAATTTGATAGCACACGTCTGGCAGTGCGACTTCGCACTGTTTCAACATCATGGATACTTTTGTTCCCGGTCCCCTAAAGATGACGCATACAGCAATTTATACAGGAATTTATACAGGTTGTCCCAGCTGTGATGCATGCCAAGTTTCCAAGACTACGTGGGTGCTGTAACGAAATGGCGTCAACTCTTGGAGGTAGTAGAATAATTCCGTCAAGAATTTCATTAACTATCAATAAGTTAATTGCCGTCAACTAGAACTCTTCTTAAATATTTGTTAAATCGCTTAGATGTCAATGATAAAGTTGGAGGCCGGCTGAAATAGCTCTAAATCAATCACGTGTGTCATGATCAAATTTGTGACGTTTTTATTTATTTCTTTGAGAAAAGAACAAAACCCCGCGAAGTAAGTACGTGAAACACGAAATAAGTGCCCGCTCACACGCCGCTGCTCAAGCGCTCCCAAGCGATACTTGGGAGAAACATACATCGCTGCATGACGCAAGGCAGCCCCAGGCTTACGCTTACCTGGCTGCCAGATAGGTCGTGAACATGGAAAAAGCCTGTCCGCCGCTACGAAAGACGCATGTGGCCGTGTTTCCATCAAACGTCGCTCATCATTGCTTGGGCATAGGCGCGTAAGCGCTTATCTGTTTCTTAAATCACGTATTCCACTAGCTTTCGTTTCTTCTAAAACAAAAAAAGAAAACGACCACGTAAACTTTAGCACGCAAGAAATTACTGATTCATGGGTTAACAGAGGCAGCCTACGACTTTATAATTGACATATTAGGGATTAAAGGAACGTCGAAACAGCTATCTGATTAAGAGCAAATACTTATTTATTAATTAGTGGTGGAAAAACACTGATTGCAAGTACACATGGACGCCGCAAGTGTGCAGTTCAGACTATCTTTCTAATGCTCCTGGCTCGTTCGTTTAGTCTTGGCGCATGATACCTGCGACATCGTGTATAGTTCGCCCTGGTTTACTCACGTAGCTCGAAAATGGGAATGGAGTAGTAGGAAAGATTTTATGCAAATTTCCATTTACACATAGTCTTTCGTGTAAGATGTAAGAAATTGGCCCACTGGCATTACGTTCGGCTTTCTCTTCTCTTTGCCGCTAGCAAGTGATGTTCAATTTCAAGCTGAGGATAAATATGTCAGGTGTTCTTATAGTGATAGTGATGTGCGGGACTAAAGTGCAGGCAATAAATTTCCACTAGAACCTCACAGGCATTAGTCGCGTTTATATAGAGTTGCGTGGCACGCAGCGCACTTAAGCAAATAGCTTATGTATCCATATTTAAACCTTTTAGCGCGCACAAATGGCTGAAATAGCTTATGGCTTATGAATCTTGAAAGTATACGAGCTGTTAAACCCATGCTCATATTCGTGTGGTTTTCGCAGTACCACGCACGTTATGTACATTTCCTTGTATTTGGCAATTTTAACGCATCATTTCACACCGTTTTGTTAATTTACAAAGTTCACGCAAAACTTAGCGAGCAGCTTCGTCTTAGCAGATTCTAATGGCATTGCGTAGATGTGAAGTTTCCGCACCCTTCCGAGGGCACCCGGCGTGGGGCTTAGCAGCTACGTGTTGGATCGCACGATAGAATCTCGACCACGGGGGCTCCATTTCGATGGAAGCAAAATGTAAAAGAACCCCTATGGGCTTAGGTTTAGTTGCACGTTTGAAAACCCCACGTTGTCAAACCACCCCTGCGGGGTTTACCACATAATCGCGCATGGTTTTGACACGTTAAACACCATCAGTCGTTATCATTATTACATTTTTGGGCTCTATGCGACTAAAACACGGCAACTGCACGCTAGCATGCACTCGGAACGCGATTGGAGCTTCTATCCTGTAAGCAAAGTGATTGGTTGACGGTTTAATACTGCCTAATGTTTATGACTGACGAGCTTGCCGTTTTTGCAGGTCTCCTGTGCCGGGCGGATGAGGACCCGCTAGGTCTTCGGACCCTCAGCAAACCAATGAACGACCTTCTAAGCCGGGCACAGGGAAACGACATAACCGACATGTTCTCGCTAAAAGCTGGACAGAAATTGATGAGCCAACTGAGCGGAAACGACGAGGAGAGCTCGTCTACACCGGAAGAGGACTCTCCCAGCGAATCTGAATAGGGAAAACTTTGGTTCTATTACTGTCCGTGAAAAATGTGGTCGCCAAGAGCGCTAATAAAGTTGGCAGTGCCTTGCTGTGACGTTAAGGTTCATCCGCTTAATTAGTACACAAATTTCTACACTTTCTTACCCACCGATGGAAACATTGCCCCGCCATGGTGGTCTAGTGGTTATGCTACTCGGCTGCTGATCCGAGGGTCGCGGGATCGAATCCCGGCCGCGGCGGCTGCATTTCGATGGAGGCGAAATGTTGAGGCCCGTGTGCTGTGCGATGTCAGTGCACGCTAAAGAACCCAAAGTGGTCAAAATTTTCGGAGCCCTCCACTACGGCGTCTCACAGCTGGTTTTGGGACGTGAAACCCCAGAAATCAATCAACCAATCGAAACATTGTACAATCTTGGCCGTGGCGGCTGCATTTCGATGGAGGCGAAGTGTTGAGGCCCGTGTACTGTGCGATGTCAGTGCACGTTAAAGAACTACAGGTGGGTCGAAATTTCCGGACACCTGCACTGCGGCGTCTCTCATAATCACAGCTGGTTTTGGGACGTTAAACCCCACAAAATCAGTCAATCAAACATTGTACAAAGTTCCAGGCAGAACAAGTTTAGGCTATTGGTTACCCATGCATATGCGAGAACATTGTGGTACCCAGACTGAAAAAAATACAGTGCTGCTATAATATTAAATAACCTACAAGGCGGTAGCTGCATTATATAGCCAACACAGCTGTCATAATTCAGCCAAAGGTAGCTTTCATTTCGCCAGCTTATGGCGGCGATAGCCGACGTTTAGCACGCCGCGTAGTGGACGGCTCCAGAGTAGGTTTTTCGGGCAGTTCGGGTTCTTCAACGTGCACCTAAACCTAAGTATACGGGTGTGTTCTGCATTTAGCCCCCGTCGAGAGGCGTGGCCGGGCCCGTGTTCAAATTGACAGGTTATCATTCTATAAAGATCTTTCTTGATAAAAGTACAATAAAGTGAACGAAGTACACATGATGT
This sequence comes from Hyalomma asiaticum, assembly GCA_013339685.2. Taxonomy (NCBI): domain Eukaryota; kingdom Metazoa; phylum Arthropoda; class Arachnida; order Ixodida; family Ixodidae; genus Hyalomma; species Hyalomma asiaticum. The sequence goes on from CM023482.1 coordinate 25,084,727, forward strand.
ATGTCACCACTACCCGTGAAAATAGCGGCTGCAATCAGACAACATGAGTTTACACGTTCCAAAAGCACGCCGTATAGTGAAGGAAGAGGAATCGACGTTCACTGCGCGGAGTTGTTTAATGTTTAACCAAGAAATGAAAGTACGCGAGTGTTCATCACCCGTGTATTTTGATTTTCTAGAACGTTAAAGAACACGGGACCCTTGCCAAGATTCCACGCTGGGTTGATTACGCGTATTTTATATAAAAAAAGAATCATTGCCCTAATTTCTTTTCTGATTTGGTTCATAGATGTGCCCTTCAAGATTGCTTTGAGCTTTTGAAAGGGGGCCTGACGATTCAATTTTTCGAGCCCAAACCAGAAATATCTCGTTGATAAACTGGAGCGATATGCAAAGGTTGGCGGTACGGTTTGCCTTTCCAGATTACTCAAGAGAGAGCAGCTCTATAGCCACCTCATGTCCAAAGCTAATCTATTAACACTAGGCCACCGCACAGACACATCGAAGTTAAAAATTATGTATCAGCTCTATTATGGCCACTTAAGTTAAACCACCCACCGCACCTTCACTGCCTCACCCCACATTCCACTCGCAGCAAAATGCTAAGACAATCGACAGTCATATAAGCTCACATAAGTATTTGCTAATTCCAGGAACCACCGACTAATAGAATAAATTCATCCGAAAGTGCAGTTTCCTCTGCTTCGATAGATTCCTGTGTTAATAATACTGCAAAGATCAGCTTTCGTATGTAGCGTGTCCGGAACGTATTCTTTAATTATTTTTCGAGCTTGTTGTTCGTCTCTGATTGGCCCCGACTACGGCCTACCGAACACATGTATAAATTAATTGAATTGGAATTACGGTCGCATGCTTGAGAACGCGTGAAACGTGAATATTATCTATACAGAAAAGCTTTAGTAATCGAAAAATTTAGATAAATGTAGTACACAGCTTCCAGCACCAGCGGCGCATTCCTGTACTAACACGGCAGGGCAGAGATACCCGAAAAGGCATTCCGGAATACAGATCTCGAAATACACGGTTCGGAAGCCTAAAATAGATACTGGGATACATTTGTAATAGACGTAGCAGGATATTTCAGAGATACTTTTGCAAAAAGACGAAATAAGTATTCCGGAATACAGATACAGCAATACTGATACTGAAATACCTTCTTCTATGTCGGGGATGTTCATACTCCGCAAATACATTTATTAAGTGCAGCATAACATTTAAAATTTTGCAGCGCATTGTGACTTGCAATTGATTCATTATTTTATGACAGTACTTTGAGTGCCATTAAGTCATTACAAAGGGGGCTTACACTGTACATAATTTAAGAAGCATATTTACAGATCTCAGTTCCATAAAAAATTATACTGTATCACAGCAACAGTAACACACGTTGTACACCGTAATCGACATATCTGGCAGCAAGTATTACCTATGTGCTAGGAATAGCATAGCTCAAGCGAAGCGCTGGAATAACTAACGAGCTAATTGAGAAAAAGTATACATTTATTGTTTTGTTGAAAGTTCGGCGCGTTAATTACACCGAAACAGCAGGAGCTTCTCATATAGGCCGTCAGCTAGACATCGTCGATTGTCAAAACAAGACTCGCGAACGAGAAAAGACCCTCTACCGCTGCAGAGGAGCACAAATTCTTTGAGCACCGAAGCACCGAGCACCGAAGCATCGTGCTGCACGGCCTTCAGCGTTCGCCATCGCTCGGTCTTTTGATGTGTACTTCGGTGATGCCTTGCTCGTCTTCGTCGTTCCCAAAACTGCAGAGCATGCGACACGAGTGCCGAACCGTGCCTACCGTGCAACGGGACGCCACTAAATACAGTACGGCCGCCTCGGCCACGTGATGCCAAACTGCCTGATTTCATTGTGGCTAGAGTGACTGGAAAAACTCTTTCTGCGGAGTTCGCAGTAAGGGCCGTTCCACGCGCTATCCGCACACCCGTCCCGCACGTGGCGGGACACCTGCCGCCTGCAAGCGGGGGATGAAAGAGCGGAACAGCATTGGAACGGCACCAAATTTCCGCGTGGAAACACGTCTCAGCTCATTCCCGAAAAACAAAAAAAGTAACGAGATACCCGTGTCTTGCATAGTATCGCGATACAGGCAATACATCGCAAAAGTATTTCACTACCGAGATACAAATACCTTTTTCAACTGTATCTCGACACAGCAATACAGACACTCAAAAGTATCTCTAAAATGCTATCGCGATACTGCCCAGCCCGTGTTCAAATTAACAGGTTATCATTCTATAAAGATCTTGCTTGATAAAAGTACAATAAAGTGAACGAAGTACACATGATGTATGTCACCACTATACCCGTGAAAATAGCGGCTGCAATCAGACAACATGAGTTCACACGTTCCAAAAGCACGCCGTATAGTGAAGGAAGAGGAATCGACGTTCGCTGCGCGGAGGTTTAATGTTTAACCAAGAATCAAAGTACGCGAGTGTTCATCACCCGTGTATTTTGATTTTCTAGAACGTTAAAGTACACGGGAACCTTATTGCCAAGATTCCCGCAGGGTTGATTACGCGTATTTTATATAAAAAAATAATCATTGCCCTAATTTATTTTCTGATTTGGTTCATAGATGTACCCTTAAAGATTGCTTTGAGCTTTTGAAAGGGGGCCTGACGATTCAATTTTTCGAGCCCGAACCAGAAATATCTCGTTGATAAACTGGAGCGATATACAAAGGTTGGCGGTTCGGTTTGCCTTCCAGATTACTCAAGAGAGAGCAGCTCTATAGCCACTTCATGTCGAAAGCTAATCTATTAACACTAGGCCACCGCATAGACACATCGAAGTTAAAATTTATGTATCAGCTCTATTATGGCCACCCATCGCACCTTCACTGGCTCACCCGACATTCCACTCGCAGCAAAATGCTAAGACAATCGGCAGTCATATAACCTCACATAAGTATTTGTTAATTCCAGGAGCCACCGACTCATGGAATAAATTCATCCGAAAGCGCAGTTTCCTCTGCTACGAAGACTCCTGTGTTAATAATATTGCAAACATCAGCTTTCGTATGTAGCGTGTCCGGAACGCATTCTTTAATTATTTTTCCAGCTTGTTGTTCGTCTCTGATTGGCCCCGACTACGGCCTACCGAGCACATGTATAAATTAATTGAATTGGAATTACGGTCGCATGCTTGAGAACGCGTGAAACGTGAATATTATCTATACAGAAAAGCTTTAGTAATCGAAAAATTTAGATAAATGTAGTACACAGCTTCCAGCACCAGCGGCGCATTCCTGTACTAACACGGCAGGGCAGAGATACACGAAAAGGCATTCCGGAATACAGATATCGAAATACACGGTTCGGAAGCCTAAAATAGATACTGGGATACACTTGTAATAGACGTAGCAGGATATTTCAGAGATACTTTTGCAAAAAGACGAAATAAGTATTCCGGAATACAGATACAGCAATACTGATACTGAAATACCTTTTTCTATGTCGGGTATGTTCATACTCCGCATAACATTTAAAATTTTGCAGCCCATTGTGACTTGCAATTTATTCATTATTTTATGACAGTACTTTGAGTGCCATTAAGTCATTACAAAGGGGGCTTACACTGTACATAATTGTTAATATTGTTACGAGCCACACAGAGCCTTACGCGGGTCTTTTAATGCGTATGGATGGGCCGAAGCTTCAGTCCGTGGCGATGGCACTCAGAACTTCGTTCTCCTCTTCCCTCCTTTGCGCTTCCTCTGCTTTTCGCTCCCGTATTGCTAATAACCTAACATTTCTCCTCTCCCAGACGAAGCCCTCCGGGCGAGTCAGTCTTGCTTCCGTTCGGTGAAAGGCTTCAGACGGGCAACATGCGTCACGTCAGTCTTCGAAGAGCGTCGACCACTTGAAGTGAGGCGTGCGATCTTATAGTTGACCTCGCTTAAACGCTCAAGAATTACGTATGGTCCTGCATAGTCCGCGAGCAGCTTCTGGCACAAACCACGTTTACGCATTGGAGTCCACAACCACACGAGATCACCGGTAGAATAGGTAACATTTCTGTGTCGTCGGTCGTAGCGACTTCTGGAGTAGTCTTGGGAGGCCAGCGTCCGTAATCGTGCAATTCGGCGGGCCTCCTCCGCAAGACACAATGTTTCCGCCACAGACGAATCTTCATGGATAACAAAATAGATGGCGTGCATTAAAAGTCGATATACATGCTGTTCATGTATTTTTCTATATTAATCGAAAAGGAGTGTTTTTTGACGTTACCGTTTAAGAACGATGCGAATGATCTAAACAAGTTTCGTTTTCTCTGGGCTCTTGACCGCTCAATAAGTAGCGTGGAGTTTGTCTCGGAATAGTCGCGTTGTCGCGTACAACTTCACGTCCGCTTAGTCTCGTCGTGAAAGGCGCTCTAACTGCAATTAAGCATGAAAAGCATCAAAGCGCTGCCTTTCTGGCTTAGAACGTAAGCACCTGGAACAGCTAATAGGTGAGTGCTGCGTCACAAGAACTTTGTCGGAAGCGGGTGGTTCGGATTGGTCTAACGTAGTTCTGAACCCTTAACCAATCTTTTAGCAATCATTTTCATGACAAACAATATTACGACACTGGGCTGCTTGCCTCGTAATTCCACAATTCACATAAATTTAACATTCACCTTTAGTGCCCCTTTAAGGCATTTTGTGGCTCCTTTGCCCCCCTTTCCGCACAACCACCATGTATCAAGGCACGTTTGTTGGTCTGTCAGGGCCTCAGTGTACTGGTGTGATGCACCCGGAATGCCCGGTCATGTTTAGCACGCTAAAAATTTCCTTATTCTTCTTATATGGTTTAGGAATGCTTTTACTCAAATATAGGTCTTATTAGGTCACATATTCTTAAAATTAGCTAGTATGAAAATTAACTTCCTAAGTTCATATTCTCGCACATTCTCATAGGCGACCTTTTCTTAATTGTCACAATAACGGCCTTGAGCCACATTAAAAGATGTCGCACGTATTTCGCAGTTTCATGTAAGACTCGTCGAGACAACCGAATGCCTGCGAAAACTCCCACGTGTTCATTAGCGGTACGTTGCAACGCAACTGGGGCGGTGAGTACAGCTTCTTGATGCCGTCAGGCAACCTGCTCTCTCGCGCCTTGTGCTCCGACCGAACACCACTTGTGGCAACTGCTGATGAAGAAGAGTTGATCGGCGAAGTAGACGCGTTCTCCGATCCTCTCCGCGCCCTGCGGTCCGAGCGTCTTGAAGGCTTCTAGCGCCTTGCGCATATCCGCCGGTGTCGGCGAAATTCTCCTCCCTGGCGTGTCCCCGAAAGGAATGCCCGTGGCCGCCACGCTCACGTTATTGTATCAGCTCGCGCAGGCACGCCAGCCGCGCCCTGAAGGACAGCGGGGATTGCTTGGACCACGCCTCGTCGCCGACGAACGCGGGATCGAAAGGCCGTGCGTGAACTCGTGGCCAATGATGTGTCCCAGGCTGCCGTAGTTCATGGCGCCGGCGCAGCGCTGGTCGAAGAAAGGCGCAGAACAGCAAAGCCGGAGGAACGACGACGGAGTGGTGGCGGGCAGTAAGGCGTCTCGCCGACAATCATGGGAACCTGTACGGGGACTGGCGAGGAACGACGGGCGCGATGCTCCGAGCAACCTGTTGGCCAACATGGCTCGCGATCGCTCGACGGACAGCACCATCTCCGCGAAGGTCCCGCGGAGATCTGCAGGTAAGATAGTAGGAGGTCCAGCTGCGCCAACGTTGACAGATTATCCGGTCGTGCGAGCAGCGTCGGAAAGCTCTATGATGTGCCGGAGACCTTGCAGTCGGGTGACATCGTCGGTCCAGCCGAGCTGAAGCCATCCGGTGTGGGTTGCGTTAAAACCCGTGAGGGTAGCGAGCGCACTGCGGCCATTTTGTCTGGTGGAAAGAACCAGCGGGCCAGCATGTCCCCAGTTGCGTAAGAGAAGCGATCCGCCGCACTGTGACGCATCCGTTATCGACAGCAGGACAGCCCTGATGTGTCTGCCGTAATCGCTGAACTGTGTGCGAGCCAGTACTTTCGATGGACGAAGGAGCTAAGTAACGGGCTAGCATAATAAGCCGCGTAGCCTCGTAAGTCTCCGAGTGCTGTCGTTTAACAGCACGCGACCTATAAGACGCAGCTGTAGGCTTCCTCGTCACTCCTATCTGTCCTGTTGCGACAGCTTTTGGTCCCAAAGAGCGCGCGGTTCACGGCATTCAGCAACAGTCGCCCGTGGAAGAACTCGCCCGCGTAGTCGTGCATGCTGCCGAAACGCACGTAAGAAAAGCCTGAACCGTGGTGGTCACCTAGCGCCGGCAGGAACACTGTGGCCGCCATGTTGTCCAGGGCCATCAGGCGCTCGATGACATGCGAGTCGGGTTCCCTGCGCCACCAGTGTGCACTGTACTTCAAGTTCTTGAAACACGCCAGTGGGAAAACAAAGAAAACTGGCGTTATTTATTCTGCTATTGCCAAAAGGCGCACCACCTCTTGCCTCTTGGCACCACCTCTTGCAAACTATGTTCCTTCTAGAAAGCCGTCCGTATTATTGTGTATTCGGCTCGTGATATTTTCTGTGCAGCTGGGGAATCTGAGCACACTTTTCTTATTTATATTAACGTTCTATAAGAGATAAGAAAATATGAATGTTTACTAACGTAATACAGAGTACATAGGAAAGAAGACTGCTTAATAACAACAAAAAAAAAACTATTTTACTTCAGAAAGCAACTACCACGTCAACAAAAGTAGATGACCCAACGAACCCAATGATGTTGCGGTGGTTTCATGTTGGACAATTTCTACAACGACTTTTAAAGAAGTTATCCGTTAATGATTTTCCTTTAGTGGGCGATTGCGATGGTTGTGCATGAATATATATAAGAAAAAAAAAGTCGAATGTAATGGCACCTACGCATTAGCAGCACCACAGCACAAAGTTGATTGGCATCGAGGGCCGCTACTGGAGAGACCAACACTGCTGTCGTTGTGACGTAGTAGACTACATCACGTGACTCGCCTTCGCTGCCGCCAGCGCAGGTCGCTGTATTTTTTTTTTCAACCCTCCTACTTTGCTTCTTGCCTTTGAGCGTAACTTATACTGCTCGGTGACACAGTGCCGGACGACGCATTCGACTGAGTTTAACGTAATTCTCACGCGCACCCCAAAACGAACTGGCTTGCCTGTGGAAGTAGCCAAGCGCTCACCTTCGCGTGTGTAGCGAGCACTCCCGCGAAGTATACTTCCTGCACGGCGTTGGAGCATATATGTTTCACGAGGGCGGTTTGAACTTTCTTGGCATTACAATTTACGGCGCTTCTTCACAGATGTAAAAGGACGACGTCTTGCTCGTGGAGCAGTGCCATCGCAAACATGACGTGGCGTCTAGATATTGTTATCAGTCAAGATGTCATGCGCCGAGATACACGCGCGCTCATGGGGACTGAAGCTCCACTTGCAAGTGAAAAATCGCCTTCCCGCGATAATGCTCGTGATAGTGCCGAACCGCATGCTCCGTACGACAACAGCTGCGAACAGTACTGTTTTAGCGTGACATCAAACATCAAAACATCGAAGTAAAACGGCTAGCCGGCCTAGTTGGAACGATTTCATGGTGGTACTGCGCGAAACAAACGGGACGAAGGAAGGAGACACACAGACAAGCGCAGTCTAACACTGATTTATGTTTGAAGAACGATTGCTTAAAAACCTAACTTGGTCTGCGCCATTCCTCCAGCGATCACACCATCCGCGCATATAATCACTGTATACTAGATTCCCCCAGTCATCGCGTCCACACACGCTTACACTCACAAAAAAAAAGGAAAAAAAGAAAAAAGAAATACCATCCGCACACCATTCGCGCATATATTCACTGAGAAACACGTCAAATGCACAACCACTAACAAATGAAAAGAACACGTCATTGAAGATGAGCAGACAACATCGAATCTCCTTATCTAATAAGGCTACCGAAGGATGGCTGATGCACTTGTCCTTTAGTCTATGATCCAAGGGCTTCTACTATTTCCCTCGCGGTTTTGTTGCGGTGTTAAACAATAGGCCAGTGCCTCCAGGCTGAGGTGTGCACCCACATTCCTTACAATGCATGGCCAAATGCGTACTAGGCGACCTTTCAGGCTGGACAGATGTTCCCTTAGTCTAGTGTTACAGCAACGTCCAGTCTGCCCCACGTACGCATGGCCACACGTCATAGGAATGTTATACACTGCATTAGTTAGCACATTCCACAAACCGGTTCTTCTCTTCGGATTTTTGATACTACATTCTTTCTTGGTTTCCTCCTTGCTTTCGATCATCTTTTTCACCTTGGAGCACACCTTTCCTATTTTGTTATGGGCTGAAAACACCACTTTCACTCCGTATTTTCGGCTACCTTTTCAGTCTGTGTGAAACGCCGTGCACGTACGGAATCACTGAAACCTTGGAATTTGTATCTTTTTTTCTGGGAATAGTACCACAAAAGTCCTCTTCCTGTTTTAATTTCCTGATAAGCCTAGTGCATGAAGCCTGCATCACGGTGAGGGGATACCCTGCCTCTCGCAAACGATCAACTTGCCGTAGAAACACAGACTTCACAGCATGCAAAACAAGACTTTCTTAACGCTGATATGAAACAAGACATGACAATACCATTCTTCACAATTCTGGAATGATTAGATGCGAAATTCAAAAGCGCTTCCCTGCTCTAGGTGAGAATTGCCAGCAAACATGCCCCTGTCCAAATTCTAACTTAATGTCAAGAAACTGCAATTTGCTTCCTACAGGTACCTCAGACGTAAATGTCAAGCCTTTTCCCCGAGAATTGAAGGCCTCAACTACCCTATTCTTGAACCCTTCCTTGTCCTCTTGTCTGCCCAAAATCAAATAGTCATCAACATACCTGTATATGTTGTATGTTATGCCTTCTAATTCCGCCCCGCCACGGTGGTCCAGTGGCTAAGGTACTCGGCTGCTGATCCGAGGTCGCGGGATCAAATCCCGGCCCGCGGCGGCTGCATTTCGATGGAGGCGAAATGTTGAGGCCCGTGTGCTGTGCGATGTCAGTGCACGCTAAAGAACCCCAGGTGGTCGAAATTTCCGGAGCCCTCCACTACGGCGTCTCTCATAATCAGAACTGGTTTTGGGACGTTAAACCCCACAAATCAATCAATCAATCAACCTTCTATTCCTCATCAGCTCTCTATCAATACTTGCCAGAAAAATGGTGCTGAGGATAGGAGCCACCTTTGAACCAATGCAACACCCCCTTGGCCTGTATGTAAGTTTCATCACAAAATCCTACATGCGTATTCTGCAAATAGAAAAGTAAAATTTCCAGGAAGGATTCAACGTCATCCCACACAAGTGCGGAAGGCAACTTCATCGTTGTCCTTTGTGATGCAGTCGTTAACTGCTTTCATGAGGGGACCTTGCGGCAATGAATAGAAGAGGTCCTGAACATCTATGCTAAATCCCCAGTTGCAACCACTTACACGATCTGATCCCAAAAACTTAACAAGCCCGTCAGAGTTTTCCAACAAAACCGGATCCTGTACTACCAAGAATTCAGCATTTTCTGCAGGAATCCCGCTACAAGGACCTGCCAAGATCCCCTCTCCGACACGATTGGCCTGAACGGAATGCCTTCCTTGTGTGTTTTAGCGGTAAAAAATATATCCAATTCCATTCCTTTCGAGTTTTTTACTTCTAGCGCGAGCTTTTCTTTGTTGCATCCTTTTAGTAGCTCAACCGCCCTCTCTTTCGCATCTTCTTCTACCTTTACGTCACATCTTTTGAAGCACTTGTGAACTGCTTGGACAGCTTTATCTAGATAACACTCATTTGGTAAAACAACAAAAAAATACCAACAACAAAACAACAAAAAACCAACAAAAAAAACAAAAAAAAAGGCCAAGGGGGTGTGCATTGGTTCAAAGTGGCTCCTATCCTCAGCACCATTTTTCTGGCAAGTATTGATAGAGAGCTTGATGAGGAATTAGAAGGCATAACATACACATATACAGGTATGTTGATGACTATTTGATTTTGGGCAGACAAGAGGACAAGGAAGGGTTCAAGAATAGGGTAGTTGAGGCCTTCAATTCTCGGGGAAAAGGCTTGACATTTACGTCTGAGGTACCTGTAGAAGCAAATTGCAGTTTCTTGACATTAAGTTAGAATTTGGACAGGGCATGTTTGCTGGCAATCTCACCTAGAGCAGGGAAGGCGCTTTTGAATTTCGCATCTAATCATTCCAGAATTGTGAAGAATGGTATTGTCATGTCTTGTTTCATATCAGCGTTAAGGAAGTCTTGTTTTCATGCTGTGAAGTCTGTGTTCTACGGCAAGTTGATCGTTTGCGAGAGGCAGGGTATCCCCTCACCGTGATGCAGGCTTCATGCACTAGGCTTATCAGGAAATTAAAACAGGAAGAGGACTTTTGTGGTACTATTCCCAGAAAAAAGATACAAATTCCAAGGTTTCAGTGATTCCGTACGTGCACGGCGTTTCACACAGACTGAAAAAGGTAGCCGAAAATTACGGAGTGAAAGTGGTGTTTTCAGCCCATAACAAAATAGGAAAGGTGTGCTCCAAGGTGAAAAGATGATCGAAAGCAAGGAGGAAACCAAGAAAGAATGTAGTATCAAACATCCGAAGAAGAACCGGTTTGTGGAATGTGCTACTAATGCAGTGTATAACATTCCTATGACGTGTGGCCATGCGTACGTGGGGCAGACTGGACGTTGCTGTAACACTAGACTAAGGGACATCTGTCCAGCCTGAAAGGTCGCCCTAGTACGCATTTGGCCATGCATTGTAAGGAATGTGGGTGCACACCTCAGCCTGGAGGCACTGGCCTATTGTTTAAACACCGCAACAAAACCGCGAGGGAAATGTAGAAGCCTTTTGGATTCATAGACTAAAGGACAAGTGCATCAGCCATCCTTCGGTAGCCTTATTAGATAAGAGATTTCGATGTTGTCTGCTCATCTTCAATGACGTGTTCTTTTCATTTTGTTAGTGGTTGTGCATTTGACGTGTTTCTCGTGAATATATGCGCGAATGGTGTGCGGATGGTATTTCTTTTTTCTTTTTTTTTTCCTTTTTTTTTTGTGAGTGTAAGCGTGTGTGGACGCGATGACCTGGGGGAATCTAGTATACAGTGATTATATGCGCGGATGGTGTGATCGCTGGAGGAATGGCGCAGACCAAGTTTTTTTAAGCAATCGTTCTTTCAAAAATAAATCAGTTGTTAGACTGCGCTTGTCTGTGTGTCTCCTTCCTTCGTCCCCGTTTGTTTCGCGCAGTACACCATGAAATCAAAACATCATATACGCTAGGCTGCTCTGTGGCCTGTGCTCACGGCACCACGAAAGCCTCAGCGCTCTTCGATATCGTGTAAAGCAGCGCTGTTAAACTAAATGGAAGCCGACATAGTCATCGGGTTCTGCCGTTAACGAATGCTTTGCATGCCTTTCTGAACCTTCCTCTTGGAGAAAACCGTAGCCATGGAAAATGAATGCTTTTGTGTACCTCTAAAGCTCTCGAGATCTTACTGATTGCAATACCTCTGACATTTTTTGCACATTCCTCATAAGCACGCAATTGTGCACATATGGCGCGTATGCGGCGTCTGTGGAGCGCTGTGGAGAATATACACATTTAAAAAAAAAGAAAGAAAAAAATTACAGCATATCCACGGAGTGAATGATGATAGTGGGCGAAGCTCGGGATGTGCATCGTAGATCGTGCCGATTTCCGGATTAATTTAGTTAACGCGCATGCTACGAATCCCCACGGTTCAACTATGCACAATGCACAAGTGAAATCTCCCACCGGCACTTCATTGCAAGTCAAGATCCCGTATATATATATATATATATATATATATATATATATATATATATATATATATATATATATGGGTTTTGCCGGTGAACGCTTCTCCAACGCGAGCAGTCGGTATTTCTCAATCAAGAAACTCGCTAGGAGACGCTGCCTGCGCCAACGTTGTCTCTCGCGTTTGCCGGGGCAGTGTCGAGTTTGCCGGGGAGCGCGTGGCTCCCGGCGCTCGCGGCGAGGGCGAGCGCCAGGTGCCACGCGCTCGCCCTCGGCGCGTGCGTGCGCTCCAGCAGGCACGCGCCGGTGGCTACCTACTACTAACTACTACTATACTACTACTACTACTATACTACTACTACTACTACATACATCGGGGACGCACGAAATGGCTGCTAATGGGGAATGAGAGACAGAAGAATTCGGCTTTTAGTTAACGCGCACGCTGCGAATTTTTTATTGTTCAACAACGCACAGGAGAAATCTCCCACCGGCACCACCTTGGAGGCCAAAGCGTAAGCCTGGTTACGCACTACTACGACTACGACGAGGGACGAACGGGTGCCGCTTTAAGGAGCTTCGCCCCTAAAAACAGTCCCGCTCTAAGCCCCTCTTACGACCTTAACGGTCCGTGCTTTTAATTAACGTCGCTATGTTAACAGGGCGCTCCAAGCGCGGTCACCAGGCCGAAAACTTCAGATTAGTTGGTTAACAATGTGGAACACGTCATCTTGACGACAGCAGGTTGCGCGGTTTAAGAAAGTGTTTGTTAGTGACACCCCCACGAAACTACGCTGGGCGGAGGACCTCTGCGAAAATCAATGGAATGGCTTTTCCTTCGGCGGGTCGAAGCGATATGCTGCTTTTATTAGAGAACGCTAGTTCCGAGGGTAGCGGATGCCTTTTTTTGCTTTTCCTACGGCAAGCTGTCGCATTGCTTCATGCCCAGCAGACGCAGCTCACCTTCCACAGAGAAGCAGAGCAATCTCGCTGAAGAACACTCCCAGCGCACCATCGGTGATGAGGCGCGAGCGAATCGAGTTCCACTCGTTCAGTGCAACCAGGTCGACGTCCAGGTGCAGCGCGTAAAATCCCGGCCGCTCGGCGAAAGGACCTGGCCTGATGCGTAGCAGCGGGTGCAGCCCTCGCGTCAGGCTGAGTCCAACCAGGCTGTCGAGCAACGAAAGGTGGGGCTGCTGCTGCGGCGGCCAGGTGAGCCCGTGTTCCGACATCACGGCGCGCACGAGGTCTGCATAACGGACTCGCTGCCATTAAACACGATCCCCGCAATGGGGAGTATGCATGTAAAGGTACACATTAATCTCTGGCACATTTCCGGTTTGATCTTGAGTGGGATGTCAGTTATATGTGACGGTCCAGGTCAAGAAAAATGCGGCTCTCTTCTATCAAACACTCCCCTTCAATCCAATTTTGCCGGCCCGTCAATGTCACGTAACGGCAGAACGCCGCCGATGAGTATCGCTTAGTCATGCTTCACCCACTGCATGCACACACACAAGTAGTTCCTAAGGACCCCCTTATATTGAACGCGGGTAGAAGCTCTTGAGCGAAAGTCAACATGTTAGCGTCGTGCGCAGGGTACAACGATAAGATTGACAACTTCTCGGTTTTGTGAGAAATATACAAGCTAACAGAGGAGGCAGCCATATTGGAAAAAGACGGTAAGCGCGAAGGAAGACATATTTTGATTTCTCTGAACACGACAGAGTGAAGGCAGATGGCCGCGACGCCACAGTGTCACAGCAGTGCCCTTTACAAAAGGGTGTCCTTTCAGACAGAAAGCCGCATTTTCATAGACTACTATAGCGGACTGTAGTGTCGCGCTTAAATCATGTCGCGCACCAATGTGTAAGATACAAAGAGGTGTACGACAGTTGCACGAGCTAATATATATCCACCTTTCGTGTTACTGTACCCAGATCTCTCGTCCTTTCATAACTTCAGTGGAAATTCGCGCTTATCTTTCGCTGCGCTCACCTTCGTCACCTTCGTCGTACTTCCTTTTTATCGTGCTACCCCTTGCGCATGCATGACGTGAGATAAATGCTGACGCATAAACAGTGTCATGCACTGCAACAGCACACTTGTACAGCCGGGCGACGAGTCGGACGCAGCATTACACGTGAGCAGTGATACGCATTCCTGCACGCTTATACGCCAGTCCTCAATAAATCAGATAGTGAGGGTTATCTGACATCCACGTAATGCTTGAAAGCGACGCAAGGGCGCTGCGTACCTAGCTGGTCGGGTCCACTGAAAGCCTGCTGAAAACAGCGCTGCACCAGGTGCGCCACCTGTCTGTGAGCTCGGCTCGGTGTTTCAAGAGTGTTCTCGTGGTCCATCACTATTAGACGTTTGAAGAAGGACAGGTGTACGCTCGTCGACAGCTTCTCGAACGAGCGACCCTGCGAAGAGGCGCATATATCTCACGTGAGTCGAAGGGCCGCCGACGCCCACTCAGGCAGAAAATACTCTAGCAAACTCAGATATGTAAACCAGCTTGTTGCCAGACCCAATATAAGCACGCACACCATCCTTGTGATGAAAGCATGTTGCACTGAAGAAGTCGCAAAGAGAGGAAAAACAGCGGACTAGAGGGGTCGGTGCAATATTGCTTTCACTTAGTGCAGCCGCAGTAGTCCTCCGTGGTAAATGACTTTTGATTGATTTTTGGGGTTTTACGCCCCAAAACCAGCTGTGAATATGAGAGGCGCTGTAGTGGAGTGCTCCGGGAATTTTGGCCACATGGAGTTCTTTAACGTTGACATCGCCTAGCACACGATCTATGCGACGATTAGGCATCTTACCATAGAATATGCTAATGTGTCATGGTTTCCCTTTGCCCGACGTCGAAAAGCTACTCATGCGGCTGTTCAGGGAAAATCCGCGCGTCTTATCCGTAACAGACAGATTCGGACACGCAGACGCTGTCTGAGATACGCCTTCCTGCACTAACAAGTTGTGCGATGCTGACCTACACTCACATTTCTAAAGGTCAGGTCAGCATCGTGTTGTAGGCTATACACGAACAAGGAAAAGAAAGGGGGGAGGGGGAGTTTTGTTCTTCCTTGCCTCGAGCAATTGACGCTGTCAGTTCTCCAATGGATGGATGGAATAAGCTTTATTAGTGTCCTGCAAGAAGCGCGCAAACGCGTTTAGGGCTCCCACATTGGGACTGAAAGGCCTAGCTGGCCTAGCCTGACAGCCGCATCGCGGGCTTGCTGGGCGGCCCATTTTTGGTCGGCTAGGCTAGAGCTCCGGAGAGCAGCATCCAATTCGCCGAGGTAGCACCGGGGTTAGCATTATGCATAGTGGTGCACTCCCAGAGCATGTGTTTAAGCGTAGCCGTGGTGAGTTTCCAATTGTTACAAATGTCATCAGAGTAAATTTCCCGGTATATACGGTGGTCTAGGGGCTAAGGTACTCGGCTGCTGATCCGAGGGTCGCGGGATCGAATCCCGGCCGCGCCGGCTGCATTTCGATGGAGGCGAATTGTTGAGGCCCGTGTACTGTGCGGTGTCAGGGCACGTTAAAGAACCCCAGGTGGTCGAAATTTCCGGAGCCCTCCACTACGGCGTCTCTCATAATCAGAACTGGTTTTGGGACGTACAACCCCACAAAACAACAACATGTAGTATATGCAGATTTGGGTAAGTACCTGTTTGCAATAGCCTCAGAGTAAGCGCTTGGGGCCTGCTTAGTTTAGGGCTTGGCGGCAGGAAGACACGGCGCGAGAGGTAGCAATGCTTCGTGATTTCGTTGTATGTTGACGGGATGTCCCTGGAGTCAGTTATGAGATCATGACACTACCGGTGGAATCTCAGTGTGCAGTTAACCCAGCGTGAGCCTATTTTTCTCACCCTGTCAAGTCCTTGAAGTGCGGATATCCATGAACCTATGAGTTCTTGTGTTTACCATTCTCTTACAAGCCAAAGCTATTGCGAATGCGCTATGAAATGTTGGGTATTTTTCATTTTTTGTATATCAAGCACTTCTTCATTTTGTTCTTTTGCAGCAAATAATATGTAACTGAAGAAGGTGGTTATACTTGTCTTTTTGCCCTGCTTAATGCTGTTACCGTGAGTATATACTTTTTAACACTTTCTTGCTACCGTGCAGAAAATTTAACTGAGGTGGGCAGATAAGGTCGAGAAGCTTGCGGGGATAACGAGGTGTTTCCCGAAACCTTGGGCCAGGACAAAATCCGAGTGTCCCAGAAACAAACGCGGACCAGCCATGTACCCATCAGCTTCGCCAGCCTTGCGCCGCTGGTGCAAGCTTCACTGACTTTTTTTAGGGGCGAAGCTCCTCTTACCGCCGTAATCTAGAACCAAACTTAACTTATCGCGATAAGGTTACTTTTGTAAGGAGAACTTGAACTTAAGTTTAAGAAAAGGTAAAGGGGCTTTCCAACACCCACCTTACAAGATTTTAAGGCGACCTTATGAAAGGCGCTCTTGTCCGAGTGAGTGAGTGGCATGGGAGCGAGGCTAAGCGCATTTTTTGTGTG
Organism: Hyalomma asiaticum; assembly: GCA_013339685.2. NCBI lineage: Eukaryota > Metazoa > Arthropoda > Arachnida > Ixodida > Ixodidae > Hyalomma > Hyalomma asiaticum. The sequence continues at coordinate 25,101,132 of CM023482.1, forward strand.
TTTTCTTTTGTAAGCAGGCGCACAGCTGCACGGGACAATGAAAAAGGAGGGGAGCAAGGGGTGTAGAGGGGGGGTCATTCGGTGAGGTTGGACTGGTCGGACGGGGTGTGCGCTGGCATGTCTCGTCAGCACAGTTTCCCGGAGTCTCGGCAGTGTACGTGCTTTTGCGAGTGACCATGTGCTTGTATCTCCACTCCGCGTGTGCGGAGGACACCGAGGTGTGGACGCTGTATTCTTGTGTACGTGTTTGTGTCGGCACTGCAGTGTGGTCCTACGCAGGCAACTGCAAAATAGCGATGTGTTTGCGACAACGAAGTGGCCCAACGGGCAGTGTGTTCTAAACGAACGAACTGTGCGCAGTGCGTGAACGAAGTCTGTTGCGGATATCTCTTTCTAGGTACTGTAATTCATTGTTTTCTAATTAAGCGTGTATGGTCTTCCATTTACCACATGGATTATTCCGGCTCACTCTGGTACCCCTTCGTGCTTGGTGCGTGTACTTTTCTTCTGTCCCGCTGGGCTTTTCAATAAAACTTCACTTTAGTGAAACCACATTTTGTTTACACAGATCCCTGATGTATGCTAGCTCCGCCGACGTGCCATGTCCAGCTGTTTCGGTGAAATAGGGCACATTCGATCGCGTACAGTTTCCTTCGATGCTCTGCTGCAACAGCCGTTATCCATAAGTGACTTGTTGCGCCTTGTTTACAGAACGAAGAGTCTCGCTGAAGCGGTTGTAGCCTTGTTGGGTAAGGAGCCACCAACGTACCTCCGCGACCGTCGGTGTCCTTTCGCAGGGATGGCATGGAGCTTCAGCACGGTACTTGTGGAGCGGAAGCGGCACAAGTACCCATGCTTGTCGCAAATCTCCATGGGATTTAGGCGATCACTGATTTCATGCCACGACATTCGCACTTACGCATATGCTGCCCGCAGCTCGATAATTCATGCCGATCCATATTTTAAACCAATTCCGCAACGTTGTCATCCATGCATGTCATTTTGTTTGCTTACAAGTGAGCGTCAAGGTAGGTCGGGGGCTACCTTAAGGAAGCCTTACTTATGGCGGCGGTAAGTACAAGAAAAGTTCAGATGTAAGTATAAGGTTGGTTCTTGAAACGCGTTAAGGGTCACTTTAAGGTTACGGGCTACTTAAGTCACAAGCATAAGGATAAGTTTGGTTTCAGAATACGGCGGTTAGTCTAACCTTGTCACGCGTCAGTCGTCAGGCGGAACCCGCGTGCCGGGAGGCACGCGCTCGCCCTCTGCGCGTGCCTCCCGGCGCTTGCCTCTGCTGTCTTGTGTGAGAGAGAGAGAGACAGATAGAGAGCGAAAGGCGCGCGTTGGCTATGGAAACGCTCTTTCTTAGAGGAACGCTCTACCAGCTCGCAAAGAAGGAGAACGCGCCCTCACCCGCGAGAGGCAACGTTGGCGCAGGCAGCGTCTCCAAGCGAGTTTCTTGATTGAGAAATACCGACTGCTCGCGTTGGAGATATATATATATATATATATATATATATATATATATATATATATATATATATATATATATAGGCACTGGATCTTGACTTGCAGTGAAATGCCGGTGGGAGATTCACTTGTGCATAGTTGCACCATGAGGATTCGTAGCGTGCGCGTTAACTAAATTAATCCGGAACTCGGCACGATCTACGATGAACCTCCCGAGCTTCGCCCACTCATCATCATTCACTCCGTGGATATGTTGTAACTTTAGGGGCGAAGCTCCTTAAAGCGGCACCCGTTCGTCCCTCGTCGTAGTCGTAGTGCGTAACCAGTCTTACGCTTTGACCTCCAAGGTGGTGCCGGTGGGAGATTTCTCCTGTGCGTTGTTGAACAATAAAAAAATTCGCAGCGTGCGCGTTAACTAAAAGCCGAATTCTTCTGTCTGTCATTCCCCATTAGCAGCCATTGGCAAGTTCCAGTAGGAAACGTTAGTAGAAGTAGAAGTGTAAGTGTTAGCTAAAAGCCGACTTCTTCTGTCTCTCATTCCCATTAGCAGCCATTGTTTACCTCCAAGGTAGTGCCTGGTGAGATTTCTCCTGTGCGTGATTAAACAATAAAAATTTTGTTCAAAACGCCGTTGATTGATGAAATAAACCAACCAAAGACGCCAGATGTTTTCTAAAAGGAAAACGAAAAGACGCCAGATGTTTCTAAAGCAAAACGATAAGACGCCAGCTGCTTAACGAAAGACGCCAGGTGTTTTCTAAAGCAATGGTTTTATATTCAAAACCATATCGCGATACATGTTTGTCAATCGTTTCACGTCAATTTTATCGGGCGAATTAACGGAAGAAATTTCATGGTTTAACCGATGATTACTTCCAGGAGCTTCGCCCAATCTCATCATCATTCACCTCGTGGATCTGCCGTCAATTTTTTTTTGCTTACTTCATGTTTATATATATATATATATATATATATATATATATATATATATATATATATATATATATATATATATATATATATATATTGCGAGACAACGTATGACCGCGGATATGATAAAGATTGAAAGATATTCACCCTCAAAGAAGCGTTTGCATCACAACCACGAGTACATAGCTCCAAACATAAGATGAGTATTTGTGCTATTTACCATGACGGCTATGCCGAATCATTAAAATTCCGTAATGGAGCTGGTGAATATGCCCTCGGGTGCCCATGAATCACAGTTAGACGGAATGCATAATCGTGTTGTACAGTTCTTTTTCTGTTTTAGAACTGTTGTGCAGATCGGCAATGTAAGCACAACATGTTAGTCTTCAAGGATATCAAGCTTACGTTGTCTCGGCGACCTATAATTATCGGCTATTATAAATATACTCACGCCTCTCTTGTTTCCACAAACGTACGCATAGAAGTCGTCGCAGGGATCCTTGCTTAGGTCCATTGCAGCGGACATGTCTGCAGACCAGTCAGTGCAGTCAGGATGCCAGCAACCCACGGCACGCCTGTGTCGTCCGAAACAAAAAAAAGTGACCGCAACAGCTTATCCTTATTAAAATCAAGGTAAACATGACTTCAGAGTGAACACAGCATAGTCAGCTATAGATTTGCCATGTTCAGCTGTATTGTAGCGAAGTTTTCGAGCACTGAATTTTATGACCAGCTAAATGAGTCAATGTGTGCCAACAGCGACAGCTTAATTTACCGATATGTGCCACCGTGGTGTCAGATGTTTACATGTTTCACTTGCCCTCTACCACTTTGTATTGTGGCATTACAATTGTGTTTGACATCACGATTCATCCGTGGAGTCTCGGCAGTACTACACGATGGCAACGGAACTCACGAGTACGATTATGTTCGACTGGGAACAGCAGCTACTCCAACACTGCAGCGATGCATTACTGCATTTTATTACCACCATGACACTTAGTAGGCATTTGTGCACGTACAGGTGAAAAAAGAAGGTAACGGCATTTTGGGTTCACCATGGTTCCGCTTCACCACGGCCTTACAAAGATGAATGGCGAGTGGCGTCTGTAAATGCCAAACTGCCGCTGGTCGGCAAGAACAGCACCCTTGCCGCTCTCTAGTGGCGTACACATTATATGACAATTTTCAGTGGCCAGATCACCTTGTGACACTGTTGTTTATTGCGCAGCAAGAACGCGGGACGGGATGCTCTGGAAAATTATATAATAAAAATAAGGCGTGGCTCTGCTATCGCAAATACCGATGACCAGCTGAGTTGCGGAGGCTTAGAAAAGTGGCTTCTTCCGACCGGGGTACTTGATCGCAGCCTCTTTCTCTCTTTCGGTTTATCTTTATGTCGCCCATAGCAAGTTGTGTTACAATCGTCGGTACAACGCAATCCTATGCTTCCCATAAATGCATGTTCTGCGAGTGCAGTTGTGTAGTCTAGTGTTGTGTAGTCTTTGGACCGTGGGTACCCGGTTTAGAATTCGGCTTTGCCAAGAAGATTTATTTCTCCTTATTTCCCCCCTCTCTCTCTGTCTCAATCTGCACCTCCTCTCCTCATTTCACTCTCTCTCCCCCGAGTTTCGAGCGGTCGCCGGCCACGGCTGCTACTCAACCTTAAAGAGCTCTGTGGCTAAAAATATAAAATCTACAAAAGAGAACTCGTTAATAGTTGTACAACTTAGGTAGGGAACCAGGAGCTATGTCTCCTAAAATAAAGAGGCATTAACCATCAGGGTAATTAAATAATAAAGATTACCGTTCGCTCAGACTTAAATAGGCGTTACAAAGTTAAAGAACACGAATATATAAACTCTACGAAAAAGGACATGTGAAGAGTTGTGTATGACAGATACAATAGAAGAGCATAGGTCTATTAGGCCAAATATGCATGCGATCATCAGGAAAATTATTTGAATTACTTGAGGAAAATCGTAAAGCGTAGAGCGTTTGTGGTTTGTGCGAGTGCCTCTAATAGACGCCTAAGTAGGGGATTAGTGCAGCCTCCCAATTTCAGTCAAGTACGGTATTTTGCCGCCAGACTCCGTACCTCACACCAGCGGCCTGCCGCCCAACAGCAAAGGACCGTAACGGCGGTAATGAGGCACACCGCTAGAAGATGGCAGCACTTGCGGGAGCGTGGTGCCGATGACTTTTTGTTGCTCTCTGACGGCCAGGCAGCAGCGATGGGCGCTCTTTCTGAAGGTGCTGGAAGGGGCGTCGTCTGCCAACCTGCCGACGCCGGCTGCATGGGCGACTGCACCGTGCACTCTTCGATCTCGGATGCGACCTGCAAATTGTGCCTTCGAGTCGGACATCTACTGGCAACGACGCAGTACATTCCTAATCAAGGCCAAGCAACCTAAATTTTCAAGTCAAAGCTTACTCAACTTACTCTCGAACATTACCTCATGATAGCTTACAGACGAAATTTCAACTTATGCATGTGGAAGCGGCTATTTGGCTCTCCACAACGCCACACGTTGCGGTCTTGCCATTTAACGTGTTCCACTGTTAACTTCCACCAATTCCCCCCACATTCACCACGCACGAGTGTCTTATATGAGCGTTAAACGAGCTGACAGTTTGTCATACGTCAGTCCACTAGTAATTTCACCTCACTGTATTACTAACGGCAATGAAATGATGAACGTTCAATTACTGAATCCGTTCACTGCCTTACTAAAATTCACTCACGAGACGAAAAAGCGACGCAACGCGCATACGCCAAGTTACCTGTCTTGTTCTGTCTGAAAATTGATCTAGCACGCCAGAACGTTCAATACGTAGACGAAACATTTTTTTTTTCGAACACTGCGAGTATATCGCAGCTGCATGAGGGCCGGCCTGGCGCAAAGTCACCTGCTTTGGAGAAGCGCGCGCGTTCCTTCCTTTAAGAGAGCGAGCACGAGCACGCGCCTCCACGCACTGTCGCGGACCACGTTAAACCCGCACTCAACCCCTCTTTTTTCTAAGGCCAATGACTTTCTCTCATCGGAAGGAGCCTCTGAATGACCTTGGCGTCGACGCGAATGGTACCAAAACCCGTACGAAAGATTATACTACGACCCAAGTAAGCCCAGAAGCGAGCCAAAGCACGCCAGCCGCGTGTAAGAGATACCAAGTTTATAACTTACAAAGCACTGATTATAATAATTAGCAGCAATTTTTATTTGAAATCTGATAGGACGCTTGAATGATCAATTCGAGTTCAACCCAAGACCTTGCGTGCATAAGGGTAAAGTAACAGGCATCAACTGCATAACATGGATTAAGATGGATTAAAGTGGATAAGATGGATTAACAAGAATTAATGTCTAGTCGCATTACTTATAAATACACAACACAAATAAAGACCCGAAAGCAAATGTGCTAAGCAAAAGGTGAAGGCAAAAGTAATTTAAGACATGAAGGCGGCGTTGAGGGCGCTGGTGGGTAAATCACGAGAGGTCAAAAGACAATCCCGCGCACTGAACCGGGCCGTGTGTCCAAAGGCTGAATCAGTAGTCTGCGCTCGGCCCGTCATTCCTCGAGCACAGGCATGAGGCATCCTCACTGCCACTCAGTTCCGCTTGCGCGGGCGTCCACGTGAGATTAACGCGCGCAAGACGCATGCGTTAGGCTACGCGCACGTGTCTTGCGCGCGTAGTCTTCTAGATCAAAACAGACTAAAAGAGATCAAAAAGAGACAACAACAGACAAACAACCAGTGCGAACAAATTATTAAAGGTCCAACAAGAAGATGAACAAAACAGCAAAAAACAAACACACCCAGAAACACGCGATTAAAGCCAGGCAAAAGACCAAATTTATGCTCAATAGCCTAACTAAAGAACAGGGATTTAAAATAGCAGTGAACCCTTAGAAAGTGTGAACGAATACGTATACCTGGGACAGTTACTAACAGGAACTCCTACCCACGAAGAAAAAATTCTCCGTAGAATAAGGGTGGGCTGGGGCGCATTCGCAAGACATTCCGAAACCATGACTGGAAACATGCCTCTGTCACTAAAGAGAAAAGTATTCAATCACTGCATTCTCCCAGTACTATCGTACGACACAGAAACGTGGAGGATAACAAAAAAACTAGAGATGAAACTAAGGAGCACGCAACGTGCAATAGAAAGAAAAATGATAGGTGTAACGCCAAGAGATAAAAAACGAGCGGCATGGATCAGGGAATAGACAGGAGAGCTGATATTATTATATCAATTAAAAGAAAGAAGTGGACCTAGGCAGAACATGTCACGAGGAGGAAAGATAACAGATGGGCAGTAAGAGCGACGGAATGGATACCCAGTGAGGGAAAACGCAACAGAGGCAGGCAAAAGGTTAGATCGAGCGATGAAATTAAGAAGTTCGCGGGAATAAATTGGAACCAACTCGATCAGAATAGGGTGGGTTGGAAATCGTTCGGAGAGGCCTTCATCCTGCAGTGGACCTAAAATAGTGCGGGCGTTTATTAAGCACGTCTTCATCATCTGTACTTTACCATCACCATGCGTTCTCCGTATCTTCTTCATCAGCTGGTGTGTGATCATCATCATCGCGTTTATGCCCATCGCGTTGGCACCATCGGTTGACCTGCCGAGCTACTGAGAATAAACGTCGTCCAAACCGAGGTCTCATACGTGGTGGAGGTGAATCTACGATCCCCTGTCCTCTACACGCAAAGTCTTCTCGCTGGAGCTTCGTTCCGGTCGCCGCTTGCGCCCGCTGTCAGCCACCATGTTGCAGGACCAGCAGCCCGGCGCCTTTCCGACCGCCGCCCCGACATCGCAAGCCCTTCCCTCCTTGATTATCAACAGCCACTACCGCGACCCCCATCTCTTCGCTGGTACGCGAGGCGAGGATGTGGAAGACTGGCTCGACGATTACGAGAGAGTAAGTTCCGCAAATCGGTGGGATAATCCTCTCAAGCTCGGCCATGTCTCCTTCTACCTCACCGTTGTGGCGAAGACGTGGTTTTACAACCACGAGGTTGATTTCACTGACTGGGACCGCTTCAAACAGCAGCTTCGCCAGGTGTTCGGCACACCGGCCGTCCGCTCAATTCTGGCCAAGAAAAGTCTCGAAGCTCGTAAACAACACCTGGATAAGTCCTATACCTCGTACATCGAGGATGTCCTTGCGCTCTGCCGACGTGTCAATTCCTCAATGTCGGAGTCCGACAGGGTGCGCCACATCCTAAAAGGCATCGGACCCATCGCCTTCAATTCCCTCGTCGCCAAGAATCCGACTACCGTCGCTGACGTCGTTACCACTTGCCAGCGCCTCGACGAGCTGGAATCTGTTCGCCTACCGCCTGACATTGACGAAGTTCGTCCTGCAGTGGACCAGGATCTGCGGGCACTCATACGCACGCTCACACGCGAAGAGCTGCATGCGATGGGCTTGCAGTCGCCTTCCGCGTTTCCCACTCAGCCTTGCGGTGCATCATTGCGTGACCTAATCCGAGAAGAACTGTCGTCTTTGACGAGCTCTGCGAAAGTGCACACCCCCGTCCACCACGCACTAGCAACGTACGCGCATATCGCTGCCAAGCCTCTTGGAAACGCCACTTCTGCGTTGCCAACCACAACTTACTCGCCGGTTGCTACTGCGACCCCGGTCACCCTTCAGTCCATGCCGCCTGAAAGTCCATCGGCCCGTGTAACCCTATCTCCCAGTACGCCGCACCCTGTTTACACCATGCCGTGGCGTCCACCTCGGCCTACATGCTATTATTGCGGCTGTCGTGGACACATATCACGCTTTTGCCGCAAACGCCAGCAGGACGAACGTCGTGGCTACGGTACTGGTGAGCGTGATTTTCCTGCTGACGCCAACGGACCTTATTACCAAGGCCGGCGTTACCATTCACCTCCGCGCCGCTCTCCATCGCCACCCGCTTCTACGGAAACACTAGGCAATAATTACCGTTCGGCCAGACGCCGATCACCATCGCATTCCGCCGGTCCTCGTCGCCACTTCGGCCGGCCAGACTCGCTTCTAACGCGAGTACGGAAACTCGGTTTGGACGACGTTTATTCTCGGTAGCCCCATGATACCAACGCGATGAGCACAAATGTGATGATGATGATGATCACACACCAGCGATGAAGAAGATGCGCAGAACGCATGGTGATGATGGTAAAATACAGATAATGTATACGTGCTTAATAAACGCCCACATTAGGCTGATGATGATGTAATTAATGATATTAAGAAAAAGGGAATACACCCTGCCCATACTGTTTTGCTGAGCCGAAGTTTTGTCGAAAATGTTAATTTGCCAGCAACAGAGGACACAACTTGTGCGTTACCGTACTTTTCGTTATAATCGAGAGCCACGAGGGCGGCAGCACGTCCTCTATATAAGTATAAAGGAGGCGCTGATTCAGTATGTGCCGACAAATCGTAGAAGTACATCATTTCCTCACAGCCTAACAATTCTGCTCTATCCTATGAGTCGCGCCAAATATGAGCAGTGAAGTGATTCGTCACTATCTACTAGGATTTAGAATTGGTCCTGTATTCACGTAAGAGGGTGAAGTCTGCCGTCGTAGTAACCAAGCCCAAGCGCCAATACTCCGGTATTTTACTGCATTTCTACGTATGTACAAGGGCTAGAGACAGGCACTTGGCCGATTTGTGGAAGGGCACGCATGATAAAACTATTAATGCATTGAAGAAAACGTCTTTAGGTTGATTCATATATTGATATTTTCCTGGTGGAGCTCTTACAAATTAGTAGAGCAATTTGCCCAGTTGTAACCCTTCGCAGAGCGATTGCCCTTGTGACCGCCTCGTTGGGCAATTAAATTGCAATTATCATTCAGGATTCTGCACCCCATGTCTCAGTACCTGGTTTCGGATGCGACGTATTACCCGTTAATATCAGTTATATAAGCGCCGAGCAATTCTACGAATAGCGCCAGGATGAAGCTGAGCCGACTCACCCGTTGCTGATGAATGGCTTCGTCTTCTTCGCCTTCTCATTCCTTTCGTTTCTGTTCGCAATTCTGACGTGTCTCGTGTCTTCCGCGAGCGAAGAGCTCAGCCGTATTTGAACATGACTTATTACAGGGCAGCAACTTAACGCGAGCAGAATGACAGCCAAAGATGCAAAGGGAAGAAGAAAAGCTCAGCCCAGCGTTGCGGCAAGCGCTAATATAAACCCATAGACCTATTCCACCGCCCTACATCACGAAGATGCGCTGGCGCTGTCGTCGGGAGTTTTGGTTTCGCATGGTAGGCATCCGCCGGCGCGCCTACCGTAGCAGTCGCTGCGTTTTCGCTGGTGCGGGTGCTGTTTACCGCCGTGGAATGAAGAAAAAAATTGTGCGCCGATGAGCTGCGCCATGGGTTCATTGCGCAGCAACGAACAAGAAATGTGCGATAGGTTTTTATCGATTTCCTGTTTATGTCGATCTTAAGGAACGCGGGGCGAACCTGTAATGCCGGCTCATCGGTTATGCGCCAAACATTTTCGTCAGACTAAGCTTATGTGTAATTATTTAGCGGTTCGTGTGGCTTGTTTCATTTGAGAGAAATATCCTTGCCTTAAGTTTGTCAAGTTCAGTGCTCGGCACCAAGTTTCTTGGCACAAACAAAGTGTGCACACAGAGTGATCACGCTTACCGCAAAGCGCGCACTACATTAGCATTGCACGATGTGCAGAATTAATCGTGGTCGCCCTGTATTATTGAGGTGAGGAAGTTACAGATACTCATGCAAATTTCATTCACTCAAGTGAAAAAATTTTATAAGAGCTTAATTCACGTAGCCGTGAGCGGAAGGCCGATTACAGCGGTGCTTTTGCAAATCCATATTGCGGCTGCGATAGCATATGCATACGAGAAGTGTACTGGGCAACGCTGTAGTGGTTGTGACGCGCTTTACATTTTTCCGATTGTCAGACTGCTTGGACGAACTACACGCTTGAAATTCGCCACATCGTTTCTGGACATTACGCCTTCACAATCGCAACTGAGCGTATACGGGCAAAGCCGCGGTTACGCGCGCCTTGCTAGCGTTTATTCGAGAGCCTTGTCCTTGGCACGTAATTGTTTATGTATACGTGTGTTATCACAGCGGTATTTACATAGATGATAGCGTCACCAATATCGCTCTTACGCTTGGGTAACTAATGCGATACGTTTGTTTGTGCGCAAGGACTTCGCGTTATTGGTCGTTTTAATCAGTTTTTCACATCTTGTCATAGCTGAGCGTCGATGAATACTTTTCTACATTCATTGAATACTTCTTACAGGGCTACTGCAACTTCATCTCCTACGGCTGCCCCTTGTAAACTGTTGTAAACACGCCATCGGCGCTCCGACGCCTCGTGCTCGGAGGCAGCTTTCGCACACGCTGCGCCGGCGGCGGAGGCGCGACCGTGCAGGGCCGCGGCGAGTGGTGGGCGCGCGGCCTCCGCGCCGCGACGTCGATACAAGGCCTGGTTATATCGCCGGTGCCTACCACTGTTTACCAACATGGAATAGGTCTATAGTGGACGAGAGCTACACAAATAGTGGGCGAAAGGCAAACATTCCAACGAAAACACGCGCGCGCAAGGACATGGGACAATTTCGGACGCGGCGTGATGCCTTCTTTTGTGAAGTTCGTTGATTTATGAATCCTTTCGGCCCTGGTGTCCTATACAAAGAACGCCAACAAAAGCGGCCCCAAACCATGACGAAGCAATCAAAAGAATATATTGCGGTATTTTTCGCATAGCTGTGGCACCAAACGGGGTAGTTTCCCCATCACGTACCGCCTTCCTCGGTACCCTGCGGACGTGAAAACAAGATGATAGCGGACGAGGAGGACGGCAACAAGAGTAACTAAAATTTTAATAACATGCTACTGATTATTAACCGTGCTCTCTCTCGCTAGCTATCGCAATTTGGTCCGCTGTTTCCAAGAGACCGAAGGCGGACCACCGTCAGACGGATCGACGGAAATAGTGGCGAGCAGTCTCCATCCCGACCACGAGCAGGGGAGCCCTTCCCCGACACGGTGGTCTAGTGGCTACGGTACCCGACTGCTGACCCGAGGGTCACGGGATAGAATCCCGACCGCGGCGGCTGCACTTCGATGGAGGCGAAATGTTGAGGCCCGTGTATTGTGTGATGTCAGCGCACGTTAAAGAACCCAAGGTTTTCAAGATTTCCGGAGCCCTCCACTACGACGTCTCTCATAATCATAGCTGGTTTTGGGACGTAAAGCCAATCGTAAATCAATCAAGCAGTCAATCGCAATCAATCAATCAACGTAAATCAATCAAGCAGAGGAGCCAGGACTACGAAGGACGGCGTGTTTTGGTGACACGCGCGTCAGGTGATACGCCGCCCACTGCCGAAATGCCTGCTCCGTCCGGTGGTGTGAATGCACCCTTACGGTTCACCCACAGTAACTGAACACCTTCCCATCATATATATCCAGGACACCGGCGCACAGTGTTTGAAGCAAAACCTAGTTGGAACAGATCCATTTTCAAAACTTTCTAGGAGCGCTATGGCGCGTCCTTGTGAGTCTCCTTGTGTGTCTTATATTCTTCGTGGTGGCGTGTTTGTGCGCTTAAATGTTTTGAAAATGTCTCAGTGTTTGTAGGGGTTCTCAATGCAGAGCATACTAATCCAGGGTGGTATTGCTTTAGTCAGTCTCGCGATTTTTCCTATTTTACTAGAGACACAAGAAATCGTCCTAAATTGCGCTAATAAGTTGCAAAATAGCTCCGGTAGTAAAATATGAATGCATTTGACCCTGTTCGCTGCCGCGTATGAATGCCACGTGGAGATGATAGGAAACCACCACCACCAAGTGCAATTTCAACAGCTTGCCTTTGCAGACATGGGCGACAGTAAGGTTTACAATGCAGTAGAAGAAAGTTCGGCAATGTACTTTAGGATTACGTGCGACAAGGCATCCAATGCGTAGATGGTGGCCATTCAAGGTCAACGAAAATCTGTGCCTCACGAGAGCAAAAGCTTCCTTTTTTGGACCTTACAGACTCACTAAATAATGTGCGGCTGCTGTTATGCCGAAGAATTAAAGCAAGTGGCTGCCATTCACGATAGCCGAAAGCTGTCCTATAATATAAAGTATGCTGCGTTAATGTTCAAAAGCAAAGGAGTTAGCAGGGTCGCTTTTCGCATGTTAAGATTACTTGGCGGCGAAAGCCACTATGCATTCTCATAAAGATTCGTCATCTCATCTTAATTACCTGCTCAATTCACTTAAGTCCTCCTTGACTCACTCCTAATTTACAATGACTTACATTATGCGCTAAACTCACATGTTGTAATTGTTTTATTACTTCCGTTAATTCACTCTTGTGTCCCTCTCATTTGAAATTCACTCGCTTTAATTTGCTTGGCCTCTGAGGAAAAAGATTACGGCTCACTGGCAGCAGTCATGAGACAAAGAAGTACGCAACAAACTACACACTAACAAACAGTAAGTAGGTTCCAGACGCGCCGTACGCAAGTAACACTTTGCACACTTCAGGTAGGGCACATATACAGCGCACTTGCGTAACTTGTGCCTAGTAACAATACGCCAATTTATGAGAAATGTGCTAAGCTACTCAGTGTGCTTCATATTCTTATCCATGCTGAATGCACCGATTCCTTCCTTTTTTCTTTTTTTTTCATATCCTTATTCAAGCGTCACATATACCGAGCCAATCCGTAGCAGGGCCCGAGAATAGAGGCCGCTGCTGCGGTAGCGTGTTAGAGGACGGCACATCCTTGCCGGCCTTTATGTGGATGTGAAGGCCTTGACTGGCATCGCACGGCCGCATTTTTAGAAACATGCTTATTTACCATAAGCCTAAATCGATAGGCCACACCACGCGTCAGTGTCATTACTTTATTCGATGTATATTTTTACACTTCTATACAGGTACTTAATATTTCATCATTTTACAAGCACGTTGCGGCCGAACGCGGTAACACATTCGTCACTGCTCACACAACGTTATCACTCATGGAGCTCTTTGGCTAAAGTTGGGCGCTTGCGCCACATAAAAACTAAATATCATCCTAATAACTTTATTTATTTTCTCAATTCTCTTAACTCACGTTCAGTCGTTTGAATTGGCATTCTTATTCATTAGACTTAATATTATTGCAATTAGACATGCCTTTATGAATTATTCAGAGCCTTCTTTGATGTACGCCACTAGCCCACACTAATAAAGGGACGAAGGAAGCAATACGACACAAGTCTTGTGTCGTGTGATGACAGACGGTAATGTTTTCGTAATCCATGAGACGTGCAAGGCTTTCGCCTTAAATGTGTGCATTCACCAACCCTGATAAGAGTTTAAAACCTGCAATAAGAACTTAAGAAGAGTGGTCAAATGGGACATGCATGTGTAATTTAGCGTCAACGTTCGTTTGTTGCCTGTGCATACTACTATGGCTAACGGCAGTCCGCTATTTTTGTAGAAAGTAATACGTAGACCAAACTGGGCGTTATCTAAAATATTGGTTAAAAGGGCATGACTCCAATGTCAAGAAAACCGCACGTGGTGACTGGCTTTCATTCCAGTACCCAGCTCTTGCACGTGCGAACATACTGTTGGCAACAGAAGTTGTGACTGGTCTATGGTTGGCAACAGAAGTTGCCCGCCATAGAGATAATAGTATATTAACTCTATGGTGCCCGCGGAATAATGGAGGCAGAAAAAATATCAATAACAGACGACAACGGCTGTGTGAGCATTCACCCTGTGTAGCTGTCTGATAGATTAATTCTTTCCTAAAAAACGATGTGCGCATTTGTTTTACTGACGGGGTACAGTATATATAGACACTCATGGTGGCCAATAAACATTTTTTTGTAGTTATACCATCGTCCCGCGTATCATCTTGCGCCTTGTTGCCCGTCTCTGGACAATTCCGCTCAACAGCGGAGCCGTCCGTAGACTAGCGATGTCCGCCGCCCCCGTCGCAAGGCCATCACTCTCCATGCGGAGCATTTCGTTGCCCTCGACACAGTTCCCATTGTTTGGCGCTCGGCCCATTCTTGTCCTCAGCCCACGGCTACATGATGGTGATTGTGGGAAGAAAGAAAGAAAGAAAGAATGAAAGAAAGAAAGAAAGAGAGAAAGAAAGAAAGAAAGAAAGAAAGAAAGAAAGAAAGAAAGAAAGAAAGAAAGAAAGAAAGAAAGAAAGAAAGAAAGAAAGAAAGAAAGTTGTGACTGTGAGGTGTGAAAAATCCCAGGAAACTAAAAGATCATGCGGAAACACAGGAAAACCAGTTTCGTTGTTTCGGCAGATTTCAGACTGGGCGGAATGGGATCTAGGTTTTCTTTTTTTGTAGCGTTAGCTACACTGGCCTAGCAGCCCGTTTCGCGCGGCACATCAAGAGCCGTGCTGCGCATGCGCAAGGATCAGTGATGTCACACAGCTTGCGCACCGGAGCCACCGGAGCCGCCACCTCTCGCGCACTCCGCCGCCGCCGCGCGCGACTCACCGCCGCCGGTCTGCGCATTCCAGAGGAGTGACGTCGTAGCCGTGGTAGACGCACTGGCGCCGGCGCGCGCTCGCTGTGAAGTCGTCGTCTGACACTGCGCTGGAAGAAGAAGAAGAAGAAAAACTTTATTTCTGCAAGGTAAGTTCCCTGGCGTAGGAGGAGCCCTCAGTCCAGGGCCCCTGTGGCTTTTGCCATCTTGCCAGCTCTGTCGATCAGCTTGAGCTGTTCATCAGGCTTCGAGCAGGATAGTGCAGCCTCCCACTGCTCCGGTGTTGGTGCTTTGTTTACTGCGACTACTGTAGATTTTTGGCAGGCCCACGTAACGTGGTACAGTGTTGGGTGTTCCCCGCATAGCGGACATTTATCGTCATATGTTGTGGGATAAATTTTACTAAGTAGGCTCAATTTGGGGTATGTATTAGTTTGCAGTTGTCTCCAGGCAACCGACTGCTCTCTACTAAGGTCTTTATGGGGAGGGGGATATGTCCTCCTTAAGGCTCTTTGTTGTTCTAAAATTGCTCCATAACGTCTTGTGACTGAGCTCAGTTCCCCGTCGTGGTGTGCCCCCCGGTTGGCGTATGCTCGGGCGTTGGCGTCCCCACGCTGGTTCCCTGTCACAACTTCATGGCCTGGTGTCCACGTTATGAAGCATCTCGAGAATGTGATTTTACTCGCTTTGAGGATGCGGATGGCCACAGTGGATATGCGTCCGCTGCTGTACCTTCTGCATGCTTCTTGCGAATCCGTAAGAATTTCTATTTCCTCCTCGCCCTGATGGGTGATGGCGAGCGCGATCGCCGCTTCCTCAGCCTCGAGGATGTTGTTGCCTTTGATGGACGCGCAATTCACTTCCCTAAGCTGGTGATCAACAACGCTGGTTACCGCTCCGGAGTGTTCTTGGTATGTCGCCGCGTCGACGTATAATACATCTTTTCTTCCGGCGAAATATCTCTCATGAGCTTGCGACCTTGCCTTCCTTCTGGCCCTGTGTAGTTCTGGATGCATGTTTTTCGGTATTGGGCTGATCTCGATCTTCTCTCGAATATCCTTCGGTATAGACTCCGTGCTGTTGATTTCTCTGCAGACATCCCTCATGCCCAGTATCTTCAGCGTCTTCCTGCCTGTCGGGGTCTGCATAAGTCTCATTTTTTGCGAGAGAAGATGGGCCTCGATGTGTTCTTGCACTGTGTTGTTGATACCCAATTTAAGAAATTTATCCGTCGAGGTGCTAACCGGTAGTCCGAGAGCGCATTTGTAAGCTTTCCTAAGGATTGCCTCTAACTGATCCTTTTCGTGCTCGAGTGGCGTTTGGTAGGGGACACTGTATACAATCCTACTCACAACTAGGGCCTGTACTAGCCGACAAGTGTCTTCCTCCTTCATCCCTCGTCTTCTGTTGGAGATTCGGGCGATCATCCTCGTGATCTGCGCTGTGGTGTTCGCGAGCTGTCGGATTGTGTAATCCAGACGTCGGTTACTTTGTATCCACATGCCAAGGATCTTAATCTGGGATACTTCGGGGATCTTCCTGCCCCCTATGTAGATCTCTATGGAGTTCTGCACATTGTGTACCCTTCTGTAGACCCTGAGCACCTCGGATTTCTCCGGGGAGCATGCGAGTCCGCAGTATTGGGCATATGCGTGGACCGTATCTGCTGCACTCTGCAGAAGGTCTTGCTTTTCTCCCAAAGATCCCTTAGTCACCCAGATTGTGATGTCGTCTGCGTAGATGGCATGTCTGATTCCTTCAATTTTTTCTAGCTGCCGTGCTAAGCCAGTCATAACAATGTTGAAGAGCATGGGCGATATCACAGAGCCTTGCGGTGTTCCCCTCTGAGGCGTGTTGAAGGTATCAGTCCTGATGCCTCCTATACCAATAGTGGCGGTTCTGTTACTGAGGAAGGCTTTAACATAGCTGTGTATTCTGTGCCCGCAGCTTAGGTTGCTAAGACCTTCCAGCACAGCCCTGTGACTGACATTGTCGAAGGCAGCCTTAATGTCAAGCGCGAGCAAGATATGTTCTCCGTATTTCGGGACGGCAGTGAGCACTTCCTCCTTGATCTGCAGAAGGACGTCTTGTGTTGAGAGGTGTTTTCGAAACCCAAATATAGTATGCGGCAGGAGCTCATTATCCTCCAGGTAGGTCTCCAACCTCTGAAGCACAATTTTCTCATATACTTTACCTAAGAATGACGTCAGCGAAATCGGTCTAAGATTTTCCAGGCTGGGAGTCTTTCCGGACTTTGGAATCATCACAATTTCTGCATGTATCCAGTCGTCCGGGATGTTCCCGCGTTCCCAGTGTTTATTGATGAATTCTGTGAATATTTTGATTGACCTTTCGTCTAGGTTCCTTATCATTGCATTGGTGATGCCATCCTTGCCTGGGGTGGTGTTCCTTGTGGCGGAAATCATCGCGTGCCTGACTTCCTCTGCGGTGATAGGCTCATCTAAAGCGGGGTTTTCCTTGCCCGTGTATGCGAAGCTGCAGGCTATGTTTGTTGCGTCCCCAATATAGCGCTGCTTGATCTCCTCTAGCATTTCCCGGTCTGTGCCTTGAAATTGGTGCGCGATTCGTTGGGTTGTCTTGCAATTTTCAGACTTGGTCATAGTTGGGTCTATAAGAGCCCTTAGCAATGCCCATGTTTTTTTCCAGCCGAGGGTGCCTTGTAGCTCGTTGCATTTTTGGTCCCAATTGCGCCTTGAGAGCTCTGTCGCATACTTTTCAGCTTGTCTGGTGATCTCGGCAATCTTAAGTCGGAGCTTCCTGTTGTACTTCTGCCGTTTCCACCTTCTTAGTAACCCCCGTCGAGCGTCCCATAGGTGTAATAGATGTTTGTCCACCTCGGGTGTGCTGGTTGTGAGGGTTACTTCTCGGGTTAGCACTGCGCTGGAGCCGCTGCGCTTCTGACCGGCGTTTGCCAGTGTGGTATAGCCATGGAGAAGGAGAGCGCAAATGCTGCTCAACAGCGCAGAAGAGCGGAGAAGCTTGACTCATCGGATCCCGAAGTAGTTGCCTGGCAATTAGCGGTTGAGCGTAGGAGGAATGAACAGAAGAAGGCTAAACGTGCTGCGGAGACACTGGAGCAAAGGGACGAACGTCTAGCAAAGCGGCGTCGCCAGGAGGCTGAGCGACGTGCCCGACCACCCCTGCAGCAACAACAAAGCGCCGTCGATGACGTCAAGGCTCGCCCATCGACTGAATATACTGTGAAACTCAGCGAAAGCGCCAGTGCGACTCGGGCCTTCCAGACGGACTTCGTAAGCAATCCGTTTGGATATGTGTGCGACGTGTGCGAAAGACTATGGCACATGAAAGACTTGACGCCGCTGAGTAGTGCCATGCGTGAAACGTGAAACTCCAAATACTGTGTTGGGGCCATAGAGACGGCAGCGTGTTACTTCACTGATCACCGAGCCGTCTTTGTGGTAATAGAGAAGCAACGTGACGTTGAGCAAAAATAAATATACATGTGCCACATAATACGTATACCGCGTGTCATTGGAGCAGCAGTAAGCATGACAATCAAGCTAATCCTAGACAATCTAGACAACCAGGAAAGCTAAGAATAATCAGATGACCTTTGCTAACGCTACGTATATCCTGGCATAGCCGAGCTAAGCCACTGCAACATTTTTTTTGCTAGTTTAACTCACTACAAGAATAGTGTATGCCACATAAAAATATGCGCGCACACAAGGTTAGTTCAAATGAAATTAACACACGGCGTTCTCTCTTTTTTCGACATCCGCCCTGAAGAACATGGCGGATGTCGCTTGCGGGGATGTCGACATATGGCGCTCTACACTTAGAAGTAACTCGGAAGATGAATCACAAAGCATGATTACTGACCTTAACAGGCAAAGTATAACAGCGGGCTTGAAAATTAATATGCAGAAAACTAAAGTAATGGTTAATAGCCTTACGCGAGTACAGGATTTCAGATAGCTGACGAGCCCCGCCACGGTGGTCTAGTGGTTATGGCACTCGGCTGCAGATCCGAAGGTCGCGGGATCGAATCCCGGCCGCGGCGGCTGCATTTCGATGGAGGCGAAATGTTGAGGCCCGTGTGCTGTGCGATTTCAGTGCACGTTAAAGAACCCCAGGTGGTCGAAATTTCCGGAGACCTCCACTACGCCGTCTGTCATAATCAGAACTGGTTTTGGGACGTTAAACCCCACAAAATCAGATAGCTGGCGGGGCATTGGAAGTAGTATGTCTACTTAGGCCAGGTGGTGACCCCTGATCCGAATCATGAGACTGGGGTAATTAGGAGTATTAGAATGGGATGGAGTGCATTGGACAAGCATTATCAGATAATGAATGGTAGCTTACCATTGTCTCTGAAGAGGAAAGTGTGTAACAGCTGCATCTTACCGGTGCTCACCTACGGGGCAGAAACTTGGAGGCTAACTAAGAGGGTTCAGCTTGAATTGAGAACGACGCAGAGATCTACGGAACGGAAAATGGTAGGTGTAACCTTAAGGGACAAGAAGAGAGCCGTGTGGGTTAGGAACAAACGCGTGTTAGGGACATATTAGTAGAAATGAAGAAGAAGAAATGGGCGTGGGCGGGCCATGTAATGCGAGGACAAGACAATCCTTGGTCATTAAGGGTAACAGAGTGGATTCCTAGAGAAGGCAAGCGTGGCAGTGGGCGGCAGAAAGTTAGGTGGGCAGATGAGATCAGGAAGTTTGCGGGAATAAATTGGGCCCAGTTAGCACAGGACAGGGTTAATTGGAGATCCATGGAAGAGGCCTTTGCCCTGCAGTGGGCGTAGACAGGATGATGACGATGGCTTTGTATATCTCCTATTAGTGCTAGAAAGTAGTGTAAGATTTACGGATAATGTAATGTGCTGAGAGTATAGACGGATCGAGGACGTATTGAAGGTCGTTCTGCAGTCTAGAGAAAAAAGTGTGGTTGATCCCTTTGTCATGGGAATCGGTACGACACGTAAGGGAAACCTGTCTTGGTGGAGCTGTGGAATGCATAAGCGGCGATCTGGCGAATCGAGGGGCAGGTGATGTGTTGGTTACTGTGGACATGTGAACACTTTAAATGTAGACATCAGCAGCCCCTCGACACGGCAAAGGGATCCTCGACAGTTGTACACGAGAGAAAGTTGTCGAGCGACTCACATTGCTCCGGAGGCACTTAATTGCACGCGCCAGAGCCCTGAGCAAGCCTGTCATAAACAAGTAGCGTCCGCGAGCGGCGACCCCTTGCAAGCGAAACCGAAGCAGGTTTGTTTTGTGAACACACAGCCCATTGCAGTAAAAGGCGCATAATTTCCTTGTAGACGGCCATCTTTGCGTTCCTGGAGCGGTGTGCACCGCTACACTTGTCCACACAAGACAAATTTTGTAGCGGCCGCGTTCGTAGTATGTCCCGAGAAACGCGCCGTCACGCCCCTAACTTCCGCGGCGATCGAGGCACGAAGACCACCGAAGCGCTGACTGCCGGCGAGCATTAGCACGACAATCTGCTTCGCTCTACCGTTCCTAGATGGCAGTAACACCGGAACAAACCTAAGCGAACCAAGAGTGAAGTGCAAGGGAGGCAATGTTAATTTAAGCGAAATTTTACCTGCCAAACACATATGCTTTAACCGGACGTCAGTTAGGTGCAACACGTAAAGCGCTGCAGTGAAGCTATAAGGCCCCCCTCCCCTCTGCGACCAATGCTTCGCTGGTGTATAGGTGGAGCTTCCAGCTCCTATCGTCGCATCCCGGATGAACGTGGGTTCGTGTCCGAGCAGCGCGGGTACTTTTTCTTTGTAAATGCGTTCATTTTTTTCTTTCTGACATCCACTTTCGTTACGAAAGTACGTCACTGATTTCTTGTTGAACCCCGGCACAAAACACTTTCGTGTTAAAAAGTGCTAGCGAGATGTCAGCTGGTTGAGACAGTATATTAGGGAGTAATAGCTGAGCGGCTCAGCGGGCCAGCGGGCCCAGCGAATGATCGGAGGGGACAGCGGAGCGCATGACGAAAGGAAGAGTAATAGCTGAGCGACGCCCTGCGCTTGTTTCAGCGGGACGTACTGCTGCGCCACCTGCTGAACAGTGTTGAAGTTACTGTCGATCGAGCAGAGGTTTTACCTGTTGAATAAATTGAAGTTACTGCGAAAAGGATATCGCAAAAGTCATTTTTCATTAGATCACAGGTGTTATGTGGGAACACATCTTCGTTTTTGCTACATGACATGACGACACGCCGCCGCCGCTTGTGTTGGGGGCTGCCATCTTGCAAAACGCTCGTACGCTGGCCCGCTGCGTACGCTCCGCTGAAGAGACGAAATGAGCGGGTGAGCGGCTCGCTCCGTAAATGCGCTGGCTGTCCCAGCGTGCCGCGCATGCGCAGTTGGCGTCTCCGCTCGTTCGCTGGGCCCGCTGGCCCGCTGAGCCGCTTAGCTCTTACTCCCTATTACCTGCCCCGCCGAGGCGGCAGGTACAGGCTACCCCACTCCCCATTAGAAAAACCGGCGGTTGACTGGCTGCACTGACAAACCCAAGGCCTCCGTTATGGTATAGGCGGACGCTCTAACCCTTGCGGGATTGTATGCAGCTCCCCTATAGCGTTGTGTCGGAGTTTTGTGACCGCAACAGAAGCAATGAAGGACCCTACCAATGCTAAAAGTATCTGGTAACTTCGCAGTGACATTGGGTAGTCGCACATTTTACGATTACCCTCTCCAAAGGCGAGGCCGTATGCGCGAATAGAAACAGCCTCGAAGGAAATCACCGAGCACGTCAAGGATATCGGCTTCGTAGTATGCAGCCGAGCGAAGGAGACGGTGCTGTTTCCGGTCTGTTGCCCCACGGTCACTCGTTTAATTGAATTTATTCGTTGCTTTTCATGCACAAAAATAAAACATTCAAGCTACTTTGCGTTATGAGTTTCAGAGGGGGGGGGGGGGGGGTTCAGGTTTATTCAAATACGAGTACAAATATGAAATGAATGTAATACAGAAGGAGGCCACAAAGTATAAAGTGTCAGGGGGACCTCTCCTGTGGGTACATGTATACAGAAATAAATACATATAGGCAACTAAGGGAAAAAACAACAAGCAAATAAAAATTAAAGTCATGCATATAAGCAAAAAATGCACCACTTATAGAACAACAGTAAGACAAACTTTAAAAAAACAATAATAAATGATCATAACATATAAAAAACACTATCAAGCAGTTTGTCACGTCTTAATGCATGCATTTAATCAGGTGGTAAGTAGAACATCCTTTAAGTGCCGCCAGAAACAATGTGTTGAAGGGCTTAATTTAATAATTGACGGTAAAGAATTCCAGAATGAAATTGCAGAAAAAAACTCTGTCATCTTACCGTAGTTGGTGTTTATCCTTGAAAGGAGGAGGTTATTATTTTCAGAAAACCGTGTGTTGTCAGAATTGAAAAGATGTGTTAGGGGAAGTATGTCAGCAGGAACGTCAGTGTTTCTGCTTCTGAATAATAAAGTACCAAGCTTGAGTTGAAATGTGGAAGTTAATGGTAGAATGTCGAGTGTCGAATGACGCGAATGTCGAGTGTGTCGAGAGCTATCTTAAAAAAGGCGGAGGGCAAAAGAGGGGTGCCGAAAAGATTACTTAAACGGGGCGCAAAACACAACGCGAGCTGTACATTTTTGCCCCTAATCACGTAACAGCGCTTACCTCAACATCACTGAATAAGGAAGTAATGCACAGAACAACGTGACCGTATATGTGGGTAATTTGATATTTAATATCGCAGTTGTTCACACTCGAGCATGTCCCGCGCGTCGGATTATCCAGTTGTCCCGCAGGAGTGATCGCACTGGTCGACTGGGCCCATCCCGAAGGCAGTGCGCCGTGTGATGCGAGGGAAACTTCAGGACCTCTGAGCAGTGCGTGCGCGTGTTGGCGTGTTTAAAACAGCTCCAAGTTACGGTTTAGTCACCGCAGCCGTAGCTGCATTTCTACAGTGCGCAATAGAAAGAAAGAAAGAAAGAAAGAAAGAAAGAAAGAAAGAAAGAAAGAAAGAAAGAAAGAAAGAAAGAAAGAAAGAAAGAAAGAAAGAAAGAAAGAAAGAAAGAAAGAAAGAAAGAAAGAAAGAAAGAAAGAAAGAAAGAAAGGGCATGAGTGCTTACATTGAGGTGCCAGTTAATAAACCAACTTTAATCCGCAGTACTTCTTATTACAGTGGCAGGTCAGGCATTCTAGGACAAGGGAAGAAAGGAAGGCGGAAACAAAGAAAAGCAAAGAAAGAAGAACGGACGGCCTGTTTGGCACGAGCGTATCGGGGAACCTTGCCGCTAAAGCAAATCTGAAAATTACAAATACCTAGGCCTAATATTCTATAAGTTTATTTGTTTGAATTTGCATATTCGCAGCATTTTCGTTCTCCATTGCGTGAACTTTCTTCCCGCACAAGCTGATAAACTTACCTGTACCATTCAATTATTAAGTTATTTGATTTTCAGACCTACACTACCACACGGTTACATCACATGCGACCCATACACTAAAGATAACGTTAAAAACATGGAGAGAGTCCAGCAGAAGGGTCCTTCGTTTATTTATTTTAACTTCCTACAACAACTAATAATCATGAGTTATCCTTACACGAATCGGTATATGCGAACTCTCTGTCCACCAGACATACATATCATTATCATACATATGCATTAAGCCTTCATTTCGGCAGGGCAAATGCGTGAAAATTTCAATTTTTTTCTTTTTCCCTGAACAGTGTCCAACCGGAACTCCCAACCCGCCATCTAATTACGTTCCTAATGAACGGCCTTGTGCACATATTCTTTGTTGCGTTTATTTTCCAACATTTACTAATAGCATAGCTCTTTAGGGTGGAGGTAAAACCGCACTTAGTGGCGTTCGCAGTTAACAGCGGACTCGTCACGCTGAAGAGAAATGCGAGCCCGCCCTTTCCTTTGACTGACTGCCCACATTACTACATTTATTATGTACTTACTTCTTTATTTATTTAAATAAACTCTGATTGTGAATTGTGATCGAGATATTGTGAAGGACAATATAGAAAGAGCTATAAAGAAAGAAGGGAAGAGATGAAATGAAAGAAATACAAGTCACGAGTTGGGGAGAAAGCAAAAGCGGACCCACGTTTACACTCGACCCACTACCAGTCAGCCTATGGGCTATGGTGGCGGTCTTCTCGCGGTCCATGTCGTCGACGGCAATCTGCCAGCAACTAGAGCGATGGTCTGTTGATGAAAAATACGTCGCACCATGTAGGCAATCTAACGGGTCATCCATGCGTGGCAGTGGATAAACGTCTTTCTTGGTTATCTTGTTTAGAGGCTGATAGTCCACACACAACCTCCAGATGTTATCCTTCTTTTTAACGAGAACAGCAGGAGAAGCCCATGGGCTCGACGACGGTTATATGATGCCCTTGGTAAGCATCTTGTCGACCTGCTGCTGTATCATTCGGCGTTCGGTATGTGAGACGTCATAAGGCCGTCTATGAATAGGCGCTGCATCGCCCGTGTGTATGCGATGCTGAACAAGGGATGTTTGCCCCATAAGTCGAGCTTCAAAGTAAAAAATGTCGGCATAGCAGGTGAGCAGATCACGGAGGTCGTCGGCATGGGAGGGCGACAGGTCGTGGGCTATCATCTTGGTGATGTCGCTACGTGCTGCATGAGATATTGCGGGAAAAACGTTGGAGTCGGCCGAAGAGCTGGTGCAGGACGGATAAGGCGAAAGGGCTGCAAGTTGGTACTCGTGCGACGGCGAGAGCGTGGTGAGGGATATGCCTTGTGGTAGTACCTGAGGGCAGAAACCAAAGTTCACGAGCGGGAGGTAAGTTGTGCTTCCCGAGATAGTCACAACGGTGTGAGGAAAAGAGACGCCGTGCGAGAGTAAGGCACTGACAGAAGGAGTGACCACGTAGTCGCCATCCGGTACACAGGGGTTAGGACGAAAAGTAATATAGGTAACTGCTTGCGACAGCAGGCGAACAAAGTCAGCAGAACAGAGCTGGGTCTCTGCTGTGTCGGGGACGTCGGGAATATCTGGCAAATCGAGTTGGGCCACGCCAGCCGAACATTCAATTGTAGCCGAGTGACCAGACAAAAAATCAAGGCCAAGGATTACGTCGTGAAGGCAGTGTTCAAGTACATGAAACAATGCGGACGCGTGGCGACCACCAACGCTTACACGTGCGGTACACATTCCCAGCACTGCGGGCATTCCTCCGTCTGCAACTTGCACTATGCAGGATTCGGCAGGTGTAAGCACTTTCTCGAGCCTCTTTCGGAGGGCAGCACTCATGACCGATATGTGTGCACCGGTGTCGATCAGGGCGGTTACTGGTACGGCGTCAACTTGTACGGCGATTAGGTTCTGGTCTGTCGGCAGTGTAAGTAGAGGAGTTCCAGGCATGGGTTCCAATGCAGCTTCAGCTCCGGGAGCTGCATTTGTCGGTTTTCCTGAGGTGAGCGTACAGAGGGGTGCGGCGATGGACGGCGGGGCAGAGGCGAGCGGGAGCGACGATCGTGCGGTGAAGGCGATCGGCTTAAGGGCCTGGTAGACATGGGAACGTCGCGGTACGTTGAGCCGCGATGGGTCTGGTCACGATGCACAGATTCACGGTAGGTCGGCTCATTAACAGCGCTAAATGGCGAACGTCGTGTGTAATGTGTGGGGCGGAAATACGACGGTTGACGATGAGGGCAATAGCGGGAAATGTGCCCTACGCCGCTTCAGGTGAAGCATATAGGCTTGTCATCAGGTGTGTGCCATTGGGCCGGATCTCGGTAGCGGCGAAACGTCGGTGGTGGTCGATTAAACGGTGCAGTAGGTCGAGTCGGAGGGCAAGTCACGGAGCACACAGGCTGAATGTCTGCTTTTGCAAGCTCATCGCGGACGACAGCCTGTATGAGTAAAAAAATCGTCGGCTGAGTATCCTCCGAAGGGCGCACGAAAGAAGACGGCGATGCAGCCTCGATTTCACGCCGCACAACGCGCAGTACGCTATCTGAGGTGGTCGGCTGAAGGGAGGAATAAGCGTCTTCGCACGACGACGTAGCGGCAGTGTTGGGAGGCCGCATGATCTGCTTCGTGATGCGACGGCTCTTCGCGCTCCCGAAACGTCTGCACTCGCTAATAATTTCGTCGACGGTAGAGCAGTCTTTAATTACCAGCAACTTAAACGCATCATCGGCGATGCCTTTCAGGATATGGCCAACTTTGTCAGCTTCGGACATGCTGGAATCGACGCGGCGGCACACAGCTATAACGTCACGGATATACGCGACGTAAGACTAGCCGTCTGAGCCCTACAAGATAAATCCTTCGTAGCAGCGCACTTGCCGCCAGCGAGTGGACCGAATAAATCGCGTAACTTTTGCTTGCACAAATCCCAGCTCGTCAGTTGTTCGTTGGTATCACACCAAAGGCGTGCCGGGCCCTTGAGGTAGAACACAAGATTGGCTGGCATGAGTGTCGGGTCCCACCGGTTGTGCGCTCCGACGTGTTCGTACAGCACCAACCATTCCTCGACGTTCTCACTATCCTTGCCGGAGAAATTGCCTGGGTCGCGCGGGTGGGTCAAGACGACCGGCGGTGGCGGCGTTGTAGGTGCTTGCGTTGCGTGGGCTGATCGCGTGGGTGCTCATGCCGTGGCTGACCCGTCGGCCTGGTCGTCTGTCAGCATGGTAGGACGGCCGAGGGCAAGACCGCTGCGGATTTCCTTCTTGTTCACTACCCAGCACCTCCACCACAATGGAACGAGCAGAGATATAAGGCTAAATGGGAAGGCCGTTTTAATAACAGAAACGATATCGCCGGCACAGCCCCAATCGCAGACGGAGAGGCTACCCCGCTACGTCGTATTGTTGTTGTTGTGGCCTCTATAGTTGGCACATATACCCACGAGGGGGATTGGCTACGTCGTATCCTTCGCCCCCCTAGCGATCGTTGTCTTCCTTCATCTCAGCACCGTGACAATATTTTGCAAGTTCCTGTACTGTACGATGAAAGTCACCACCGCTGCCCACGGCCCACCGAAACGTCGACCAATAAATGGAATATCATTGAAGTCCTACGTCTCATACCTATAGATGTGTGTGTATGAGGGGGGGGGGGGGGAGGGGTGAGGACATCTCGATATCCTAAGAGCTTCAGCCGAGTAGTGAATCATGCCCGGATAGTTGGCTTCTTTCGTGTTATCTCAAGGCCGAAAGGAACGACGACGGCGTAGAAGCGAAGATACGTAAAGAAAGATACGTGACGTGGCGGTTGTTGATCTCCGTTTCTGCTACACATGTCCCGCGTTCACAAAAACGCCATACGCTCAAAATGCTAGTAAGAGGGGGGCCTGTCTGTGTTTCCTTTTCTTCGTCCGTGTTTTTTGCGCTACCGAGTTTGTGTCAAGAATGTACCAACTAGCCCAAACAAGAGTGTTACTGTAGTAAGAGAATGTGCCAGCCAGCCACAATGCTGGATTAAGAGACGCTGGCTGACCAATCAGAAAGTGCACTTACAAACGACGTGTATGAAAGGAGTTAATGAAATTATAGTTACGCACAACTTTTTCGCTGCGACATCTTCGCGTTAACTGAGCGTCAGTAGTCGCTTACATGTGCAAGACATGCGCATAAATTCCGGTTCCTACCGGAAGTAACAACTCATGGTCACTCATTGCAAGTTATTGCAATTGCCGCTCATTGTGTTGTTAGCAAAGCTTTATCACTGTACACGCTGTAAACTCGCTTGCATCTATAATGAGAATCCGCGCTGAGGTTTTCCTTATCCTGGATGTGCGCTTTATTAGTTTACTGCAGTCTCAGTAAATGTAGCGGCGTCGCGTCACATTTCGTGAGATTACAGAGGTTGCGACAGAAGTAGCGAGAAAAGTTAAACAAAATGTTCATTGTACAAATCCTACAATGATGAAATCCGGGGCTTCTGCCAACGGACCAAACGTGCAGCCGACGAAAAGACGTTAGGGAGCTCGGCATTTCAGAAACCGCTGGCAACATTCGCTGTTCGACCACGCCGCCTGGTATCGCGCTTCTGGAATGCGCTACGCATGCGATAGACGCAGATATATTAGGTGCTCTGCTGTGTTCGGTCATACACTGCTCAAAGATCCGTCTTTGTTGTTTTTTTTTCTTTACTTTGGTGCTTGCCTCCAAACTACACTCATTTTGGGAAGCTAAAGAAAGATGATCAGAAAAACGTTGAAAGTCATGATCATGGCAAGGAGGTGCGTGATCTCACGTCACATTTCATTTGAAAAAACGGGATATATGTTGTTGTAATTAATTACTAATGAATAGGGCTGCCGCCTAAGTTCATCATTAATGACTGGAATACACTTTAAGTATTTTAATGCGTTTTATAGAGAAATTTCGAAGAAAAGTCATTATCAGAATATTATCAGGATGAGTAGCACATGCATCCTAATGCTACAAAACGCGTCATTTGTGTCTGACTTCAGTTTCCCGAGTGTGGTATTTGAAGAGCGCCTCATGAGGACCTCCATGCGTTGTCGCTCTGGTCATTTGTATTAGAGAAGCACTGTCAATAGTAAATCTGTACTTCAGCTTTTTTTTCCCCTTCTAATCTGTAATGTGCGTGTCGCCCATTTCCCTATACGCTACGTATACGCTGTCGCCCTACGTAGTCGTCGCGGAAACGAATGACAATCAGCTAGGCCACAAAGGAAATCAACGATCGGGAGGCTCTATACGTAGTCTGCGGTTAGTGAAACGGGAAACGATGAGCGTATATGAGAGCACGCGCTTGGCCACGCTCGTCATTCGCATTTTCTGCGCCCGTCTTCACTCGACATGTTCGCTCACCACGTACTCGCTGGCGCGTTCGCGCTCTGCGCGCTCAGTTCGGTGGTCTTTCTGTATCGGCCGGCGCGGGCGTACGAAGTCGGCGACGTAGAGGACGTCCAGACAGTACTACGGTTCGCGCGGTGTCGTGCCACCTGCCTCGATAAGGTGAGTTCACGTGCTCAACCATTTGAGGAACGGTCGTTTTGCCTTTTCTTAGTGAAAGAATGCCACTGAGGCGCGTACGTTTAGTGGGACTGCGACGACTAAAGTATTTAGAGCTTTGTTGGATAATTGCCTTCTCGAAATACGAACAAAGCTACTCTTAAAGTTACAAGAAGCACACCAGAAAAAAAAAAGAAAAAGGTGAAGAAAAGGAAGATTCGCAACGACGCTGCCCTCAGAATTACCGTGCCAGCACTCCGCGATGTCCATTCGGATGTAGTCTCCTTTGGCGTCGTTAAATTTTCACCCGCAGGCTCGGACTGCACGGCACATCAGCACATGCGACCTATGCAGAGATGAATGTTGGCATGTTGTAAAGGCTCGCGTATAGGCACAATGCCAAAATGAGAAAAATACAATGACCTAAGGTTTGCGGTTTCTCGTATTCACGTAAACACTGCTCTACTTCAATGACGGCGATGTGCTGCATAGCTATAGAGGTCGCAATCTGATCCCCGGATACAGTGGAAGTGGCGAGGTGGGCGTTACAATGGTAGCTATGCGAAATAACTCTCGTTTGCATAGACATATATGCGCGTGATTCTTGGAGGGTAACTCTATCATCTCTAACGTTCATCGCCTCATGCGGTGTAAACAAACCTAGAGTGCATCGCGCTGGGGTCGTGACTTTAGCCCATTAAAACTCTCGAACCTGCAAACACTGGCGCTTCCGTGCGTGCACTACGTTTCTCTCTCGCAACTAAACGCAAAGCATTGATCCTCACTTCATTATTTAATAATGGGCGAGTTGCTATGGGTATTGAAAGTTTCTTTCTTTTTTTCTTTTTCTATGTAAGACTAGTTATTTGTTCTTCTAGTACGCCATAAAGTGTGGTACTAGAACCAGCTCTCCTTGAGTTGGCTTTAATCGAAGCAAAAGGATTAAACGCGTTCGTTTTTCCCAAGTTAGTTCCGAACGTCCCTGGTTTCAACCGTGTGCCTATATGTGCTTGGTATAATTTAACTATTTACAGCACAGACGCCGAATTTGAAAACTCAAATTCAATTCCTTCTCTTCCAATGATAGTAAAGAACCCTTCCCATAATATAACTACGGTCATCTGAATGAAAAATATTTAACTGCTCTCAACTTAATATTCTAAGTGTCTTGAAAATGTTGAGATGACGCCGACGTGTCGCATGGGTTGTCGAACAGAGATTCATCAGGGAATTGTGATCCATTTATTTATTTGTACATGTACTGGTAACATGGTCCTTGAAATGTATATACGCTTTCATTCGCCAAAGCGCATTTCGCAATGTTCAGGTTGTAGCCTATATGCACAACCCACAGTGCGCTCCTTCGATCTCGGCCGCGGTTGTCGCATTTTTGATTAAGGCGAAAATGCTCAAGGCCCGAGTGCTCACATTCAGGTGCACCCCACGAGGTTATATGTTGCGGACTCTCCACTACATCGTGCCTCATAATCACATCATGCATCTCGGCACTCATGTACCAAGCAATCTTTACTACCAATGCACAGCGTTAGTTTTATTCAAGTATCTCTTAAGAATGCGTCACTTTGCACGCTTACGCGTGTTTCACTGCGTTTCAGCTATTCTCCTATGCAGAATGGTAGTTCCGAAGGTTTAGGACGGCAGCATTCAGTTCTTCAATGTTTTCATGAACTATCTCGAATATTGTGCTCGCCGATTCCACTACCGTACGTACCGCCTTGTTTTCAAGGCCCCGGGCGGTATCTCGGAAAAAAAACAATCTTTGTCTGTTTCCTTTTACCTCATATCGTTCCCACGGTAGTGTTGTATCTTCTTCTAAGTCGCCTTCTCGCTTTCTATCTATCTATCTATCTATCTATCTATCTATCTATCTATCTATCTATCTATCTATCTATCTATCTGTCTGTCTGTCTGAGGTCAGACACAAATGACGCGTTTTGCAGCATTAGAGTGCACGTGCTACTCGTCCTGATAAACTTCCGATAGTGACTTTTCTTCTAAATGTATCTATAAAATGCATTGAAACAGTTAAGGTGTATTCCAATCATTAGTGACGAACTTAGGCGCCAGTCTGATTCTTTAGTCATTGATTATAGCAGCATATATCCCGTCCGGGAATTTCGCTTCTTGATTTTGCTGAAGGGCCACCCTATCAGCTGCGTTAGTATAACAACAATCTCATTTTACAGCTTGGCCTGCAGATGGATAAAGACAACATCGAATGCGTAGGAGATAAGGAGTGCAACATGGTGAGTACGATTTCCTAACTGTAAGCTTCGTAATGTCGTCAGGGTTTGCTCATTTAAAAAGGGGAAAAATCACATTTACATGCCAAAGGACCTTTGGAGGAGACTACCGATATTCTACATGCTTCAAAGGATTGGTTGTTCAGAACCAGAACAATTATTACCCGTACCTTCATCGTCCTACAATCAAGATAAGTGGAATCGCGAAACGAAATTCGGGGGAAGTTCTGCAAGAGTGCAATGGAAAGTCAGTCTCTGAAAAAATATACACACGCGAATAAAAGATAAAGGATACCATAATGGAGACCGCAGCCAATATGTAAAGCCTGTAATAAGTCTTGGAACCCAGCATAGATAGCTACACGCGGAAGTCTTCAATGGATATGAAATGACGGGCCTGAAAAATCTTCAACCTAAAGCGTTTGCTTCATTATTCAAGCAAGCCACGTAACTGTGGTTGTGCATGCCGTCTCAAAAATGTTTTTTCGCCTCCCAATAAACACCGCGAGCACATTTAGCGTACGCGGTCTGCTTCGAGGGGTGATTCCGACGCGGCCAGATTCTACGCTTCGGCGGAGAAACTGCTGGGCTTGCGGAGTTGCCCACTGTCATGTCCTTGACCTCACCTCCTGATAGTAACTGCGGTTTCCCAGAGATATAAAGGCCACAGACACGCTGTGAAGAGGCCACAAGAATATGTGGAACACTTGAGCAATCGTTCTTCCTATACGCACGCATAGGTATAATGGGAGCAGTGTAGCCGAGTTGATAGCATGAAACCATCAAGCGGCACACTTGAGTGCAACCGTACACAATATGAAACATGAGAAGAAGAACGACGCGTCCTATGGCACGCTGTTAAGTTGAAGCGTTAACCGATACAAACTCGTCCAAGCGATAACCGCTTTACCTGCCATCTTCGCACGGGCATCCTTTTTACAGCAGGGGCTCTTTGTTTGTTGTGTCATGCCCTGAACGCAACGGATTACGAAAACTCTACTGTAAACACGAACGCTCGTACGGTTAGTAAAACCGAAAATGCCCGTGAATTGCAAGTACGTTTGTTGCGAAGACGCCTCGAAATACCTTACACCGTCAAGCCGTCAGTCGCATATTGTTACGGGGATGTCACCTGAGACATTCCACTTAACGCCGTCGAAGAGAGCCTGTAATGGCTTAACGAGCTACAGTAAATCCCAATCTAAGAGAGTTGCTGAGACGTAGGGAGGCTTTTCCGCAAACTTGTACGGAGTCGGGGTTTCATAAATAAAAAAAGATACTGTGAAATCCTTCGCGTTAACCTGCCAGCGCTTCCGGCGCTAGATTAAAAAAGGAGAAAAAAAAGGCAACACAGATCTTTCTTTCGTGCTCTTGCGCTGCGCATGATTTTGTTAGTTATTAAGACGACATTGGCCCCATTGCCTCACATCCAAATACCTGTGTTTGGGTAAATGTTTTCGCGTAGCACCAACTGTAATAAATCGGACTGTGTCTCATCAGTGAAGAAACTTTGTCTCTTATACCAAATTGAAAACTCTAGCAATAAAACAAAAAGTACTGAACCCGAAAGCTTATTTTTTGTCGAATAAACAATTGCAACGGTTGCATTTAAGGAGATAAAAATAAGTGCATCGGCTGTCACTATGCTGTACACGCCTAGCCCTTTTCATATGACCATTGGCAACAAAACGCTGTCTTGCTTTCGTTGAGTTCAAGTTCGAACGTTCTTGTTCTAACACAGCCCGCTAATGTCTGTCGCACGCAAGTATGCGGTGCACATTCGTGAGGTAGTCGAGTGGTATGGGTAGTCAAGAGTTCAACAGTCACTGATTAAGCTGTGATTGCTCTGAATGTCGTATCAAGGCATCATGGCTTTAATACAACCTAAATTAGCGAAATGTAGCCAATAAAATCTTAATCAGTTTATCGCTTCTGTAACAACGGCGGCCACACATATGTCAAAACTGCTCATTCTAAGTTCGCCCCCCTTAAACACATCCAAAACATATTCCATCGCAGCGAGATAATATCCTCCTGGTTATCTGATAATACCGAGGCCACCATGGTGCTCATTCCGAGAGAAGCGTCGATATGACATAAAGTGCAATCAAGCTCTAGAAGGGCGTGTTTGTACTCATACAATATATGTTGTTATGTTGTTATGTGGGGTTTAACGTCCCAAAACCAGCTCTGATTATAAGAGACGCCGTACTGGAGGGCTCCGGAAATTTTGACCACCTGGGGTTCTTTAACGTGCACTGACATCGCACAGCACACGGGCCTCAACATTTCGCCTCCATCGAAATGCAGCCGCCGCGGCCGGGATTCGATCCCGCGACCCTCGGGTACTCATACAATATAGAGGAATTCATTTGAAATAGCTTTCCGCTTTCAATTCATACCCGCTACAATGATACCTTCCCATGACAACGCGACAAGTGGATGTCGAGTGTGCTAAAGGTCCTTTCCTATGCGTTATCTTCTCTGTTTCAGTGCTGGGATGTGTGCAGGTTCTTTAACGATGACTTCGATGTTTGGAAACACATGTGCACCGTGGAGGAATTATGCGTAAGTACTGGTTCATTCTATGCGAGGAAAATAAAGCCCTGACTCGCGTTATATTTGGCGCACTGAAAAAGCCATCGACGTCATTTCGAATAATGCTGTTACGTAGTCACATCCTATTTACACACAGACATAGTATTTCCTTTCACCATATCCTGTAAGAAAGTAAATTAGAAAAGAATGTTTAAAGTATTGTTTGCACGAAAGCAACAGCCCGTTCACAAAAGGCAAATGCACGCACTGCAACGTGCTAAATGTGGAGTTTATCGACTGAATTCAGTGAAACCATCGACTCAAAGAGGGACCCAGGGCGAGCTCTGCGCTCTCTTCGTCTCCGCCCATTTGCGCTCTTTTGGTCCAAGCTAGCATGAACCAATGTTCCCAATCACTAGCATGGCCAGGAAAGAACAGCCGTAAAGCCCTATAATATTGGCAAGTATGCATGGGCTACAGCTGCGGTGCGTCGATTCCGTGCATCCAGCCCCGTACGTGCTCTCTGTTCTGTGTCCAAGCGGAAAAACATATCGCTGCTCAGAACTCGAACGCCTATTAAGAGATGAGAATGACAAGTTTTGTTATAGACGTGGAATTTCATTGTACGTTTAATACTAATAAAGGTTCAGCGAGCGACTGGGTAAGCTAATGAGAGGATTTATCTTCTCTCTATAGACATTACCTTTGTCTTCGTGTTGTTATGCCTAAGGATTAAGTATTGTACACAATTTATCCTAATTCGCGAGAGAGAACAGGACGGTCACTTAATGATAACGAAAAAGTTTATTGATAAAAGCGACTTATTGATCTGTTTCGTAGTTTCTACATGTCACTTGAACAGCTCTTAGTTGTAATGTTTATAATAACATATATCTTGTTGAACTAGGTATTATTTCTTCGTACAGAGAGACTGGCACTTCATTCTGAGCACACCCTCGCCTTGTTTTTCGATATGATCGTTGCGGGCGACACATTACTGTGGCAACGAAAGAGGCAGACGTGTTATGTGTTCCAAATCTTGAAGCGCACGGAAAGACGTGCCTGCCGTGACCTTAGGTTAAACAAAAATAAAATGCTTGAGATCTGTCAGTGGAAGACTAACTTTTGCTTCTTTCTTAGTATAGCTCATGGCATTCACAGGCCGTGCTTGATGTTCCCGTACCTTTTGCGCAGTTTCCTGGTTGCCAACAGGCCTGCTCGTTCTGGTACAAGCTTTCACCGAAGCAACTTGGTACGTTTCGCGTATACCTTTTATGAACTTCGAAGACCAGCCATGGGTAGAGAAAAAAATTATTGAAATACTGTGGTGCCGCCGGTATATTATACTACACAGAATATTATGGAAAGAGTCGGAAGATAGGGCGGAGATTAACGTGCACGGCATTATAATGAGGATTGTTATAACGATTGCGGTTGCATGGTTTGATGTTGTTTGATATTGTGCCTAAAGAAGGCCTCAATAAAATTGATGAACCCTGCGGGAGTACGTGTTATGCTTCTGCGGAGATCCAGGAGTCATCTACGTGGTACAGTAGGAGGCTGCAGAAAAACTTCCACATAAAAAACCCCAACCCGTAATACGCAAACGAGCTTTCGGAGGAAGACCTAGTGTCAACGCTCGAGCATGATCGGCTAAAGCTCTTGTCGAGCGCCCACGATGCGGCCACAGTTCAAGGCACTCTGGACTAACAACACCTCCCCGAAAGTACATTTCCAAAATATTATCTTTTTTCACTCGTCTCATGCGAAGAACTTTGCAGTTTGCTGGCTGTTCCTTATCCTTCGAGGTTTGTCATTTCATGGCCCAACAGCCTAACGTTCCTTTCTATGTCGAGGAAGTGCGCGATCTCCTACGCATTTCTACCCGCTGCCACTAAAATTAGCTTTTGAACCATAGGAGCAACAGAAAAATTTAAGTCTTTCCCCTATCGCGAAAAAGGGAGGCAAGGAAAGCTTGGTGTGTGCAAGCCTTTTCCTGTCTGTCTGTCTGTCTGTCTGTCTGTCTGTATTTCTTTTCTTTTTTATGCGTTTCTTTGCCTCTTTCTTTCCCTTTCTTGCGTGCCTTTCTTTCTGTCGTTTCTTCTTTCTTCGTTTTCTACATTCATTTCTTCTTTTCGTTCTTTCCTTCTCCTTTTCGTGAGGAACCCAAGGGATTTACTGGCCCATATATGCTGACATCTTCACGGGAGGTCGTGCACGTGTTACAGCGTCTAGTTTTTCGTGCATATGAAACATCACATTAAAGGGCGTGCATGATGAAGCGACAGCCGCTGATTCGGTTAGCGCGGAGCCCTCGCAATCCGGAAGTCGGTGGTTCGAGTCTGCAGCCTGACGAGTAATTTTCAGCCTATCTTATTTGATGTACAGTTCATTTTATTACATGCTGCAAAACGGAACAAGATTAAGCGCGCGCACTGCTTTCGCAATGATGACTGTGTTCTCGTACGACGCCAATACTGGCGGCCACAGGAATCGCTCAATACAAGCTTTGGTTGAAGACGTGTGTCCACTGCCGAAAATAGGAATAGCGATGTCGAGATGAGACGAAGAGCTGCTTTCTATTCTTGCGACTTACGTGTAGTGTTTTCAACCCCTTTAGGCTGCGGTTTGGCTCATGTAATCTTCAATCATACGCAGGTAACCCGCTCACGAGGAGTGCTGAGGTGTACTCGGGGGTGTTCTCTGAGCCTGCACGGCTGGAGGCGCATGGTGCCCACGCTGTGCGTGTGACATGGTGCCGGCCGGAGAGTGCGCAGGACGACACCATTGAGCGCGCGCTGGTGTACGTGCTCTTTCTGAGGGGACTCGTAGACGAGCAGCGCTGGGAGGACGTCGCACAGGTGTGTCTCAACTACCGATTTTGCACTTCTTCGTCATTTATCTTCGAATGCTTGCAAAGTTAAGTCAGTCGTGCAACATGGAAGGGATAAGTGTGCAGAACTGCACTTGCAGTGCATACGTTTCAAGCGTTCGAAAATTACATCATAACGAAACAAAGGGGAAAAAAATTGTATCGCGTGTACAGGGATAACACGAGAGCTTCTAGACTCCACTCAGACATACGGAGACTTGCTATGCATGCCATTGCACGGTGTATGCTGAATTTTAGTAATACTCAACTGTGGTAACCGTTTGTCATCTTTCGGTCGTCGTTTGTGCCGCCTTGGCCAGTTGCCTATGCATTGAGGACTACGCAAGTGAGTGACATATTTGCTGTACATCCAACAGCTCTTTTTCAGCGTCGCAGTTGTTGGGAGGAGTTCTAAACAACCTTATCCCGTACATCAGATATAGCACGAGAAAACGTGGAGCGAAAACAAGAAGCTCAGGATGCCGAGCTTCTTGCTGCAACACCTTTCGCGCTAGTCAGCGCCTAATCCCTACAGGATGTGCTTCGAGTAAATTATTTTTCTTCTTCTGCCATATACTGTGCCACGGATGCTCGTGAGGGGGCTATTTACACGTCTATAGACGTAGCGGGTTGCAACTCACAGCGTCATTGCAATTTCATTGCACGGCTCACTGTTTGAATGAGCCTGCTGTAACACACGGTCTCCATGCACCACAAAGGTTCGACCACTTTTTTGTTAACACAATTTACACCGATATTTCTTGCCCTATCCATTCATCCGGACCTCTGCAGAATTTTGCGGTCGCAACAATGGTTTATCAGTCTTTGTACTCCAGGCTAAGGCGATCATTCTGCCGCCGCATAAAACTTATTGTCGCGCCCTCGAATGCAGACGCAGTACCTCAACGTCACCATCAGCCGCAGCCAACTCAAGCAGGCCTCGGAGCTTAAGGTCGTCGCGCTCTCGCCGCACGGTGTCTTCGCTCGCACTCAAGTGGGCTTGGGGCTGGAGTCGGCAGCCTTCGACTCCGAGCAGGCGGACGGCTCCATCGGAAGTTCCCTCCCGGTCTTTGCTGCTCCAAGAGTGATGGAGCTGAAGCACTCCAGCAGACACCGAGTCGAGGTCGACATCGCGTGGGAATTCGACCATTCGCCAGAAGCCAAGAAAGTCAAGTATGAGGTGCGACCACTTTGCACTGGATTCTCTTTGGCGATATCGTGTTTGATAGCCTTTTTTTTTCTCGGGAGTGTAACAATAGCGCAGACGCAAAGAGACAGGTGCCATGTCATCTCGGGCCTCTCGTACATGTAAGGGTGGCCGTCATAAGAACTGATAAGAAGCGTGTTGTTTTACTTGATTTTTAATACCAGTTCCAAAAATTGTGTACGTAATGAAAAAAGTGGGGAGAAAACAAATTGCGCGTGGGAAGCATTTGCCTCTCACGCGCACTCTTATGCTGCATGCCTAATGTACAGCAATCATCACGCGCGCTGCTATGATGACAGCTGCACATCAGACATGGCGCTTTGTTGCGTTGTAACGACATGTAAAGAAGACCCAAACGAATTCATTATGCGAAGGTAAAAGGCGTGCAGACACGGGCGCAAGAGAAGAAGAGTCAACACGAGCGCTCTTTTCATTATGAACCCTGACTAAATAGTTCTGCTTTCGGTCGTTGTAAGCTCTATGTACGTCGCAAGATGCGGTATCTTAAGGTGCTGCCGCCTTAGCGACAGCTAAATATTCAAAGGCAGCACTTCACGTCCATGCTCTCCAGTACATGACATCTCAAGGACATGCTATGGCTCGTGTTAGGTATAACGTACATGCCTCGCACTGTCTTCCGGCAATCGCAGGTCGTGTGGAGGATCCCTGACAAGGCGGTGGACGTGACGGGCCGCATGTACACGTCGCGGCAGTCGGCCACGTTGCAGCTGTGGGAGGGAGCCACGTACTCGATCTTCGTGCGTCGCCTGTCTCCCGTGAACGGCGAGCCCGACGCTGAGACGCTGTCTCGGTACCTCGACACTCCCGTCATCCAGCCGGAACCGAGCACAGGAAACCCCTTCTCGAGTGAGTAATTGACATTCATTCCTCGTAACTAGTCGCGAGAAGGATAAAGGCATTGCAGAGGTACATATGGGTGCTGAATCTGCGGCTTTACATCCTGGAAACCTGGGAACGGTACATTCAAGAGAATTTAGGCACCAGCGCTACTATGCACGGAACAAATAAAATGATCTAAGTAGACGTTCAAGGATGACGAAACCCTCGATTTCCTATTCAAGGATAAATGTCCTGATCATATAGAGAAATCGCCACATTAAGTAAAGTTTCTTACATCTTTACATCGCATGAGTAAACAGTCGCACACATGCTCTGAAAATAAATATAGCTTATTATAACAGCTGCCCTTATAGTCGGCTGCATGGGACATGACTGTAACCCACAGACACATTAAGACCGGGAGCATTGCTTCCACTTTTTTTAGAACTTCTTGCTGGGCGAGTTGGTTCACGTTGGTAAAAGGTATCCTTGCGCAAAGTGGTTATGCAACACAGGTAAAACAAAGCGCACAAAGAGGGCCGAGTTTTGCTTTAAGTACACACCTATGAACCGGTGCAACCTAAATGTAGGTACAAAAAAGAGGGGAAGGGGAAGGGGGGAGCCAGTACCGCTTGATAAATACTAGCTCCCCGCCCCAGCTAATCGTGTCGCTGCTGTGGTGCGGTTAGCACACG
The DNA here is from genome assembly GCA_013339685.2 of Hyalomma asiaticum. Classification (NCBI taxonomy): domain Eukaryota; kingdom Metazoa; phylum Arthropoda; class Arachnida; order Ixodida; family Ixodidae; genus Hyalomma; species Hyalomma asiaticum. The sequence continues at coordinate 25,140,434 of CM023482.1, forward strand.
GTTACTCCGGTAGCGTAAAAGTTCAGAAAGTGCTGCGATTGAAGCATGCCATTCGAAGCAGCCTGTAGTATATTCTTCGGCATGCCATCTCATACAACACCCACGAGCGTCGCAGCATCATCGACTAGCATACTTGATTTACTTGTTGTTGATGTGGCTTCTGTTGTAAACTGCGCTGGCACGATTGCTTGTGATATCAGAGATCACTGTGCTATATTTGCCTCTTTTTCGCTTCAAACTGCTGATAGGGATTGCAAGCGTCATGTATATTCTTACCAATCTATGAGTCTATTACCAATCTATTACCAATCTCTTTGTCTTTTCCGTGACTGTGTGCTAAACGCTGATTGGTCTGCAGTTATCGCTTGTCCCGAACCTGATCAATCATATGAATTACGTATTGCTACCGTAAAAGAAATATATGACAGGTGTTTTCCGTGGAAAACAAAAGTTAAAAACGTCACATTGCGTAAGCCATGGATAGCTCATGAACATACCAAGATGATTAAACGCAAGAGTAAGCTTTTCAAACGTTTTATGGTTACCCGCGATCCCGTTGACTTGAAGGTGTTTAAATCTTATCGAAATAAACTAAACAAAGAGCTTCGCAAATCAAAATCTTCATTTCAAGATACCTTTTCCGAAAAGAACAAAAATAACTCGAAAATGTTTTGGAAATATCTAAACGACACATTTCTAAGCAAAAGTAAAGGAAACACCCTTGGCGAGCTGACCATCAAAAATAATGCGGTCTCAGGGAGTGAATTATCTGACAAGTTTAACGAACTTTTTTACCAGCTTTACGCCTTCTGGGTGCCCACAAAAATCTTAGTTTCGTTTCTAACACTGTTAGTGAGTCTGTAGTATTTTATGACACTGATAGGGACGAGATGTTTTCCGCACTGATGAACCTAAAAATGACCTCCGCTAAGGATTACAATGGGCTCCAAATAAAACCTATCAAGTTTGTTGCTAATATTCTAGCTCCTTGTTTAGTACACATATTCAACCAATGCATTGCATCGGCGGTATTCCCCAAGGGGATGAAAACCGCGAAGGTTTCTGTTATTTTCAAAGGTGGTGAAAAAAATATTTTATCAAATTATCGTCCAATTTCTGTACTGCCGCTATTCTCAAAAGCCTTTGAAAAAATTTTATTGAAGAGAGTGGTCAGCTTTTTCGACAAACATTCAATGATAACCGATTTCCAGTTCGGATTTCGTAAAGGGAAATCAACCGAGTCCGCTTTGCTTTTACAAAAAGAAATTATTTTACGCAATATTGACTGGAAAAAATTAACGCTTGGAATATTCATAGATTTCACTAAGGCGTTTGACCTCTTAAATCATGAGATTTTGATTCATAAGCTCAATAAGTATGGTATGCGAGGTCCTTGTCTTGATGTTTTTCGGTCGTACTTAAATCAACGTGGCCAAGCAGTTGCTGTTGATGGCCAGTTATCACCTGTGCGGTCAATCAAATGTGGTGTTCCCCAAGGTAGCCTGCTCGGTCCTTTTATTTTTAATGTTTATATTAATGATATCATCAGCATTTCTAGTGACCCACAGTTCATTCTTTATGCCGATGATGCAAGCATATTTCTTAGCGGCCACACCCCCACGAGCTTATACGAAGAGGTAATATTGTTCTCAAAGCATTAAATGAGTGGTCTATGGCAAATGGACTGCTCATAAATACTAAAAAAAAACTAGAGCTGTCTTCTCTCGGCCCATAAATATTGTAGTTACCCAACAAACCGTCTAGTGCTTAGCGAAAATCAAATAGTCATCACAGATTCTTTTAAATTACTTGGTGCAATATTCGATTCGTCAATGAAGTGGACAAATCACGTCACTCACATCGAAAAGAAATCAGTTGGTTTTCCTTCCAGATGTCGTTTTGATTTCCCTACCCGCTTGAAGCTAATCATCTATTATGCTGTGTTTCAATCGCACATAAATTATTGCCATTTGGTTTGGCGCACGACATCAAAAACTAACCTTAACAGACTACTTGTACTACAAAAGAAAGCCGTGAGGCATATTGCCGGCATCGGTTACGGAGCACACACTAGAGAGTTCTTTCTTAAATATAATATCATCCGTGTTACCACTACTTATGAACATCGGTTATTGCACTGTTTTAGATTTTCACCACCTGTCGTAATAGAGTCCTTGAGATCTTTAGCAAACTTAACCTTGAAAGACAAAGCTGTCTGTACTAGAAGTGCCGAAAAGTGTACCCTTCCCTTTACGAGAACTGGCTACGAAAATCAAACCCTCCAATTTCTCCTACCAACGATTTTAAACAAATATGAAAAAGACGATTGTCGCCTACTCACACTAAAACCCAAAGAACATAAAGAATATTTTGTAAGGTACAGTGTATAGGTCTTTTGTTTTGTGTGCATGTTTTACTAGTAGAGTACAACTTTTCTTTTTCTTTCTTTTCTTGCCATTTGTATAGTTCTATTCCTCTACTTATGTATTATATGTGACGTTCCCCCTGTATGTGCAATGTTTTTAAATTTTTGCTTGTTAACTGCGTTTTTAGTTCCTTCTGCCATGTATGTTACATGAATGTATTTTTGTTGGGCCTCAGTCGCACTCAAGCTACAGTTTTGTAGCTTTTGGTCTGGGGTCCCTTCCCCCCTTTTGCACGGCAAAAATAAAGACAATGATTATTATTATTATTAAATAGTAGCTCCCCGCCCCAGCTAATCGTGTCGCTGCTGTGGTGCGGTTAGCACACGGTTACTCCGGTAGCGTAAAGGTTCCGAAAGTGCTGCTATTGAAGCATGCCATTTGAAGCAGCCTGTAGTATATTCTTCGGCATGCCATCTCATAGAATGCCCGAACACGAGAGGCAGCTATCTTGGGCGAAGATCTGATGCACTAAGTACACGTTGTGTAAAGGCGGTCATTCGAGATACTCGTATTGACAAGGCGGCCTTAGTTGACCCCATAATGTTCACTACGATTTGCCCGCAACTCAGGAATGACGATTCTAGTGCTACTGCTCGCATATTTCGAATGCTTTGCTGTCCGCTTGATAAAGCAGAACAGAATTATTTGTTTTTTACGAGCGGTCCGCTGCACGTCTACGAAAAGCGATTTAGGCCAGCGTAGGCGCTTAGTTATAGCAAACTGAGCGACTATTATGTCGGCGTGCACTTTTGAAATAGCATTCAAGACGTAGTGCTTGTTTCGTGCCAAGAAAATGCCAAGTTTGAGCGAAAATCGCACTTCAATGGTCAGTATGCCATCAAAACTATTCAAACTGCCCGCCTTACCAGGTCCTGTTGAGGTAGATTCGCCGTTTTCTTTCTTTACGGGCCGGCAGTACAGCGAGATATGCGAACGGCATGTGCAGTTAGGAGTGGAGGGGGATTTGGCTATTGTCGTGAGCAGACGCTGGTGTCGGCAGCCACGCACAAAACTTGTTTCTACCCCGCCGCGGTGGTCTAGAGGTTATGGCACTCGGCTGCTGATCCGAGGGTCGCGGGGTCGAATCCCGGCTGCGGCGGCTGCATTTCGATGGAGGCGAAATGTTGAGGCCCATGTGCTGTGCGATGTCAGTGCATGTTAAAGAACCCCAGGTGGTCGAAATTTCTGGAGACCTCCCCTAGGGCGTCTCTCATAATCAGAGCTGGTTTTGGGACGTTAAACCCCACAAAATCAAATCAAACTTGTTCTGTGACCACGTAGCTGGCCCCACTGAGCGTATTCGTTTTACAAGTGCCGCACGGCCTCGGACGGCCCCGGACGCGTGCAGCGCGCTCGTTTTTCGCGGGGACCTCCAGGAAGCCCCGCCCACGGGTAGGCCAATGGACTTTTGGATCAAGTGATGATGGCGTCATGTCTGTCAGCGAGGCGTCCGCGAGCGCCCCGGGACTTGCCCGGGACTTGCTAAATCGAAAACGCTCACAGCATACTGCCGCCCCTCCCAACGCCGTTTTAGGGGCGAAGCTGCTTATGGCATCACCTGGGCGGTTCTCGGTTGTCGATGCATCCTGCGTAGCCAGTAGCGTCTCCCTTAGCATACAATAGCATACAATAGATGGCGCTGTCCCATAGAGATGCATGCAAACTGCAGTTGGGTGACGATACACTAGATGGCGCTGTACGCATTCCGTGTCGTCATCTCCATTTCTCGTCTAGTTTCCTAGATGGCGCTGTCCCATAGAGATGTGTGCATCTTTAAAAAAAATGCCCGCCAATCCACCCTGTGAAGGTGGTTGGAAAGCGAAGCTTTTTACGCCACCCTCACGGTGACTGCGGCGCACTTGATATTTCACACACTACAACGTAACTACGAATCCTCATGATTCAACTATGCACAAGTGAAATCTCCCACCGGCACTTCATTGCAAGTCAAGACCCAGTGCCTATATATATGTATGGGTGGCCGGTGAACGGTTCTACAACGCGAGCAGTCGGTATTTCTCAATCAAGAAACTCGCTAGGAGACGCTGCCTGCGCCAACGTTGTCTCTCGCGGGTGAAGGCGCGTTCTCCTTCTTTGCGAGCTGGTAGCGTTCCTCTAAGAGAGAGCGTTTCCACAGCCAACGCGCGCCTTTCGCTCTCTCTCTGTCTCTCTCTCTCTCTCTCTCTCTCACACAAGACAGCAGAGGCACGCGCCGGGTAGCACGCGCCGGGAGAGAGAGAGAGAGGCACGCGCCGGGAAGCCACAGTCATGGTGCTCTTGCGGCCGTTTCGTTAACTTCATATGTACCAAACTCGGTATATCGAGACAACAATGCAAATCCATTTTACTTTCCTTATGCGTGCTTCGCATTTCCTTGATTCCCACTGCACATGAGATCTTCCAATTTTTTTTTTATTACAACGACGGACACGACAGAAGGCTTGCCTGGTAGAGGTACAAAGCTTCGCTTTAAAAATTCCGAAAGTTGTGTCCGAAGCGCGGAATCGAACCCGGGACCCCTCGCTTCCGAATGCGCGGCGCTAGCCACTACGCCACGAAGCGCACCTAGATACATGCACCACTATGACACTAAATACCCAACATTAACGAAAGACTGCGCGTTTCTAACGCGTTCGTGCTAGCACTTTACGCCCCGTGCAAGAAGCTGGTGTAAGACGCTGTGGCCTCTCCGCCTTATACTCTCTCAGCAGTCATGTGATGGCGTCGGCAAACGCGGTGCGCGTTCCGGCCTGTGTAAGGGGCTGCGTACGACGTCTTTACATGATGATCGACTGGGCGAATTAGACGGAAGATTCACGGTGTACCGATGATTCCCTCCGGAGCTTCGCCCAGTCATCATCATTCACCCCGTGGATACGCTGTGATTTTTTTTCGTGATGATGGAGCTTTTTTGCTGCAACTGGGCTACGCCATCGCACAAAGTAAGCAGACTATCCCGCTGGTTGCGGAAGCCCTGCCGTGTATTCACCTGAACTTCTCGGTCAACAAAGGGTCGGTGCGTTTTAGTCGCTCTCAGGGACGGTCACCTATCATTCTCAGAAAAAATTTGCCTCTAGTGTGCCGTTGCAGTAAAGTAACGTGTACATACTGAATAGTACTGATACGCCACTGATTAAGCTGTGTCGCCTGCAATACATTCACTACATGTCCCACTTACGCAAACATAAGCTTCTTGCGCACTTTTGCAATCACTGTTTGTGCCTACTTACAGACTTCGCTGATGGGTTATGACACGTGGTTTTTTTTTATTTTTATCGATTGTCTTGTTTCTTATGCTTTTTCGGTGCTGGTTGCTGTGTCTTGAGAATATTTTGCGCGTCTCCGAAGGTTCTTGCCCGAGCTTTGCAAAATAGCATATATTAAGTTTGACCCGAAAGCAAGGGGAACTTACTTAAAGGGTCCCTGAAACGTCTTTTTGACATTGCGTCACTGATTAGGCAACACAATTGCGAAATTATTCATGCCATAAATAAAGCGAAGCACCATGCGCTAAGGCAGCTATGAGCTTATTTCTGTCGCCTTCCTCCTTACCACTGCTGTTCCTCCTCAACTCGATGAGCTGCGGAGTGCGCGCTAGCGACGACTGCGCTTCCCGCGTCAGCCGCCCTGCCGAGCCCTCCGCAGTGACATAGCGCCCCGATACCTTTACTGAGGTCGCCGGCCTCGGCAGCGCCAGCCTCTGTAATTGAGCGCCGGCGACTCGTGTGTACGCCGCCAGATGCCGCGATGATACCGTTGGATGGGAAAAAAAAACCGACTCTGAATAACTACCGAGAGGGCAAAAACGAAATAAAGAGGGAGGCATTTTATGATAATTCAAGAGGAAGCGCTTTATTGTTTGAAGCGAGATCGGGCTGCCTTAGAACGCGTGTTTATAAAGCGAAATTCAGTAAAGAAGAAGAAAAATGCACATGCTGTGAGGAAGATAGGGAAACGACAGAGCATGTTCTGATTGAATGCGGAAATATCCACCCAGGTGTACGTTTGGGCACCACCCTACATGAAGCCTTGGGTTTTAGGGCGAACAACGGGAGGCTGAACATAGCCGCGATTGAAATAAGTAAGAGACGGTTAGAATACTGGTGGCAGAAAACTAGAGAGAACGGACAAAAATAATTATAGGGAAAAATATGGAATTTCTGCCATAAGGGGCAGGGAAATGGGATATGAAATTCCGTTTTTGATATGGCATGATCGATTTGATTGAAGTAAATTTAAAAGGCATGAGGAAAATTAAAAGAGGAAAAAAAAAGTTCTTAAATCTTCTTACGAGCCTGGTGGCGCACATGTCACCGCCCCGTTACAAAGGGGAAGCTCATAGCATCCATCCATCCATCCATCCATCCATGAAACGAAGAAGCACGTTGTAGGAGTACGTTGTTCGCAGTTAGGTTGGGAAAATTACTTGCACGCCCATTGTTCGCGGCCAATCAGCGGCCTCCCATTCGTAGTTCGATTGGCGGGGGCGTTTGAAAACGCATTTTGGCGAGCCGCTGCAATCTTTTGTGATACGCGTGTTCAAAACCTTAGTGTAAATTACACACTTTACGCACGGCGCTGAGATCTGTCCTGTAATGGTCCTAATGACCCACTCTACCGGATCGCCATGTTTGCACAAAATCGTCAAAACCGTTTCAGAGTCCCTTAAGCTTCACAAAGCATATTGGTATACTCGTAGGCGAAACTTCATTACGTATTTCGCGGCATGAAGATGGTAATCACATGCAGTGCTACTGGCCAATCATAACATTTTTCTTTCTTTTATTTTTCAGCAGCCCCCTGCGTGCGCCTTGAAGTGGTGGCGGCATGCTGCGTCGTAGCAACAGCCGTCACCTTCATCAGCGTCCTAGCACTGGTCGTGGTCTTAATGCGCAATTCAATCAGACTCAAGAATGGACACCCCACCCCTACCAAGTCCACGTCATCAGAGAAGGGTGAGCGAAGACGCGTGATGATAATTGCTGGGGTTTTACGTGCGAAAACATTTACGATGCTGTTATGAAGTTCGTCGTTGTGGAGTGCTCCGAAAAGTTTGACCACCTGGCGTTCTTTAACGTGCACTGACATCACACAGTGCACGGGTCTCTGGCCTTTACACCTTCGTCGAAAATTCGACGGTCGTGGCCGGATCGAACCCGCGTCGTTCGGTTTAGCAGCCGAGCATCCTAACCACTGTACCACAGCTGCACTCGAGTGATGATTCTTGACCAGAGGCGCGCGTTGTTCAAACGCGTGGTCTGTTTCAATTTTCGAAGAGTTTGTCATCCTTTACCGGTCATGATGACAAAGCTTCAGTTTGAGCTGTATAGTTGGTCACACATACTTAGAAGAAATACTAGGCGCAATGATACGAAGACAAAACAGTGTAGACAGGACGGGCGCCAACTACCAACTGATTTTATTTCGTTGGAAAGTAACATATACGCCACAACGCCATCAGACCATGAGTACCACTATCACCTAACACCATAAAATTGTAGCACATGTTTGATCAAAATATGCTGCTTTATGCATTTTGCATCAACCAGAAAAACCTTTTTTTTTTACTATAGACTATCTTAGGCTACAGTAATTTATCGGAACGAACGACGTTCTGCGCTCTCCCGGGGAGCATTTGGGGAATACAAAGGAGCAAGGCCGATTCGCCAGCCGCTCCCCAGTGTATGTAGCAAACATCATTAAGTGTTCAATGCAACTTACCGCTGCTGGTGGAAGAGCCGTATCTTATCGCACTGCGATGAAGGGTTCATGTTCTCCACTCTTGACGTTTGTGATCTCTGTCAGTAGAGGTGCGAAAACTTGCATGCTAAACTGCCTTTCAATAGTCGCGCCTAGCCTTATACCGGCAAGTGTATAGAAGCGTGTCGAATGGGTTCACTCCTACAGATAACCCTCGGTAACCAGCGTAATTTTAATAGTAGGGAGGCGACTGCTTTTATTTCAATATGTTTGAAATCACACGCAACCACGTGGATGTTGTCCTAAAGTTACCCAAAGGACTTCAAACATTAGGGAGTTTGAGAATTGGAGCCCCAAGGAGCTTGGGGACCCAAGAAGCTTGCGACCCGCCAGGGCGCATGCGCAGATGGTTCTGCGCATGCGCCCTGGTGGGTCGCAAGCTTCTTGGGTCCCCAGGCTCCTTGGGGCTCCAATTCTCAAACTCCCTAATGTGTTCACTGCGATCACAGCGAATTGTGGAGATATCTCTTAGTCTTCGCGACGTGCCACGAGTTTTCTTGCATTTCTATCCACAGCTATATCGGTCGCGCATGCGTATTTATATTCCATGCAAGTGCCGAAACAAGCAGCAGCAGCGTCTGAACGGTGCGTCTCGCTCTTCCAGGCGGCTCCGAGCGGCGCAGCAGGAGGGGCTCGCAGCTCTGCAACGGTGCCAAGTCCCTCCTCGGCATGAATCCTGGAAGCGGTCCATCAAGCCCCGTGGGCGAGTCGCGCGAGGACTTGCTGACCGAAGCCCAAAACCGTGGCGGCGTCAACCAGTGCTTCGTCTACGACGCCCAGTCGGCATAGCCTGCACACCAGGGATCATGTCGCGTGCAACTCGCGAGAACAAAGGGCCTTATCATACAAAAAATGAAAAGAAACACCGCTCGCGAATCACGCAGTTCATCGTGTACCTATAAGAAAATATGGTCCTCTTCAAGACCACCCATCATGGCGAAGTGCAGTTTCTCGAGACAGTGCGGTTCCTTCTTTCTCCGTTGACGATGTGCATATCGTGCATCGGCACTCACCCATACCGTTTCAAACGGTACAGGTCACGTGTAGCGCAGACTCAGCGAGCCGTGCGCAGTTGCCAGTTAGGATGGCATACGCGCGTCATTCTCCTGGGGCGGTTTGGTGCGCGGTGCTAGGGATCTCCTTTACGGAACGTTGGTCACTTACATGTCAAGAGAACGGTCGGTCATTAATGTTGAACTCTTCAAAGGCAATTTACTTCACTATGTCAGTGATCTCCATCAATTAAGGAAATGTGGAGCTTAAATTAATGCACGCTATCATTCAAACAACATTTACAAAATATCCCTTTGCCTAGTAATTCATCCCTACTTGCATACATACAGACCGCCTATATCGCACACATACATACACGCAGAGTCACTCCAATCAACTCTGCCCCCACAAACATAGGGTGACTAAACCTGGGTTAAATGTACCATCTACGCAGGGCGGCATCCACCACCGTTGGTGTACAGGTTACCGCACGGAGGAGGCCGTTGAATATGAGAAAACTCGAAAACTGCGATTCCTCACTGTGAAAGAAACTCGCACTCGATCGCACGATAATACGAAACAATAAACAGACAGGACAATTATTGTATATCTAGCATTTACACATGCACGCTCGGACGTGTTATACGACACAATTAAGTGGCATTCACAGAAGAGTCGTTGCACCTTTCTCTCTTTTTGCCTGTGTGAACCAAGAAATGATACACTGGTAGGGAAGCGTATATACTTTCCTATGCGTCATCTGACAGCTTAATGTTGTACCCAGTCTCTGCACTCGTGCATTCTACCACATATTTATTTTCAATGTGCTTGTCCATTTTCTTTAGCGAGTCATACATACATGTACTATTTATTTGCCATGTTCTTCATCAGTCATTAAAATGTGGTGTCGTCCATCTCGGTCTCTGTATGCATTTTTCTCTGTTGAAGTAACTGCAACTTACCGACATAACCGTTCCCCCTATGGCCTTGTGCCAGCGGAGACAGCCGACACTTTCTGCGTTTGCGCAGGTCAGCACTGTTTTTCTAAAATAACATGTCCATAGTCTTTAAAGGAGGCTCGCCATTTCACTTTTCTTCCCCTTTTTACAATGCACTGTATTCTGGTATTTAGCCGCATTTAACTGGCTGCTCTACGTAGCAGCGCCCACTAATATCCGCCCACCGAAGTGTCACAACCTGGTAATACACCATGTTAATAAGGGAAAATAAACAGCGGGCGCGAAAGAAGACGGAGTAGCGATCGCGAGGCACGTAGACTCTCCGTTTTTTCCTGTTTGGAGTAAACGGCAACGTAGTGACTCGCTGCTCAGCGCTCTCCAGGCGTACTGTCCTCTGCCGCGCTTCGAAGCCTGGTTTATTATTCAACGAATCCACTGCTTAACAACGTCGATCGGTTCCACTACCTCTGGTCTCTGCTAGACGGCCCGGCGACAAAGGCTATTGCAGGCATACTGACGACAGACAGCAGTTACGAGGATACCATATCCATCTTGAAGGAGCGGTTTGCAGACGTGCGCATCATCGAACAAAAATACCTGGAAAATCTTCGCTCATTACGGCCTGTAACTACCTCGGCAAACGTTAGTGCACTTAGGAGCCTCTACGACTTCGTACAAGTAAACATCAGAGGCCTCAAAGGTCTGGGGTTCTCGGAGTCGGACTACGCCGCCATGCTGTGTGAGGTGCTGATGAAGTCCACTCCACAGGACATAATGGTGGAATATTACCGACGGTGGCGACTTGCGGCATCAAGTGCTAATGACCAGCCAAGATCGGAAGAACTTCAGCAACTTCTTATTATCTGTGCTTCGAGGTGGAATGCAGGGAGCAGGCTACCCACCAGCAACGCGTGTCGTACGACGGTGAACAGCGTCCTTCTGGCAGCCGTGGCAGTCATGCAACGGAATCAGCTTCAGTCCTCACTAACAGCAACAGGACGAGGGAGGAGGGATGCGTCTTCCGCCAGAAGGCACATCCAACGCAGAATTGTGATGCACCGGTCCATGACGCGGCGAAAAAGCGCTTACTGTTGGCGGCTGGCGGCTGCTTCAGGTGTAAGACAAAGGGCTCGATGTGTAAGACCTCGATGTGTTCCAGAGCCCAGGTGAAAGGCCTTAAGGTACCGACGCCACCGCTGCAAACAAGGAGCAGCACTTCCATGCATGCTGTGTCACAGGGAGATAAGCGAAGTAATATCGACACCATACTTCTTCAAATCTCCAGCTCGTGCTACATAAGAGGCATCTTGGATAACGGTAGCCAGCGCACTTTCATAAAGGAAGACGTTTCGAGAAAAATAAGCCTCAAAGTGTTAGGCGACGTTGACATTGTCGTGAATGTGTTTGGAAGCAAAGATGCAGGTCAAACTACTCGTCGCCGACTCGTCGAAGTAACCTTGCAGAGTCAGTTTGATGGTGTTCACCATATAATTCAAGCAATAGAAATCGCACACATTTGTGAAGTCCTCGTCGAAGTACCCAGTGACCACGAATTCATCAAAGACTTGCATAATCGTGGCCGCAGGTTGGCTTACGCTCTTTGTTTCCCGCACATTATACAAGAAGGAGGCATTAGCTTATTAATCGGGTCAGACCAGTTGTGAAAAATCCTTGGGAGGAACGTCACGTGGAACGTTAAACACAAAGCTCTTCTTTCCACTGTAACGGTACTGGGTTGGACGATCCAAGGACCAGTAAACAACAATGAAGTCGTTAGTCCGCATACAAACGCGACTATTTGTGTATTTCGAACTAACTGCTGCTTGAATGACGAAGGCGAATGCTTAGACATCAGAAAGTTTTGGCAACTCGAAAGATTAGGGACCACAGATGCTGTGGAGCCATCCTTTCATGACAAACAAGTTTTGAAAGCTTTCAAAGAAACCATTAAGTTGTCCTACAAGAGATATCCGATTCGTCTGCTTTGCGCCCCGCCACGGTGGTCTAGTGGGTATGGTACTCGGCTGCTGAACCGAGGGTCGCGGGATCGAATCCCGGCTGCGGCGGCTGCATTTCGATGGAGGCGAAATGTTGATGCCCGTGTGCTGTGCGATGTCGGTGCACGTTAAGGAACCCCAGGTGGTCGAAATTTCCGGAGCCCTCCACTACGGCGTCTCTCATAATCAGAACTGGTTTTGGGACATTAACCCCCACAAAACAACATCGTCTGCTTTGGAAAACATGCCGTCCGACCTGCACGATAACCGCGCAGTAGCGATCAGGTGGCTTTGCTGCCTCCTTCGTCGGCTATCTCGAGACAAGAACACGCTGCGCAGCTGTGATGCAGCAGTCGGACAGTATCTTGAGGATCGTCATGCGAAACCAGTTCCCGTCATTGAGGATGTGAATACGACAAAGCGTTACATTCCCGATCGAAAAGTGATCAGAGAATCGTCCTGTACGACGACACTAATGGCGTTTTTCACTGGCAGATTCGGAGCAGGTTTTTTTGCTCCGCCGCGACGAATCCGTGTTTCACTGGTCGAGCGGGAGCGGGTTGGTGCGTTTCACTGGCAGATTCGGAGCAACTCAAACCGCGCCAGAGCGCTCCGACTTGCTCCGGCGCCGAGGCACGGATTCAGACAGATTCGGGCGGAAGCGGGCCGCGTCCTCGCGTCACTTCCGTCTTGCCTGTCAAAATGGCTGCGTTCGCTGCGGGTGTGGAGCTGGAGTGTACAAGAAAGTGTAGCTTCCGTTTAGCGACGACAGCAGGACAAGCAGAAGCTTTTCCAGCTCAGAAGGCAGTGATTACGACGTGCTGTACGTAGCTTCGTGCGCCGTACGTGTGGCGTCGCGCCGTTGGCCACCGTTTGGTTCTCCCCGACGCTCGAATAGGTGTGATGTAGGCTGCATTTGCCGGTATGGCGTGTAATATATTGACTGTGATTGCGTTGTGAAATGAAATAGCTTACAAACGAGTAAGTATGTTTAAAGTGGAAAGCAGCACCTGTTTTCAAAACATTCGAAAGATCTGAAGTCGCGGTACGAAAGGTAAACAGTGGCACTGGCCGTTTCACCGATGTGGCTCGCTTCGTTTCCATCGCTGCACTCCACACCGATGTTTCAAAACCGATTGGATGTGTTAACGCATGACATGTGAGTACAAACGTTTATCGTGTTGGCAAATGTAAGCGCTTCCTTGCGAGTTCGCCTTTCGTCGAGAACGACGACGGGTTAGAAGCGGCGTCGTTCTAGCTAAGCCTACCCTCGGAGTCGTCATTGACGTAGGACTGTTTGGATGTGCTTGTCGCTCGCGAAGGCACAGCATTATCGAGAGTGTTCTTCAATTATGTTATAGAGCGGGGATGTGCAAAACTCTTTATTTTCTGCTTGTTGATGGCACGAACTCTTACGAGCGCGTATGCCAAGGTGCAAAATGCGGCCGAGCCTGCGTCCCCTACGGGCTCATCGTTCCCCTCCCCACCCATCGTACACTTCATGCCGGAGCTTACGGCACCGAACGCAGAATCGTACCGTGTATGTAGCGCTTAGTGCCCTCTCTGAGTAATAAAGCTTGAGCACAGAATGCGTGAATTGGATGTAAACAACTCGGAAACCGCTGCAGTCAAAATGTGCCCGGGGAAGGCGTCTTTGGTTGCCACGGAAACGCACGGAGCGGAAGTTGGGTTTGTATGACGTGCTCATTGACTTCCTGTATACTCGCTCGCGGAGCATTCTCGCACTCCGCTGGCAGATTCGGATTCGTGAAATCCGAGCGCTCCCTCCGGGATTTCGGTGACTGCTCCGGATCCGCCAGTGAAAAACGCCATAAGAGTTGTCCTCGACGCGTCCTAGCACTGGAATGACTTCTCTGAATGACCACTTCGAAAGAGATCCAAACCTCAACAACAAATTGTTAAAGATGTTGCCATAGTTTCGCCAATATCGATTTCGGGTCAATGCACGGATGTCGAGGTTCCTCGCGGCGTCCCGCGGACCATCCCCTGAGGGGCAGCTAACGGCAGTGGAGCTTGCCGTTTCTGAAAGGTATTGCATTTCGATTACCCAAAGGCAACGATTGGCTCAGAATCAGTAGCCCTCCATGCAGGACGAAACATTCACAAGGCCTCTAAAATTCGGAATTCGCATCCCTTTCTTGCGGAGGTGGATGGTTTGCTGCTCATTGAAGCAAGACTACAAAACGTTGGGGACGAGGAAGGCATCAAGTACCTATTTCGGCTTCCCGGTCATCACGTCGCCGCTGAACTCGTCGCAATGCACCTGCACCTAAGGCTTTTCCATGGGGAGATCGCAATGACCAACGCAGAACTCCGAGAGCGCTTCTCGATGACGAACGAAAAACAGTGTGAAAAAAGTGATCGGGCAGTATACTTGCTGTGCGCGAAGATTCAGCGCCCAAGTTATGTTGGAAACTCGCACGCGTACTAGAAAACATTACGGGAAGCGACGGAGTTGTGCGTGCACGTCGCTTAAGGATAGGAAATGGCAAAGTAGTCACACGGCCTGGACAGCATCCGTGCTTCCTAGAAATGAACCTTTTGCATTTCGTAGGCCGGGAGCGTTAAGAGAAAAGAAACGGCTGGCGCGAAAGAAGTACCGATCGCGAGCGCGTGGCACGTAGGTCATCTGTCTTTTTGCTTTTTTTTTTCTGTTTGGAATAACCGGCAACGTAGCGTCTCGCTGCTCGGAGCCCTTCACACGTATTGTCTTCCGACGCACTTCGAAGCCTGGTTTATTATTCGACGAAGTCCTCGGACTTTACACACCCTCCAGCATGACATCGATACCGCGCCCAAGAAGCCTGTCTTTCGCAATGGGTCGCCCGTAAAGCAATGAAACCAAGAGAAAGCATCCAGGAGATGCACGGTATGCTACAAGAACTCCGTCGTTATTTTGACCACCGATTGTCAGACGTCCACCAGCATCGAAATGAAGGCTTGCATCCTTGAACTAAGATGGACTTCTTTGCTGAATAGCAGCTCTGTGAGTGGGCGAAATTCATAGATGAAGACAGAGAAAGGTTCGGTTCCCTACTCGTCTATTTGGTTGGAAAATACGGATTGCAGAGAGGAGAGATAGACAAATAAAATGTTACAAGAACTTTCCAAGAGCGGTGCTCAAAAAGGCCGGTGAGTTGAAGAGTCGCAGCAGCAAGTGCGTAGATTTCTGATGCCACGTATACATATGCAATAAAATGCTTCTCTTGGACAGGGCCCGATCGTACCACCGGTGGACAGACAGAAGGCGAACGCAGTAGAACGCCTTTAGAACGAACTCCTATATCGCATAACGATCGGTGTAACAAAAAATCCTGACGTCCCAGCCGCAGTGCGAGCGTTAAGGTAGGCTACCTTTGCAGTGAAGTGACCTGTCCAACAAAGTTTTCAAAGGTCCAGAACATTTCGCTATAAAGGCGTCGGATGGAAAATGATACCTCCTTGAGCTCATCGTAGAGATGTTTTTATTGTAACAAATTTTAGTACTTTTTTTATTTCGCTTGTGTATTAATGCTCAAGTTTCCTGTTGTTATTCTGTTTTTCGTTTATTCTTATACGTTCGCCGTACATATATGCGGTATATTCCTGTTCTTACCATTTACCCAGAAATGCTTCCCCCTAAAAATATAATTTTTTTATCATTTAATATCTCGTATATAGCTTTTATAATCTGCGTGTGCAAGGAACTCGGACGTTATTACCGTGTAATAATGGCTTCGAGGCAACGCAGCTTCGCCGTGTAGATGCGCTTATAGGGCAGCAACGTCTTGTAATTTGGGCGTTCAACCTTCGATCGTCCATTGTACTATACTAACATGTGGGTAAAGCAGAAATCGCGTGTACGCGATTTTGTGCGCGATCGCGACGAGCGACGCGATCGATGTGCCCGTCGCACTGCTCGTCGCCTGAAAAATGAAACCTCATGCAAGCGGCGGCTCGAGCGATGTGTAAAGCGACGGCTTCCCGGTGTTGCCGGCTACTGTGTACCAAAGCTGTGTTGGCGCACTCAGTAATGATTTAAAGTGAACTGTTGAGCCGTGCAAAGTACCATTAAGTAGGTTTGGTTGTATTGTACTAGTTTTGCTTTCTCTTGGCGTTCCGTAATTGCTGGCAATTGTTTGCAAGCATGCTTGCGTGAAAACCGGCAGTGCGTCACTCACGCACAACTTGTACCGGTCGGCTGCTTACGATTGGGTGTCGCTCGTACGACTTCCGGGCATCGAGCGACCGTTTCTAGATTTCCAAAAACCGAGCGATAGACGAAGCGACCCGTCTGGCGACGGCCGATTTCGTCATAAATCGCGTCGCCCGTCGCGGTCGCGCACAAAATCGCGCACATGCGGTTTCGGCTTAAACGCATTGTTTACCACACCTAGAACAATGTCAGGAGGTGTCAAATGACCTAGTTTACATTTGACATTAAGCAAACTGTCACGCCAACAACCGGTTGAAGCGTACATGCTTCAAGCAAACACACACTACGACACAGTATGACCGCTTGAGACGGATTATTCATAGCCCTCTTACACTTTGAACAATTAAAGATGTTATTTGTATAACTACATCAAGTATCAATGCCCTTATACAGGGTTATTCCCACCCCCTAAAGGCCCTCTGCTGCTCACAAATCATCCTCACACACGTTCCCGTAACGTAACCCTCGATCGGCGCGCGGGCGCGGTTATGGTGGACGGCGTAGCGGAAGGACGCGTTTGTGTCCGCTCTGTACGGGAGGAGGTCGATGAGGACATCGACGCACTCTATCCCCCAAGTCATCAACATACTGCTCGTACCGCTCGGCCATCAACGTAATGCTCTTTCATGGCGTTGGCCATGTACACGGGATACGAAACACGCAGTCAGCTTCCACGACACCCACTATCGCCCCATGGGAAGAGACGCCGCTAAGCGACAATGAAACATCTTAGTCACTTTTAGAGGTCGGTTCCTCGCCAAGCGAATGCTCAAGTCTCCCGCCTCCGTCGTGCCGATGACCAATACGACGCCATCGTCGTAGCATGTATTTATGCCTGTGTTAGTGGCATGGTAGCTCACACAGCTGATCTCTTGTGCGCCTACCGATTCCAAAGGCAGGCAGACGTGCTGCTATGGAGCAGATCCCGCATCGCTGACCCACCGTGCCGAGCTTGCCGCCATAAGCTGCGTACTACTGGGCGCGTTGCTTCCGTTAGAAGATGCGGCTTTTTATTCTCGGTTGATCCTCCGTACTCACTCTTCGCAAGCTGTGCACGACATACGCAGAATATGTCGGTCCACAACGCTCTCATTATCCCCCACCTTGCTGTCTCGATCGATACAACTGTCCAGATAAGCGCTCAGTGGGTGCCTCGAGCAAACATTGCCGGAACTTGTCAAAGCTGATCTGGCAGCCCACCTAAATGTTGTACCAGAAACCCTTCCGCATTTTCCAAAAGTATGCAGCGTCCGTATCTGCAGATACGGACGCTGCCGTTGAAAATCCGGATGCTTGTGGTAATTGCGGCACGCTACATTGCGAGCCGACCGCATGCCCCGCTCGCGGTCGAACCTGCTCCGCATGCGGCCGCCGTGGCCACTTCATGCAAGTCTGCCGTAGCTCACGCAGAGCACGACGAGGACAACGCCCGACTCACACCCAAGTAGTAGTTCCCGAACAAACTGCATCAAGTGTCATTAGCCTACTCACTGTCCACGAAGACAAGCGGACGGGCGTCTACATTGACGTCGTAGTTACATCAGTCGCCTCGAGCTCAAAACCGTGTGTTGTTAAGTTCTCGGTCGACACGGGATCAGATGGCGGGCTAGCTTGACGAGCGCGCGGTAAGCTGGGCCGGCTCTGATAAAGAGGGCGTGTCTCATTGCTGTGACGGCTATCGTCCGTGCTTCGTCCGGAAGCGTCACGCTGGCGTTGCTGTTGGCGTACGATGCGCTCAACGGGGTTAGCAAAAGCTTCAGACAGGCTCGGCTCTCTCGCTAAGTAGCGCAATTTCAACGGCACGGTCGAATGTCAACGTGTCACCCTCTAACAGCAACCGTGATGGTAATTGCGGAGATGCGACGCCAGTGATGAACTGATCGCACATATTATCGCTGGCCTGCTCGGCGAAATTGCAGGAAGCTGCCAGTTCGCGAAGCGCGAGAGCGAAGTCGGGAATGGACTCAACGGCGCTCACGGAAGCGATGTCGTTCTAAGCGAATGTTGCGTGCGCTGGCGAAATGTCGTGCCAGCATCTCGCGGGCCGCGTCACAGACGTCTGGAAGACTTGTCGCGGAGGCATCTTGCTTGGAGACCCCGCCACGGCCTTTCGCTCACCCCGCACGCCGCTGCGCACGCCGTTGTGCGGAGGGGCAAAAACAGCTGTAGACGGAACCGATCGCGAAATGTCGTACTCGGTGGGGCCGCACGACCGGTCACCCAACGTTACTCGGTCACCGGCTGGACTGGATGCGCGCGCTGATTGGGCGACACGAAGTTTGTTAGGGAGGCAACAGTTCGGCAGAGCAAAGGTGTTCGAGATTGGCAACGTTCACCGAGAGCAGACGACAGACAGACAGACAGACAGACAGACAGACAGACAGACAGACAGACAGACAATGAACTTTAATTAATCCTGAGGAGCTACGTAAGGACTCCCTAGCGGGAGGCCGTTGTAACCGCTGGCCGCACCCACGTGGAGGAAAGAACGCCATGACGCTCCGCCCTTTCGTGTGCCCTCTGGATAGCCTGGGCTTGCTTTTGGAGCACCGCGCTTGTGATGGCCTCCTCCCATTCAGCTTCGCTGGAGAGAACGTCGTTAGGCAACGCAGGACATCGCCAGAGCATGTGAGCCATAGAACAAAAAGTTTCACTGCAGTCGGGACAGCCAGGGTCCACGTCCGAGTATAGCTTACTGAGGAAGCCCCGGGACGGGAAAGAGCCCGTCTGCAACATTCGTAGAGTAACTGACTGACCTCTGCTGAGCTTCGGATGAGGAAGAGGGTAGACTCTCCGGCCAAGTTGGTAATGTTTAGTAATTTCATTGAATGTGAGAAGTGGGTCGTTCTGCTGAGCCTCTTCCTGCCCCTCCAGAGCCGCCAGACCGCCGCGGCGCGTGAGTTCTCGCGCACGGTCGTGAGCCAGCTCATTGAGGTTTGGGAAGCCCTCAAGAACGTTCGTCCCCATGTGTGCGGGGAACCACGTAATATAATGTGAACCGGGGCAAGCCCTCTTCTCTAGAATGGAGGCCGCCTCTCGAGCGAGGTTACCCATTTCGAATGCCCTAATTGCGTCTCGCGAATCGGTGTAAACGTAGAAACGCTCTGTGTCACACAGGGCCAGCGCAACCGCGATTTGTTCGGCTATACCAGGGGTGGCCGCCCTTACCGAGGCTGATGAGCGAAGCACGCCGCGCCCGTCTACCACCGATAACGCGAATGTTCTACTGTTCCCGTACTGTGCCGCATCTACGAAGACCGCGGAGTCTATGTCATCCCTAACTCTCTTCAAGATGGCACGTGCACGGGCTTTACGTCTACCCTCGTTATGCTGTGGATGTACGTTTCGCAGGAAGGGCCCCACCATGTAGGTTGCCCTCGTTTCCCGGGTCAGTGGTATCCTCCGTTCCTCCATTATCCTAGGAGCCATGCCAACTTCGTCCAGGATCCGCCTGCCCGCTTGGGTAGACGACAGCCTAACCACCTGGGCAGTGACCTGCGCCTCTATGATCACATGAACACATGGGGTCTATCTCTCTCTCTCTCTTGTGTGTGTGTGTGTGTGTGTGTGTGTGTGTGTGTGTGTGTGTGTGTGTGTGTGTGTGTGTGTGTGTGTGTGTGTGTGTGTGTGTGTGTGTGTGTTTACTCTGGAGAGCAAATAGAGCTATTTTTATATATTTTGAAATGCAGTCAGAAATTTTGTGCCCTTCCCTGGTAATCAGGGGCGACACAAACATATTTCTTGCTGATGCGAGTTCAGTTTGCCGCGTTGTGGCAAAAACGAGACGTTTGTGCTGCAATATTAGGTTGTGCGGCGGTCAACGGCGGTTGAAATCTTGCGCAGGACCTGCGCCACTTTCTTTAAAGATATATTTCATATGTAGGTGCGGCACACGTAGAACCAACCGGCCCACATGTACTTGGTTGTGCCAGGCACGTTATCGTAGCGTAGCGTTAGCGTTAGCGTATCGTAGCGTTCAGAGTTGTGCTCGCATCGCAGCGTGCGTGAACACGACGTCTCCACACGCGTACTGCTTTGGGAACACTGCGTCGTCGCGCATGAATCAGCTGCGGAGCGTGTCGCGACGTAAGCGTTGCGCACGATTACATCGACGCGAAATATAATCAGGTCAAATACCTAAATTCATCATTGAGCACGTGTGTGCCAAACCTGAGCTACCGCTTATTTGTTTATTTGCACTTTGCTGTTCATGTCTCAGAGTACGCAGGGCCCGCATATACTGAACACATGGGGTCTCTCTCTCTCTCTCTCTCTCTCTTGTGTGTGTGTGTGTGTGTGTGTGTGTGTGTGTGTGTGTGTGTGTGTGTGTGTGTGTGTGTGTGTGTGTGTGTTTACTCTGGAGAGCAAATAGAGCTATTTTTATATATTTTGAAATGCAGTAAGAAATTTTGTGCCCTTCCCTGGTAATCAGGGGCGGGGTCACGACACCCTTTGCCCCCACCCCTCCCTGTGCAAGCCTGTGGTGGGTGCATGCGAATTTCATTTTTCGTCTTATGTGAGAGCCACACAGACGAGCTGCCCCTCATGAAACCGCAGCTTAGTCGAAATTTAACGCTTGCTATTTGTAAGCTTTCAAGTTCAATTAAAGCTCCTACTCAACCAGTAACCCAATGTACACCTGTGCCCAACCATGTATGAACTTCTTTGCATGAAAATGTTGTGCATGAATCGTTAGTATAACTATATTTGCCACAAATGCATGCACAGTAGTATATAAGTGGTGTGATAGTTACCATGTGCAGAGCTTTTCAATGATTGTTTTCAAAAATACAGCGGCTACAAGAAAGCATGTGTTTGCTCGCAAGACAACTTGTTTTGTGTGAGAACACATAATGCTTACATATTTTTGTTCCTTGCCTTGCTGTGGTTATTATGCCACACCACCACTATATTTAGTCAAACTTCATACAGCACTTTAGCAATGAATGGTGCATTGTTTAGGTGCACAGAAATTAATGTGGTGCTCTGAACATCACCCATGCGTGCTCTCTTTTAATTATATTTAGTCTAGAATTCCTTGAATAGGATGAAGAATGTTGTTAAAAGTATAAAAATAATGCACAATTTAGTGGAGTGCATTTAGTATAGCCTGGATGTTTACGTATCAGACACTTACCTAGTTAAATGTGGAGCTACCTTTTCGTGAAGTGTAAAATTTAAAGCCAAACATAAGTAATCAGCCCGTACCTGTATTTCATTTGAAACCTAACTCAGGTTATGATGTAATTAAGCTTGCAATGAGCACAGTGATCTCACATTGTGTGAAAAAGTTGCTGTGGTGTTTCCATCTGTGGCTTTAAAGTGGTCCATGAAGCCATTAGAATAAAAATTGGCAGATCCCACGTGCAGTGGGAATCAAGCAAATGCGAATTACGCATCAGGAACGTAAAATGGATTTGCATTGTTGTCTCGCTATACCAAGTTTGGTACATATCAAGTTAACGAAACGGCCGCAAGAGCACCATGACTGGGGCATGTAAACCATGCCGCTCATACACGCATGTCATGATTCTAACGTTATGACCTGTCATTTACGTTCGTCATGCAGTCGTGTTGTACCATAGCAATTTTGGTATACATCCCATTAACGAAACGAGTGGCATGTAGATCATGTCGCTCATGGCATGCATGTCACGATTTTCATGTTATGACCTGTCATTTATGATCGTCATGCAGTCACGTTGTGCCAAACCAATTTTCGTATACATCATATTAACTAAACACCCAGGAGAGCACCAACACCATGGCATATAAATCATATCGCTCATGACATGCATGCCATGATTTTCATGTTATGACCTCTCATTTATGTTTGTCATGCAGTCATGTTGTGGAATACCAACTTTCGTATGCATCCCATTAACGAAACGGCCAGGAGAGCACCAAGACCGTCGCATGTAAATCATGTCGTTCATCACATGCACGTCACGATTTTCATGTTATGACCTGTAATTGATCGTCAGGCAGTCGTGTTGTGTCATAGCAATTTTCGTATATATCCAATTAACGAAACGGCGGCAAGAGCACTAAGACTGTGGCATCTAAACCACCATGCTCATGACACGCGTGTCATGATTCCAATGTTATGACCTGTCATTTACGTTCGTCATGCTGTCGTGTTCTGCCATAGCAATTTTGGTATACATCCCATTAACAAAACGCGTGGCATGTAGATCATGCCGCCCATGACATGCAGGTCATGCTTTTCATGTTATGACCGGTCATTTATGTTCGTCATGCAGTCATGTTGTTGCATACCAATTTTCCTATACATACCACTAACGAAACGGCCAAGAGAGCACCAAGACCGTCGCATGTAAATCATGCCGCTCATGACACGCATATCATGATTTTCATGTTATGACCTGTCATTTATGTTCGTCATGTAGTCATGTTGTGCCATACCAATTTTCGCATACATCCCATTAGCTAAACGGCCAGGAGAGCACCAAGACCATGGCATGTAAATCATGCCGCTCATGACATAGATGTCATGAATTTCATGTTATGACCTGCCATTTATGTTCGTCAGGCAGTCATGTTGTGCCATACCAATTTTCGCATACATCCCATTTGCGAAACGGCCAGGAGAGCACTAAGACCATGACGAGAAAAGTGCTGCAATCTTGCAGGCAGCACAGCCTACTGGACTGGCCCACATCACGATAAAGCACCAGTTATCACAAAGCAAAACCAAGCGCCTATCTAATGCACCGCGCACATCAGAGTGAGATTTCAGCTTGAGAGGTGCATGTGCTCAATCATCACCCAACGGTTACAGAATGGGCTGCCGTCCCAAAAAAAAAACATGTGATTTCTCCATTGGTCATGCATATTTTTATAGCACTCTAGGCCTATATCACCCATGCATTGGAAGTACCTAACAGAAAACTCGGGTGAGTTTATTGTTCACAATATCCTAGTGGCAGGAAGCGTGCATCCTTTATTTTCAGAGTAGCAGAAAATTGGACATGTTCTTGATGCCTGGGTGCAGTGCAAGAGGCACAAAAAAAATGCCCGCATTTCCCCGAAGGGGAGTATGAGGAAGTGCGAAGCACGGGGTGATGCTATGAGGGGGCGCGCGCAGAGCCGAGCGAAGGAGACGGCAGCGAGAGAGCACGCGCCAGCCGACCCACGGAGGTCTGGCCGTTTTTAAGTGCAAAGCACTTTTACTGATGATGATGATTAAGTGTAATTAATGATATAAAGTGTTGTTGTCATGATGCATTTGTACACACACACACACATTTATATATGAAGTATTATTTATTTATTTTACACTTCACGCTTTTCGTATGATGCATTAATGCACCTCGCGAGTGCGTCGCACACACACACATACACACACTACACACGTCACTACAGATCAGCACCTATTCGTGTTATCGTTGTAGCTCACGGTTAGTACCAGCGCTTTGTGATCCGAGAAATGGACGGTGAGCGGATCCGGCAAGACGGCGCGGACCGTACAGTTCCTACTGAACGCCAAGGCTATGAAGCCACCGTTGATCGTGGTCGGAAACTCGAGAAACGTCACGGCGCACGCAGCCACGGCGCGGAGGCGCCAGCTGCACAACGCGCCGTGACGTCACGGCGCGGAGAGCGGTGCGGAGCCGGCGCGGGGCGCGCGCAGCCACGGAGCGGAGGGCGGAGCGCGCGCAGTCACGTGGGGTGTGACGTCGCTGCGCCGTTGCTACAGACGCTCCTCTCCGCTCCTCGCGCCGTTGCTATGGGACGGCGGATTCAGGGTCGCTTATAAAGTGAATTCGCACTTAAAAGTGCCATGTTTGTTTCGTGGCGAGCTCATGTGTTGTGATGTCACAAGTTTTGCGATGAGATGCTGTACTGTCACCAATTATGAGCCTTTTTGTGCACTGATATTAGCTGAATGCTCGTGAACAAGTCTGAGAATGAACCAGTTAGCGCACCCAGGATCTCTGCCAGGGGGGGGGGTCAATTTTTCACGAAGGGCAGGGCATGCGATTACACTGTTGTTGCGTGTGTAGAAAAAGGTAAATAAAATGCCAAATAATAGCAACATCAATGATGATTACTTTTATTCTTTCGGCGTTTTGCAGAGACAGTAGTGCCACATTCTTCTAGGACATAGGAGCAGTTACGGAGTGGGAGGGTGGTTAGGTCGGGCTTATGGGGGGGCTTACAACCCCCGAAACCCCCCTGTCGGTGCACCACTGGAATGAACTGTAGCGATTTATCTGTTTCTATGTTCTGGCAGTATGCTGAAGAAAGCTTGTTTAATGAGCAGGCTCCCAGCATTTGAAAAGCATACACTCGGTGTGCACTTGGGCGATCTAAAATGCTGCAGCTACACATGGCTGATGGCATTGTGAGGACAGCTATATGTAACAATAGCGGCAACATGCTAAGCGAGTGCATTCTAGATGCGAAGCAGCGCTTTGACTAGCCTGTGTAACGCTGTCCGTCCGTGTCTCCGTGCCGCGCCCCTCGCCGCAGGTGTTGGAGCGGTGCCAAGTAGGTCACGCCACCCTCGCAGTGCGCGGTGACGTCACTCTCTCCCTCGCCTGCCGCGCGCTCGCCGCGTGTCACCTCTCTCTCGCTTCACCCTCTCCACCGCTCGCTACGCTCGAGCCAACGTTTGAACACTCTTTCGGCTCGTTTATCTGCGATGGAGAGGACGCCGGAAGACGACGCTCCATCGCCCGCCGAAACATGCGCCGAAGCGATTTGGCCTAACCCGGCCGTCGCCGGCGTTCCGAGGGTCGTAGATCGCGTTCGCGAATGGCGACGTCGCGCCTGCAAAACTGACGAGGCGCGAGCCAGGGAAGCCGAACGCAAGCGTCGGCAGTGGAAGACCAACGACACCGACGAGGTGCGAGTCAAGAACGCCGATCGCGTTCGAGAATAGAGACGGCGCGCGGGTAACACCGACGAGACGCGAGCCAAGGAAGCCGAGCGCAAGCATCTTCAACGCGTCCCGCCTCCCGTGTCTTTGCGTTTCAAACAAACGTTTACTCGAGCAAACGCTACACCGAGTTTCGCTTCAAACCGTTCTTCCAGCACCCGCGTCGACTCCCGTTTCAACCGGGTCAACGCCGTGCGCACCGCTGCTGCTTCGCATCCCGTCAGGGAGATGGTCCATAGTTTTTTCAGGCTCAAGTTGTTTTTTGACATTATCCGACAATGACTGTTGCCTAAATTAGTGACACACTACTAGTGCCTAAAAAGAGGCCAGTCAGATTATACACGTAAAAGGTGTCAATTTTGTTCACAATAGCGTAAAGGCTCCTGGAAGTAGGAATCTGCATGGTGCACAGCGCAGAAAAAACAAGGGACGAGAAAGACACAACACAGGCGCTGACTTCAACTAAGTTTTATTGGCGTAATCACCAGAAATATATGGGTGGGAAACTGACTGACATGAGCACAAGAATCTAGATCACATCATGCACTCCACTGCATCACACCCTGCCACGGTTGTCTAGTGGTTATGGCACTTGGTTGCATATCTGAAGGTCACGGATTGAATCCTGGCCGCAGTGGCCGCATTTCAATGAGTGAAAAATGGTGAGGCCTGCGTACTGTGTAATGTCCTTGCATGCCGAAAAACGCCAGGTGGTTGAAATTTTCAGAGCCCTCCACTACGGCGTTTCTCATCATCATAGTGTGGTTTTAGGATGTACAACCCCAAAAAATCAATCAATCAATCATCGCCTCACAGCACAACCAACAGCACAACCTCCTGACCTTCCCTGCAAGTGAAAAGCCAGTGCGCACGTGCCTAGCTCTTCTTTCTACCGCTAGGGGCCTTTTCGTCACGGATTTTGGCACCATCAGTTACCCCAACTGCACATTTGCACTCTGTACTGAGCAGCCAATATTAACAAAAGCGCCTCAATTGAATTGAGCTAAATCAGCATTAACGGGGCACTGACACGAAAATTTTCGTCTGCTGTCCTTTCGCTGCAATACGTAGCTGGGGACCTGTTAGCCATGACACGGCACATCAATTGCTCCCGCGCGCGTCAGATAATTATTTACGGCTTGTTTATTACCTACTAGTTTTGGTTTTGGTTTGGGAGAGCTCAAAAAACGACAAGGCGCCCGGTGCAACTGGCGCCATCTAGCGCTCGAAATAGAGTAAACGAGTTCGGCCACGTGAGCACACATTACTGTGACGCACTTCCGCACAACAACCGCCGCGTGCTCGTTTTCTTTCGCCTGTCGCACGTCCTGCGCGTTGTTGTCGCTGTTGCTGTCATCGTTGTTGGGTGGCAACTATTTTCTTGAGGTCTGGCGTCGCCGGCAGCCTACTAACGCAGCCGCAGCGAATAAGCAATGGCGGCTATGACGTCATCATTGCTAGCTGCCATGGAGGAAAGAAAAACTAGGAGGGGGCGTCACGTGACTTCGCTAGCTTCGGCAAGCAAACCTCCTCTGTCGCCGCCCCGAGAGCCTAGTGTGCGGTGCATCTTGGGTAGGATTAGGCCCACAAGGTTGCCAGACCACTTGAGGTTGTTTGTTTGGCACCCGGCAACTTTTAGTGGCGCCTGCCGCATGCAGCAGCGTTCGCGGCATGGGCCCCGATGGAGGAAGCACGGCGAGAGGCCGACGAAAGGCGTGCCTGACCCGTGTCTATATAATTGATAAGCTGCCATTTACGCATGCTACTGTTGTTGATGGACTTGCCAGCGCTCTCGCGTGGAAAGCTATGCAGAGCGTCGGACCGCGATCCATTTTTGCCACATTAAGGTTTGTGAAATCAGCTGTTGGGCCCTTTAACAGCGGTGTACGCTTTCTAGCAAATTTTGGCCTCGCTTATTTTGCACTTACAGATGTTTTGAGGAACATCATATGTCGCGTTTCCATTTTGTCAGTATCCGATGTCCGTCCTTCGTTTTGAGGCAAATAAACAGCATTAGCCGGCTCGACACGCCGAGGTCGTCGCCGTTTATTCGGATTTACGGGCTGTCTTTTTTTTAGCAGTGTGTGGCGCCACGTCGTTACGCTATCGAACCGCTCCTCGGGCGTCCAGTCTTGTAACACATGTAAAGCAGCACTGGAACCCTGTAGTGGGCCGTCCTCTCCAGCGCCTTACAGTATGGTTCGTTCTTCAGCGCTTTGTTGAAAAGACGCCGCTCGTGCTCGAGGTCCGTGCCCGTTTGGACAAGACGGTTGTCGCAGGGCTGCGTCTAGTTTCATGTAATAAACACCTTAACGCACAATACAGCCAGTGGACGGAATTCGTGCGTTATGTGAACTAGTCCATGGGCGTCAGCAGGACTTTGTTTTGGAGGCGGCGAAGCCTGTTGTTATATTCACACCCACCCCTCCAACCAGAATAATAGCAGCGGGACTCCACAGTGTCCGAAACACAAAAAAGTAAGTAAGCGGGAGTGAAGAATGGGAACATCGGTGATTGAGGAAGGGTGGCTGGTGTGACTTGGTGGGTGTAAGTGCCCCTCTTGCGCCCCCCTGCATTATTCAGCACTTCGAATGCGATATTAGACCTGCAACAGCTCCTCCAACATTGCGGTAGGGACTTTCACCGCTGATGTGACACAACACTGGAACAGCCATTTCCATGATATATGCGAGCTGTTGGCTTGAAAACTGGATACACAGCACCAAAGGGAAATCATGGAATTCATGTGGGCTAGTGCAATTGCCACCGTACTTGGATGCACATTCTTTACAACACTGATTGTTTCGTTATTTATTGAATGCTAATTGCACGTTTCACACAGGTGCCAGCACATTTCACACAAATGCAGGAAGAAACAAGGTAACTGGGTATATTGTAGAAGGTAAAGCAGTAAAGAAAATTGCAAGCATCACATAGAAAAAGCTAATCATGCTGCTGGTCCATGGCATCAGTGTTAGTGACCATATTTGAATGCTAGAGGATATATCTGTAATAATGTTATACAATAATGTTACACAACAAGCACCCCTAATACATTCATGTAAATAAGACAGTAGAGTCAGGTATTCTTGCGTTGTGGCTGCATTTTTGCTTACAGAGACACTGTATCCAATCTTACTCCTACAGGCCATAGTATGTGTGCTGTAATCACAAACACTTTGAGACTTTTGTGATGGTACTGGTTGCAAATATAGGCAAAAATATGCGACCATCTCAAAAGGGCAGTTGTTGGTCACAAAATCAAAGTTAAAAGAAAAAGGTGCAGTGAAAGAACAAGATCAATATTCTTTACAACACTGATTGTTTTGTTATTTATTGAATGCTTATTGCACGTTTCACACAGGTGCCAGCACGTTTCACACAAATACAGGAAGAAACAAGATAACTGGGTATATTCTAGACAGTAAAGCAGTACAGAAAATTGCAGGCATCACATAGAAAAAGCTAATCATGCTGCTTGTCCATGGCATCAGTATTAGTGACCATATTTGAATGCTAGAGGACATATCTATAATAGTGTTATACAATAATGTTACACAACAGCACCCATAATACATTTATGTAAATAACATCAGGTATTCTTACGTTGTAGCTGCATTTTTGCTTACAGAGACACTGTATCCAATCTTACCCCTACAGGCCATAATATGTGTGCTGTAATCACAAACACTTGGAGGCGTTTGTGATGGTACTGGTTACAAAAATAGGCAAAAATATGCAACCATCTCAAAAGGGCAGTTGTTGGTCACAAAATTAAAGTTGAAAAAAAGAAAAAAGGTGCTGTGAAAGAACAAACAAAATATGCAGCCATTAAACTACACTGGCTTTTGCCGCAAGTAAAAAGCAGACAGATAGCTTGTTTTATTGCACACTTACAAAAATGTTAGCACTGTCCAAGCACAGCCAAAGCATTGCAACGTTAAAAGGCAGACAGCTTTAGTAAGCTGTAATCCCCAAATGAATGTATATTTGACAGAGCATAAAAACAGTAATTAAGTTACATTCATTTAATATATACACCAACACAAAATCATAGAAGGCGTACACTAAAGAGAGTACACTAAACCCAATGAGTACTTTGGTAGTAAAACCACCAAGTTCCAGGTGACGAAGAGACAAATTTAACAATGATCAGCTGAAGGATGTGCCCTAGTAAACATTGAAAATGCATTGCTGTCCTCTAGGTTGCACTTGTCTCATGAATAAGGCATTGAGAGCATTCACAGAATGTCCACGTCATTATACAGTATGCTTTAGCGATGCATAGTCATGGTTCATACAGTTTGCTTTGATGCCACGCAAAACAAATGCTTTAGCAGAATTTATGTGCAAGTGATTAAAGCTAGAACGTAAAGCAAAACAAGAAACATGCTACAGTAAGGCATCCCATTTCTCCCCTGATGTCTGCACACTGTGCTCATGAGCTTGCCACGACTGTTCAGTGGTAGTATTGTTTTATGAGTGCAATGTCACAAGTTTGTTTTCTAGAAGTAGTCACATTCCCGAGAAGGAAAAATGCAGAAGTCATTGTGTGCCTCAGTTTATTTAGGTAGATGTTGAGGAACCACAACTGTTACACTTAGAGCTCAAGTCTTTAGGATTTTGCTTGTTTGCATGAGTAGTGAAGCACCTTTTACCTACAATGCTATGTGCCAATGACAGATTCGAAAACTTCATGCACCCTAACAAAGCCTTTTCAGTGCGCCCACAGGGCAAATGACCAAAAGGAATGGTAAGTTTGCATTTATACACATGAGGCACCAGCTTGGTTCACCATGAGGAAGCTGCACCTACCGACTGCCATCATGGCCCCAGTGCTCTTAGAACTGTACAGTCATGTTCATAACAATATCATTTTAATGATATTCCTTTTCGCACTCCATTAGTGATCCATGCAGTGCACGTTATCACTAACACCAGTGGGTCCTTGCAGTGAATGCTAAAACCAGGAAGAGAATCAAGCAAAAAGGACCCTGTTTCTCGGCAGGAGGATGCAGGCACTATGATTAACTTAGCTGCCAAACACTGTTGTGGCAACATTAAAAAAGGCCAGTCTACTCTTTGGATGTAAAGTGAACGAGCTCTCCAATACATTATTGAGAAACTACCGAAGCCATTTCGCTTCAGTAACTAGTGAAGCTACTGAAGCTATTACCAACTAAATCATTAATGACGTCTTGGACGTGGGCAACCTTTTGAAGGAGCCGGCGACGGGCTTGCTGCAGTCTTTTGATCTTCTTCTTGGTCGCCGCTTGCAAATTTGAATAGCACCTTGCTTCACGCCTCAGAAAGGCTTTTTCAGGTGTGTCCTCTGCTAGCTGTGGCTGCAACAGATTAGATGTACAAAAATTGGTGCCAGAGCAAACACCATGGCACAAATCACATACCCAGAACAAGCTAGGAAGAAGATGTTCTTTAAGGTGCTTGCTCAAAAATATTTCTGTTTACACATTTGTGAACTTAAAAATTGCAACAACATAAAAACTGCCATGTATAGGATCCTGCTAGTGCAAGCTGATTTAAGCATTTATTTGTTACTTTATTTACAAAACACTGCAAGCTCGTTTGGGCCCAAACAGGAGAAGTACAAAGCACAGAAAAGGTCAGTGCAGCATGGTTTAATGTGGGGAGCTTCACAGCGGCTGTTAGGTTTTATTCAAAAGACCAGTTTTGTTTTGCATGTATCATGGCTCATCATGACAGGTCAAACAAATACAGGGCATAAAATGTTGTGAAAAGCCTTTGGGTTATATTTGATTATGTCAATTAGATGGAAAAGAGAAACTGAGAAAACATTCGTGGCACGTTGGTGTTTCACCAGACATTGAGCAAACTTGTATTGCTGTGTATGAAAGTTGATATATTCATCTATTAATTACACAACCTCCATGACCACGTTGTCCACATGCATTCTCTCATTACTATGATTCAGCTATAAAACAGATGGCATACAGATATTGCTACTTGACCTACACTAACTCAAAAAACAAGCTTGTAAACAAGGTTATAATGTAGAATATGTGGCTTTCATTTACCATCACTCAGTTTCGTGAGGTTTTAAAACACCATTTGCACACGCATCTTGCACGTCTCTCGTCGGTGTAGAAAAATGGCAGCTGTTGATACACTCAACATTTTTTTTTTACTATTAGCTATTTGCAACCTATCAATCTTACAATACGGAATACCTGTACAAATGGCTCGCACGCATATGTAAAATAACTACTTTAAATGTGAGGTCCATAATTGCAGCGAAACGCTTAATAAGCAAGCCTTGTGATCATTAATACAGGCAAACATACCGGTTCATACTGGACTTGGGAAGGCTCATCAGCAACGTTTTCGGATGTAGAATCAGCAGATGTAGCAGCACCTTTGCCGGTACATTTCTTCAACATGTTAATATAGCACGCGTGCTGGCGCCACTGCTTTTCAAGTAACCCCAAACGCGAAGAATCGCCGTCGCAGATGTGGCTCGGTTTCCTTCAGACATTTGCAGGACGAAAGGCTTCCCCATTTCGATGCTGGAGAACACACCAAAACGCGACGAGTCGTCCACGATGCGGTACCGGTTGTTGGGCACAAAGCCGCTCACCATGCAGGCAGCTTCGTTCGCTGCAACCCGGTGTCCGCAGCGGCGAGCCGCGTGAACGTAATGTTCAGTAGTGCTGTAGCAGTTAGATTCATTTCCTGGCTGACATTACACAGACTCGGCAGCGTCACACGTTCGAACCTTCGACAACTTTGGCAAGCGCGTTGCCTCGGCGTGCGCGTTTGTCACGCCGCATATGCTCCGTGCAGAAACCTACGCCGCCTCCGCAGCAGACGCATCAAAAGCGAAACTCCCCAGTCGACTAAATCGACCGCTTGCCTATCACGTGAGGGCCTATTTCCCATGATTCTTTCCTTTAAATTTTTTATGACTAGGCTTCAAGATTGTCACGTGACGCCCCTCCTATTTTTCTTTCCTCCATGCTAGCTGCATTGTCGGAGCTCGGCTGCCGTGGTGACGTCGCGGAAGTTGGGGGTCCCCGTCAGGTCACCTTTGCTTTTCTCGATGCCGTGATGCACGGCGTCTAGAGCTCGAGTGCGCATGCGAACTTCAATATTCATTTAAATCACTTTCGGAGCTGTGTTCGCCATTGAGATTTGGTAGATGACATCTGCATGCCCACGAAAATCGATCCCGCAGGCTATCTTAGCAGCGAAATTTTGGTGTCAGTGCCCCTTTAACGGTACACTGTAGTTGTCTGTGACGTGCGTGTGTGAGAAATAGGTTGCGGTAGTTTCTAGAAAAGGTGAGAATTTTTAACATTTGTATGCACAAAAGTATAAATGCGCACGTCGCAATATTGTATGGACGTGTTGTATCACTAATGAGCCGGACCTGCACATTTTATTTTGCTCAATAACACTAGTCCGAGTGTGTTTACTCCCAATTTGAAAACCTTTTCGCTTGGGCGAGTGGCAACACAGAAAAAGAAAAGGAAATGTGAAGGGTCCTAGTGGCGTACGAGGGCAGCTGATTCTTTGGTAAATAAACTCCTGAAGGTTGCCTGAAGTGCCCCACGAACATTCTGGATGTTACAAGACATTGCAAGAGCTTGAAAATATGCACAAATTTCTGAATACTATGAAGAAGCAAAGCATTTGCACAGCATTTACTGTTCTGCACCCATGCTTCTGACAATGCTAAGGTGGGGTAACTAGAGTGCCTTCTTAGCCGTGAAGTTTGGAACGGGAGACAGCGCAAGCAGCTCCACAGAACACCACTAGCTTGGCAGGTCAGGAGCATAGTAGGTCGTGCGTCGCAGCCAGATACTCGGCTTCATTTTTGGTAGGGACGATCAATGAAATGCTGATACAGAGGTCGCATAGCTGCTGCATTTTATCCATTTCTATAATTTCTCGGCTGAGCTGCTGACAATGTTTTGATACAAGGGTGCAATGTTTAAATCCAGCTGACATCAAGGTCATTTTTCTGCCCCAATTCTCTGTGGTTGTGTGGATGGCCATGCCAGATGAAGGAGCACTTGCGAAATTTGCCATAGGAATCATCTTGCAGGATGCACTGAGGGTGTCGCACATATGATCAGCCTAAGCTGTGGCAAAAAGTACATTGGGAAAACGGGCAGATGCTTAAATGGAAGTTTCAATGAGCATTTTTATAATGCTAACACAACTGTTCAGGATAATCTCGGCACCAACTGCAGGGACTGTGGCTGTCAGTCGGATTTCAAAAAGAGCACCATTGTATCAAAACATCGTGAGCAACTCACTCAAGAAATTACAGAAGCAGATAAGGTACAGCAGCGAGGTGACCTCTGTATCAGTATGCCATCAGCTGCCCTCTCTGAAAATGAAAGCGAGCACCTGGTTGTGATGCGATGGGATGCATGATGTGAATTATAGGTTCTTCTGCTCGTGTTGATTAATTTCTCATGCATATATTTCGGGCAGTTTCGCCAATAAATCTCAGTTGAAATCAGTACCCGTGTTGTGTTCTTCTCTTGTCTCTGTCCTCGCTTTTCTGCGCTGTGCACCATGCCGATTTCGTATCACCAACTCGCCCACGCTACCACTTTATCAAGTTACACTCCTGGAATAAATGGATCTCACAAACAGAGTTAACAAAGGCAGATCTAAATGTAGTCACTAACTTTCCAACTTAGGATTTTTAAAAAGAAAGGCTCCCAGTTTTAACAACACGACTGCGGCTGTTACCAGCGAAGGCGTACTACCACCTAGGCTTCCTATACATTATTCTGCGGTTTGTTGGCAGAATATTATCTACTGAACATAACCTATTTGATTGAGCATTCTGTGATATTTATTCATGCATATGGCTTTCTGTCATCAAATGGAAATTTCCTATGAATTCAAATGAAGTACCCATTATTCATCTATATGAATATCTGCCTCATCTTTGCACATCATCTCGAATCCTAAAATTTCAGGACGCCGACTGCTTGCCTCGCGCCCCCGTCGATCCGCCGCCCCAGGGTGACCAGGACGATGACTCTTTCTTGGGACCCATAAGACGACTTTGCCGAACGCCAACGAGCTGACCCAGAGCTCAAGAGCCTCATGGACTACCTGGAAGGCAAGACCGCCGCCGTGCCGAAAGTATTCCGCCGAGGACTGGCTTCGTTTTTCCTGCGGAACAACATTCTCCTAAAGAAGAACTTCTCGCCGCTCCGCGCCGACCACCTCCTCGGGGTGCCTTCAGCGTTACGTCCAGAG
This sequence comes from Hyalomma asiaticum, assembly GCA_013339685.2. Lineage (NCBI taxonomy): Eukaryota > Metazoa > Arthropoda > Arachnida > Ixodida > Ixodidae > Hyalomma > Hyalomma asiaticum. The sequence goes on from CM023482.1 coordinate 25,174,954, forward strand.
GTTCTGGAAGCTTTACACGACGGCCCGACAGCCGGACACCTCGGTTTTTTCCGCACACTATCAAGAATACAAGAGAAGTACTATTGGCCTCGCCTCACTTCCGACGTCGCCCATTACGTAAAGACATGCAGAGACTGTCAGCGACGCAAGACGCCAACAACTAGGCCAGCTGGACTTCTGCAATCCATCGAACCACCTCGACGGCTGTTCCAGCAAATCGGCATGGACTTACTGGGGCCGTTCCCGACGTCGACTTCCGGCAATAAATGGATCCTCGTAGCGACTGACTACCTCACCCGCTATGCCGAAACAAGGGCCTTGCCCAAGGGTACTGCCGCCGAGGTCGCCAAGTTCTTCATTGAGAACATCGTCCTGCGTCACGGAGCCCAGGAGGTTCATCACCGACAGAGGTACAGCCTTTACGGCTGACCTAACTCAGGCGATCTTGAGGTACAGTCACACGAACCACCGCCGAACCACCGCCTACTACCCGCAGAAGAATGGCCTCATCGAGCGTCTAAATAAGGCCATCGCCGACATGCTGGCCATGTACGTCGAAGTCAAACACAATACGTGGGACGCCATACTTCCGTATGTGACCTTCGCATAAAACACGGCCGTGCAAGAAACGACGCAGCTTGCTCCATACAAGCTTGTCTACGGACAGAGCCCAACAACGACGCTTGACGCCATGCTACCGGTCGGCACCGACGAAGTTCTCGACGTTGCCAGCTACCTGGAACGCGCCGAAGAAGCTCGACAGCTAGCCCGCCTGCGTATCAAGAGCCAGCAGACGGTCGACAGGCGCCACTACAACATTCGACGACGCCACACCGAATACCAACCCGGCGACCTCGTCTGGGTCTGGACGCCAATACGACGACGGGGATTGCGTGAGAAGATCCTGCGGCGCTACTTCGGACCTACAAGGTAGTCCGACGTCGTGGTGAACTGCACTATGAGGTACGTCGTGCCCGATGGCTTAAAGGGACCGACAACCAGTTTTTATGGTACCTGAGTCATGTTGTGCCATAATAATTTTCGCATACATCCCATTAGCGAAACGGCCAGGAGAGCACCAAAACCGTGGCATGTAAATCATGCCGCTCATGACATGCATATCACGATTTTCATGTAATGACCCGCCATATATGTTCGTCAGGCAGTCATGTTGTGCTACACTAATTTTCGCATACATCCCATTAGCGAAACGGCCAGGAGAGCACCAAAACCGTGGCATGTAAAGCCGCTCATGACATGCACATCACGATTTTCATGTAATGACCCGCCATATATGTTCGTCAGGCAGACATGTTGTGCCATACTAATTTTCGCATACATCCCCTTAGCGAAACGGCCAGGAGTGCACCAAAACCGTGACATGTAAATCATGCCGCTCATGACATGCATGTCATGATTTTCATCTTATGACCTGTCATTTTTGTTCGCCATGTAGTCATGTTGTGGCATACCAATTTTCGCATACATGCCATTAGCGAAACGGCCAGGAGAGCACCAAGACCGTGGCATGTAAATCATGCCGCTCATGACATGCATGTCATGATTTTCATGTTATGACCTGTCTTTTATGTTCGCCATGTAGTCATGTTGTGGCATATTAATTTTCGTAAATATCCCATTAGCGAAACGGCCAGGAGACCACAAAATCGTAGGCGGCTAGATAGATAGATAGATAGATAGATAGATAGATAGATAGATAGATAGATAGATAGATAGATAGATAGATAGATAGATAGATAGATAGATAGATAGATAGATACGCTCAAACTCGCCGAAGTTCGCTAAGAAATGCTTCACATTTAAAACCTTGGCGTGCACTACAATGACCAGCACTTGTAATGCTGTGTCATAACGTGTGTATTAAAAAAAACGTCCTCGTAACCAAATACCAAAGCCGGGTATCAACACTGTGGGCACCAAGATGTTGATGTGCCGCTGATGTAACAAGTATGCATAATAGCTGTCGTCTCTGTGTTCACTGTGTGCATAAGTATGCATGCACCCAAGCACAGCAGCACAGAGCAGTCGTTGAGCTCGGACACTAGACAAATGCAGTGCCCACTTTGACACCAGTTCACAGCTGCACATATCTTGGCTGTTGACAGAGCCGCTGTTCTGCATATGCAGCGAGAGTAAACTAGCTCTCCTGCAAAAGGCAGCGACACGCGGCTCCAAAAACCTGCCGAAAATGTGGCGAGGCATACACACTATTAGTGGCGATTCTCAGATATCGCAGAAGCACGTCGTCCTAACCGTGCAGGTACGTAAGGCTTCTCGGCACGCAATGATGACACCGGAGGTTCACTGGCAGTCGGGGATGCTCTAAGAAAAAATCAAGACTGCCTCCAGAAATATTATCCCACTGACACACACGCACGCTTGTGGTAAAATTGGGGAGATCGTGCGTCACATTTACGGGAACGAGCGCACTTTCACCCCACAAAAAGGAATTATGTTTTTAATTTTGCTCTGAAAGTGATGCAAAAAACGCCGCTAGCGACACCCAACAGCGTGTTCGTCACTTTCCAAGTGTACGAGAACCAGCCCACGCAGGTATGCATACTCTGCTGAAAAACTACTATGCATGTCTTACATGCGTACTTCACCCTGTGAGACACCTTGTTATAGCGTGCAAGAGCAATTTGTTCTTTTTTTTCGCTGCTTTCGGGGTGGCGCATGCGGCGCTGCCTTCGAATTCGTCTGCCTGCGGAGGCGCGTAGTACCGCGCTTGTCATGCATGCGGCGCTGCATGTCCGAGGCACAACCCCGCGCGCCGGCTTTCCCTCGCCTCTCCTCCTCCTCGTCGCCTCTGGAATGTCGACCTTGAAACCGCTTCCTGTCGAGAAGCCTCCCGCGCCCGAAAGAGTTTTCATGGAGACGAGGACGCATCATGCGCGGTAACCAATGTTGCTGGCATGCCTACACTAAGAAAGGAGCGACTTCGTGGATAAAAAAAATGTGTTTTAATAATTTCTATTCAGTTTCTGGAGAAACTACTGCACGCTTGGACACTTCGAAAGGTACGCTTTCTATTGAGTCAAAAAACGGGAGAGTGATGAAAGACAGTAGACGGTCCCTTTAATGGCAAGTTTGCAGAAACACACCAGATGAAAAGTGGAGCTAGGCACAGCAGCTGGGCTTCTGTCAGAAGACGCGGTCATGATACTGGCCATCGGGAGCTGAAGGCACCTTGGGCGGGTGGTGGAGACGCTGTGGAGGCTGCTGCTGCATTACCCGACGCCGTGGAGGTGCAAGGTACTCAAACATGGACTTCGTGTGCTGCGACAGCATCTTGGCCAGGTCGCATGGCATTGGGTCAGTCCAGAAGAAGTCGTGGTTCAGTGCGCTGTCACTGTCGCACCGCTTGCTCGGGTCCAGGCGCAGCAGCTTGTCCAGCAGGTCCAGTGCATAGGGGTCCTTCACGTAAGCCTTCAGTCGTTCCTTGACCTTGCGCTTCTGTCCCTTGGGAAGTTTGAGCTTTGCGTACAGCTCAAGCTTCTCCACACCGGGCCATACATCGGGTGTGAGTGAACCGCACAACTGGCTGATGAGGCTGATCTGGTGCTGCTCTGTGCTGCCCTGCATGATGGGGGAGCGGGTCCACATTTCGGCCATGATGCAGCCAGCACCCCACATGTCCACAGGAGGACCGTAGTTGCGCTCGCCCAGCAGCAGCTCAGGAGGACGGTACCACAGCGTGACCACCCGGTTGGTGTACCGATTGGGCTTGCTGAAGGAGAAGGCTCTGGCCAGTCCAAAGTCGGCCAGCTTCAGCACACCTGCCTTAGTGATGAGGATGTTCGCAGACTTCATGTCACGGTGCAGGATCTTGTTGATGTGAATGAAGTAGAGGCCATTGAGAAGCTGCTGCATGACTTTCTTGATTTCGCCTAGCGAGAACTTGACATTTATGTTGCTGAGAAGGCCTGCCAGGTCGTGCTCACAGAAGTCGAAAACCAGATAGAATGTCGCCTTGCAGCGGTTGAAAGGTGTTGTCTTCGTGCGACATATCTCGATCAGGTTGACCACGTTCTCGTGCTTCAGGAGCTGCAGGATTTTAATCTCACGCAACGCCGTAATAGGGAAGCCTTCCGTTTCGTTTTCCATGAGCACCTTTTTGAGGGCGACCAGCTTCTTCGTTTGTTTGTGCCCGGCTTTGAACACCTCTCCGAACGTTCCCTGGCCGATCTTGGCGATTTTCTCGTACTTTGCGACATCATCGCAGTACGGGAATTCGAAATCTTCGAGTTTGTTCACAAGCTGCTGCTGCTGCACGCTCGCGATGGCACTCATGCCTCCCTGAAACGAATCTCGTCCCAGCTAGCTAAGCGCACCTCAGTGTAGTGATCCTGCAGCAATGGATGGATGGATGGATGGATGGATATTAGGAGCGTCCCCTTTATAATGAGGCGGTAGCCGAGCCACCAAGCTCGAGCTTTATTTCTTTTTACTCTACAAACATTTCTTTTCCCGAATCACACATATTTTCACAACTAACTTTTCTCCTCGCCTACCTATTTTATCTGTTATCATTCCGCTGTGACGTAACAGTCTTACCTGAACCACCTTGCGCTTCTGTTTGCTCCATACTTTTGCGCGCCTTGGGCTAAGGGCACCACCTAGTGGCGCCTTTAGGCGCTAGCGCAATGGACCTTTCATAAAGATCCCGTGAGCCACCGCGCGTCGGCGCTGCGCATCACCGCAAAAAAGAGCGCCGAGCTGCGTCGTCTGCTCCGGCCGCGCTCGCAGAAGAGTACTTGCAGGCTTATTGGAGCAGACGAGGCTCGTTGATTCACGCGCTCCATTTGGAAAGCACCACGCGGTTTTCATTCCTTCTTGCATTGTGCGGTTTGTCGTAGGTTATGGAGTAAACATCAAGCATGACAACGTCTTCGCAGTATGCCATTGAACACGCATTGCCGTTTTTCGGCGCCTAGGGAGAACCCGCACTCGTATGGGAGTAAACTCACGTATTACCTCGTCAACGCTCGCTCCTCGAACACCCAATGTGGAAATATTGTTGGTAAGCAGTCAATGTAGCCCTTGCGGCCGCTTGGGTTGAAGTGGGCCCCGCTTGTCTTACGTGCAGCGGACTGCCGACGCGAACACCGCGCTTCTTGTCTTTGTCGGTTTGAGCGCCAAGCACACCTACGGTACGATTTTGCTTCCTATACGACGTCCGCTGCCGCGCGCTCAGGTGTGCGACGCATGCCGGTTCCACACACACGGGGCGACGAGTGATCCGCACGTATAGGCAACGCCCGCATCCAGCATGTCGTTTACACGCTCGTAAGACATCGTGTCCCCGTCATTAGGTACAAAACAAACAGTTTTGCACAATCCTGCTTTGTTCTGTAGCAGCACTGAATAACATTGTCCATAAAAATTGGCAGATCCCACACGTATTTTTGTCTCGCTATACCGAGTTTGGTACATATGAAGTTAACGAAACGGCCGCAAGAGCATCATGACTGTGGCATCTAAACCATGCCTCTCACACACGCATGTCATGATTCTGATGTTATGGCCTGTCACTTACGTTCGTCATGAGGTCGTGTTGTGATGTAGCAGTTTTGGTATACATCCCATTAACGAAACGCGTGGCATGTAAAAGATGCCGCTCATGATATGCATGTCACGATTTTCACGTTATGACCTGTCGTTTATGATCGTCGTGAAGTCTTGTGCAATACAAATTTTCGTATGCATCCCATTAACGAAACGGCAGTATAGCGCCAGGACCTTGGCATGTAAATCACCCCGCTCATGACATCCATGTCATGATTTTCATGTTATGACGTGTCATTTATGAGTCATGCAGTCATGTTGTGCCATAGCAATTTTGGTATACATCCCATTAACGAAACGCGTGGCATGTAAATCATGCCGCTCATGACAACCATGTCATGCTTTTCATGTTATAACCTGTCATTTATGTTCGTCATGCAATCATGCTGTGGCATACCGGTTTTCTTATAGAGCCGATCAATGAAACAGCCAGGAGAGCAAGAAGTCCGTGGCATCTAAATCATGTCGCTCATGACATGCACTTCGTGATTTTCATGTTATGGCCTGTTATTTATGTTCACCATGCAATCATGTTGTGGCGTGCTAATTTTCGTGTACATCCCGTTAACGGAACGCGAGAGATGCAAATCATGTCGATCATGACATGCGTGTCACGATTTTCATGTTATAACCTGTCATTTATGTTTATCATATAGCTATGTTGTGGTATACCAATTTTCGTATACATACCATTAACGAAACGACCAGGAGAGCACCAAGACCGTGCATGTAATTCACGCCGCTCATGACATGCGCATCATAGTTTTCACGTTACCTGCCATTTATGTTCGTCAGGCAGTGATGTTGTGCCATACCAATTTTCCCACACATCCCATTAGCGAAACGGCCAGGAGAGCACAAACCCCGTGGCATGTAAATCATGCCGCTCATGACATGCATGTCATGATTTTCATGTTATGACCTGTCATTTACGTTCTTCATGTAGTCATGTTGTGGCATACCAATTTTCGTAAACATCCCATTAGCGAAACGGCCAGGAGAGTACAAAATCGTAGGCGGCTGGATAGATAGATAGATAGATAGATAGATAGATAGATAGATAGATAGATAGATAGATAGATAGATAGATAGATAGATAGATAGATAGATAGATAGATAGATAGATAGATACGCTCAAGATCGCCGAAGTTCGCTAAGAAATTCTTCGCATTAAAAATACTGCTTTCGCGAGCGACAAACACATCACAACAGCTCAGTCAATGACGACTCCGAGGATATTCGCGACTCCATCTAAATGCTCGCCACCTAGCGGACGCTCCTGAAACCAGCCGATGCAAGGTCGGCCTCGAAACGCGGCATGGTATCGCATTACCGCGGGCTGTAAAACAGCTCTGTAGTTCCTTAATCGACGCCATGCCGCCTCGAAGCAGCACGAAAAAGAAAGAATCCTCATCGAAAGACTTGTTGCATGCCTCAGTGCGTGTCATCGCGATGCAAAGACAGCAACACGTCGTTTCATCGGTTCCCCAAAGAAGCAGACGACGCTTCGCGCAGGGCAACATGGATTAGGAAGGCTTGCGCATCGGTAAGAAGGTGACGGGAACTACGTTAGTTTGGTCCAGGCACTTCACTCGAGACGATTTCTTCCTCCCCGGTGAGTACACCGGTTGTGTGTGCGCGCGTTTATTATCATGCGCGCTCTTCCAAGAGCCGAAGTGTAGTTTAGTTTAGGCAAGCGCGTTAACAAAATACCGACATCGTTTATACGTGTATATCTGGTAACGTTTTCTGAGCGTGCCTATGCTCAACTTGAACCGCGGTAACATTATTGCTGACGTACTTTTGCCCGCATGCATTGTAGTAAGTAGATATATAAAGCGAGCGCTTGGCTTCGTTCGCCGCCTTCGTCCATGCATGCGCGCGCTGCGCCTCGTAATTTGTTTGGTGGTTATGGAAGTAATGTGTGATCGTTTAACGTAGCGCGTTTGCATTTCGAGTTCATCAGGTGACAATTCAGGATTTATTGCGCTCGTTCCAACTTTTCAGCCCGTTCATAAGTGACGTATTTGTACTCAATGGAGCAACACCGCGCACAAGTGCTTGCATCTTTCGGAGAGGCCTGCTACGCATGAACACGTACCTGCCTTCTTCAACTTCAGGCTCGCTGAAAAGGCTCTTTATCCTTTAAAAAATCTGATGCGTGTCTCCGAACAAGTGCCACGTCTGAACGCACAGCGCAATTATTTCCGCTGTTTCGCCGCTCAAATCTATAAGACCGATTAATATCAGATGTTCGGCAGCAAGAACCCTTTCGCATTCGACGAAGCATCGTGATTCGAACCCGCAATCAAGAAACTTTAGCACAGCGCAAAGTGGAAGCGCGGCCGTGACCCTGGATATAGAAGCCATCTTTGTTTTTCTCAGCAATGTTGCCAGATGAACCACTTTTTCTGGAGTTGCGAATAGGCCTAGCCGCAGGCCGACGCCGTGGCCGTAGTCGTTCGCCCTCAGTCGTGCGCTCGCCACAAAGTGCTCATTTTAAATGCGAAGCATTTCTTAGCGAACTTCGGCGAGTTTGAGCGTATCTATCTATCTATCATGCAATCATGCGCGGCATGATTTACTTGCCACGGTCTTGGTGCTCTCCTGGCCGTTTCGCTAATGGGACGTGCGCGAAAATTGGTATGGCACAACATGACTGCCTGACGAACATAAATGACAGGCCATAACATGAAAATCGCGACATGAATGTCATGAGCGACATGATTTACATGCCCCGCATTTCGTTAATGGGATGCATACGAAAATTGGCATGCCATAACATGACTGCATGAAGAACATAAATGACAGGTCATAACATGAGCATCATGACATGCATGCCATGGGCAGCGTGATTTACATGCCACAGTCCTGGCGCTATACTGCCGTTTCGTTAATGGGACGCCTACGAAAATTGGTATGGCACAAGAGTGCATGATGATCACAAATGACAGGTCATAACGTGAAAATCGTGACATTCATATCATAAGCGGCATGATTTACATGCCACGTGTTTCGTTAATGGGATGTATACCAAAATTGCTACGGCACAATACGACTTCGTGACGAGCGTAAATGACAGGCCATAACATCAGAATCATGACATGCGTGCGTGAGCGGCATGGTTTACATGCCAGTCTTGATGTTCTTGCGGCCGTTTCGTTAACTTCATATGTACCAAACTTGGAAACAATGAAAATCCATTTTACGTTCCTGATGCGTGCTTCGCATTTCCTTGATTCCCAGTGCACGTGGGATCTGCCAATTTTTTGGCAACACGATTAACATCCCTGCTCATATGTCGTGCATTAACACATGCAATTAGTTTTCGCGAAGCCTAGATGTGAAGTGGAATAGTAGGAACGAAGCGAGGCGCTTCGGTGAAACGACCCCCTACGATGTTTACCGTCGAACCGCGACCGATTACGATCTCTCGAGTGCAAGCGGGGGCTACACTGAAGATTGGCCCACTGTAAGCATAACATTACTCAATTGAGGTTTATTGCGTGTCTGAAACAAATCATAATTAATATTTTCTAAGCGGTTCCGGGAAAGCACCGCCGATACGACTGCCGGATCACGTCAACGGACGTCGCAATGGATTCAGAATCGGACCGTACCCACCCCCTCTTCGTATTCTCGATTTTGGGAAAGTAATGGAAGATGTGCGTATGCTTTTTTGTGTTGTTTTAGGATCCAGCAACACAACACGTCAGTCAGCAAGGCTTCGACCGGATCCGAGTCGCATCTTGCAATAGCACTGCAGCGGTTACCTCCAGAAGCACTGAGTTGCTGGTGCGCCGATCGATTTATGCGCCTTTCTCGGCGGCAAGTCTAAGCAGCCGAGCTACAAAACCAGCTATCTGGTTATGTCCGCCTGCGCGGAAGCGGCCTGTAGCTTCACATCTGCAGTCTCATCAGCGCCCAATTAACCGCATGCAGTGCTATTGCAACATGCGACTCGAATTCGGTCGAAGCCCGTCGTCGTCGTAGAGAAAAACTACACCAAGATATCTCGTTGGTATTTTGCGGTTCCGTTCAAGCACAGGCGATTTCCCACTTTAGCAGATGTAGCTGCTCATCTATCCAGGATTGCATGTGGACACTAAATGTAACACAGCGCAACGTTTCTACCTTACATTAATTGAAGTTGCGGTTAGTATCGCGAGAAAATGGTGTGCAAACACAAACTTCCAAAGACTCGTTGCTACCATCTTTTCTCCGGTTCAGCAACCGGCTCTGGTAGCGGCGCGAACGTGCGGTGCATAGTAGAGCCTACATGACAGCGGCTCACAAAAGAGCGGTCATGCGGGTTCCTAGCTAGTGCATAGGTTTCACATGATTATATGCTTCATAAAAGCGCTGCACCTGCCATGCAGGATCAAAAGGCACGTTCACGCATTGGTACTATTCGTGAGAACATGCACACGAAGAAACAATGAGTGGCTCTCGGCCAAATAAGAATTCCTGATGGTTTACATGCCAAAACCAAATGTCATACGAGGCGCGCCCCGTAGTGGACGGCTCCGGAAAATTCTACTTGGAGTTCTTTGATACACAGTGCACGGGTTCTAGAACGTCGGCTCCATCTAATTGCGATCCGCCTCGGCCGGGGGTGCGCGTCGAATCCGCATGCCTTTCGGGTCAGCAGTCGATCCTAGCGAAATGCCTTCGCACGCCGTCCAAGCGCTTAAAGGAGTACTGACACGAATTTTTGACATTCTCGTATTGTTGCTGTAAGTGAAAGCACTGGCGTGGAGACGCCAAAATAATAATCATGGTGCCTCGCAACGCAATGAATGTATTTTTAAACGGCTCTCTTAAAAGCCCACTTTCGGTTTCGATTTTGAGGGGGCGGTCTCCTAGTGACGTGTCAACATAGTCGGACGTACGTCTGAGTCACGTAGGGACAGCAATTCGTGATAGCGTCACTGCAACTCTGTCGTCTGTGGTTAGTTACACGTGGGGCACGCAAACAACGACAATTTCACGGTCGTCCAGCGACTCTGACAGCGATTTCAGCGTTATTGAGGGACTGTGCTCATACGTCATCGCAGTGTCCACTGCGCTGGAGCTGGCTTGCAGTGCTGTTCGACGAAAACTTTAAAACAAAACTAAAATACTTTGTACGTGTTTCCTAGCTTCCGTCTGCGGAGGGCGTTAACAAGACATGACTAGAAAACGAAAACTGTATATGTTTCACCGTCGCAAAATCGTGTCAGTACCCCTGTAAAGGGCATCGACTCGTCACTACAGTACTTTTGTTTGTTTTTGCTTGTTCATCGGCAACCAAATATTGCCATATGCGCATTATTACGAACGAAACAAGGAACACAGAAAAGCGCGTAAGCGGTCATCCGTACGTCAACTCAGTCGGCTTGTACCTAGCAATGGCGGACAGGGCCGCTGAAGCCGCCGTAAGTGACGCGCGTGCAAACTATGTACGGCGGGGCGAGGGTACAGTGCCTAGAAATATACTGACTAGCACGGAGGAAGGAAAACTGAGGAGAGGCCGTGACGTCACTTTTTGTGAAGCCAGCGTTAGAGCCTTCGAGATCGGCAATGTACCGATTTCAGCCATGTCAACGGGGCGCGGCGCAGCAAGCATCTATTTGTCGTACATCCCACCTTTTGTTATCAGCTTCTAGGTACCTAGGGACAGAATGTATAGGGATTTTCGACAGTAGCGCCGTCACTTGTTGGCGAGTTTTTTTGCATGCCGCTTAAACCGACCGAACCACCGAGTCAGGTGGTCAGGTGTTCTCTGACCAAGTACCGAGACCGAGCGACCGAGAAGACACGCGGCCGTGCCGCCGTGCCATGGAGCGTGCCATAGGTCGGCGCACTCACTCATGAGTGCACTCACTCGCACTCATTTCATAGACGTGAGTGCGAGTGCGAGTGAGTGCCAATGAGTGTGAGTGGAAGTGAGTGCGAGTGCGAGTGAGTGCAAGTGAGTGTGAGTGGAGGTGAGTGCGAGTGCGAGTGAGTGCCAATGAGTGTGAGTGGAAGTGAGTGCGAGTGCGAGTGAGTGCCAATGAGTGTGAGTGGAAGTGAGTGCGAGTGCGAGTGAGTGCGAGTGAGTGTGAGTGGAGGTGAGTGCGAGTGCGAGTGAGTGCCTTTGAGTGTGAGTGGAAGCGAGTGCGAGTGAGTGCAAGTGAGTGTGAGTGGAGGTGAGTGCGAGTGCGAGTGAGTGCCAGTGAGTGTGAGTGGAAGTGAGTGCGAGTGAGTGCAAGTGAGTGTGAGTGGAGGTGAGTGTGAGTGCGAGTGAGTGCCAGTGAGTGTGAGTGGAAGTGAGTGCGAGTGAGCGCCAGTGAGTGTGAGTGGAGGTGAGTGCGAGTGAGTGCAAGTGAGTGGAAGTGAGTGCGAGTGCGAGTGAGTGCCAGTGTGTGTGAGTGGAAGTGAGTGCGAGTGAGTGTAAGTGAGTGTGAGTGCGAGTGAGTGCAAGTGAGTGTGAGTGGAGGTGAGTGCGAGTGCGAGTGAGTGCCAATGAGTGTGAGTGGAAGTGAGTGCGAGTGCGAGTGAGTGCCAATGAGTGTGAGTGGAAGTGAGTGCGAGTGCGAGTGAGTGCAAGTGAGTGTGAGTGGAGGTGAGTGCGAGTGCGAGTGAGTGCCTTTGAGTGTGAGTGGAAGCGAGTGCGAGTGAGTGCAAGTGAGTGTGAGTGGAGGTGAGTGCGAGTGCGAGTGAGTGCTTGTAAGTGTGAGTGCAAGTGAGTGCGAGTGCGAGTGAGTGCCAGTGAGTGTGAGTGGAAGTGAGTGCGAGTGAGTGCAAGTGAGTGTGAGTGGAGGTGAGTGTGAGTGAGTGCCAGTGAGTGTGAGTGGAAGTGAGTGCGAGTGAGCGCCAGTGAGTGTGAGTGGAGGTGAGTGCGAGTGCGAGTGAGTGCAAGTGAGTGTGAGTGGAAGTGAGTGCGAGTGCGAGAGAGTGCAAGTGAGTGGAAGTGAGTGCGAGTGCGAGTGAGTGCCAGTGTGTGTGAGTGGAAATGAGTGCGAGTGAGTGTAAGTGAGTGTGAGTGCGAGTGAGTGCCAGTGAGTGTGAGTGCCAATGAGTGTGAGCGGTATGTATGTACGTATGTATGTATGTATGTATGTATGTATGTATGTATGTATATATGTATGTATGTATGTATGTATGTATCCGTGGCCGTCTCGTTAATGGATTGTATACGAAAATCGCTATGCCATATGACTGCATGACGAATAAAATGACAGGTCATTATATGAAAATCATGACATGCATGATTTACATGAAACGGTCTTGGTGCTCTCCTGGGCCGTTTCGTTAATGGGATGTATACGAAAATCAGTATGGCACAACATGACTGCATGACGAACATAAATGACAGATCATAATATGAAAATCATGACATGTATGGCATTAGCGGCTTGATTTACATGCCACGGTCTTGGTACTCTCCTGCCCAGCTAGCATACAAAGGATTTATGACGACTTCGAAACGGATATCCGAGACGTTAACGTTGCAGACGGCACGCGTAAGAAGCCTTAGTCCTGGATGCGTCGTATATCATCTGATGTCCGGCTCGTTGCACATGCGTCTTCAAAAAGCTGGTCTTTTCGACGGCTTCGAGGAGACTCCAATAATCCCATTTTCCGGGATTTCTGAATCCGTTCAAAGACTTGCACGTGCGTCATCAAAAAGCTGTTCCTGGAATGTTAGCCGTAATCTGAAAAAGAAGCAGGAATCGTGCTCGGGAACTGGGCGCGCCCACCAATATTTTGGTCTGGTTGCCACCCTCAGAATATATAAATGATAATCTGACCTCAGAGCTAACGTCTTAGGGGTTCAAATGACGCCAAGGCATTTTTTGCACCCCTAAGGCATTAACTCTGTGGTTCTGAAGGTGTCAACGGGAAAATAATTTTGGGGGGCACCCACGATCCACGGACGTCGTCCCTGCCTTATGGTAGTAGCTTCGACCCGCTATGTTACCAGCTCCACCATAAGGTTTAAGGTGCTGCAGAGTGGGGGTTAGTGCCAGCCCACCTGAATACTTTCGTCCTAGGAAGAAGTGCTGATGTCGCACTTGCGTGGAACGTTTTTTTTCTGGTGGGTCAAAGCACTAGCATTGAGTGCAACAGAGCAATAGTGCAGTAAGGTAGGCACACAGTTGTCTGCAAAGGCTTCATCAGTCTTAGCATTTAGGTCACAATTAGTTGTCATGCATACAAAAATCAATATAGCTTGTACTTTGTATAGTATGAAGCAAATCTACCAAAAACAGTAGTGACATATGTTTCTACATTTAAGGACAGAAAGTTTCTTGGCAAGCGGCCGAACAAGGAGTCCCCACTGCCAATGATCATGACGTCAAGAACATTTTATTCAACATTTCATTGAGAAACTAACTTATGGTAGTTTAAAAAAAGAGAAATGTGAAAAAAATAAAACCATCAATATTCATAAGGAACTGCAGAAGAAATAATTTAAATATATCTGGAACTTATTAACGGCTAGAGGCTTACAGAAAGCGCACTAGTAACAATAATCAAAAGCCAAACGACAATGCATTTCTCAGCATGAGAGCAGCGCATCCTGTTGTATGAGCACAGACAGCATAGTGGATGAATGTGTGATAGCCGCTTTCAGTCATGTTATGCAGTATCTTCGCCACATAAAATCAATGAGTATGAACAAAGGAACTCAAATATGACCCAGGTATCAAAGTGAAAATTTGCCTAGGACATCAGCTGATGTAAAGAGGCAAGCTTGAAAAGACTACCAAAAGCATCAATCAAGTGACAATGAATACTGACCAAAGTGACCTTCAAAGAAAATGTCGCATGAAATATTAACATAATCGTTATAATGAACGACATCACAATGCAGTGCATAATCTGTCACAGCGAGCAACGTTACATCGAAGCAACCTCAGTTTCATAATGAAGCTACATACTCGCGTACTTGAAGTCCAATACACTGGAGACAGGTAGAGAGGGTGGCCTGATCTAGTACGCCCCTGCCTTCTACTCTACTTCGGGGACAACGCAACAGGGGAAGAAGAGTGATGAAGCATGAGGATGGGGATAAGAATGAGTGATCCGTACATACATAAGACATGACTGCTTGCGCAAAGGGGACATGGACGCCAGTAATCATATTTCATTACGCTTGATACGAACTAGCCCAACTTATGGCAGCTAATCACTTCTGCAAAAAAATGTGCTGTGACGCGGAAAATGTCGACCCGGCTCTATTGACATAAACACTGGCAATAGTCAAACCCCAGCACGGGTAACTGGGACCTCGCCTCTACTTGAAACGTGACAGGGGCCGCCATTAGTCGGACGAATATGCTGTGCAGGGAAATGCACTCGAAGATTATGATAAAGGTCTAATAGTCGCATAATGAAAAGAAGCCACTTTAGTTGCATCTAAGTTTAATAGTCGCTTTTCATAATCTGCACCTTTGCGCAGTAGTACCGAACGTCTAGCATCCAGTCCATTTCTATTGAAAAAATGACCTTGTAGCATTAGGTAATTCGGTATGGTCCCCTTTTTCGGGTGAAATACAGCTTTCATCTATTGCTTGTACTCCCATATCAGCCAGCCTAGTGGCCGCCGTCTGCTGCTGTGGCACGAATGGGGGACAGTCGCGAAATACTATGTGTTCTATTCTCTGATACATTAGACAGCGCTCACAGTTCGAGATGTACGCGCGACTGAAGAGGCGCGCGTACATCTCGAACTAGGTCGAGTTAGGTCGGCGACCAGGTGAAACCTGCGCAGTGTACTGGCACCGCTGCCGTTTATTCTACCCAGGAGGAAAAACTCGTGTCACTCTATTTGCCGCAGATGCCTGATAGGTCGGCGCACTCACTCATGAGTGCACTCACTCGCACTCACTCGCACTCATTTCATAGACGTGAGTGCGAGTGCGAGTGAGTGCCAATGAGTGTGAGTGGAAGTGAGTGCGAGTGCGAGTGAGTGCAAGTGAGTGTGAGTGGAGGTGAGTGCGAGTGAGTGCCAGTGATTGTGAGTGGAAGTGAGTGCGAGTGCGAGTGAGTGCCAGTGAGTGTGAGTGGAAGTGAGTGCGAGTGAGTGCAAGTGAGTGTGAGTGGAGGTGAGTGCGAGTGCGAGTGAGTGCCAATGAGTGTGAGTGGAAGTGAGTGCGAGTGCGAGTGAGTGCAAGTGAGTGCGAGTGGAGGTGAGTGCGAGTGCGAGTGAGTGCAAGTTAGTGTGAGTGGAGGTGAGTGCGAGTGCGAGTGAGTGCCAGTGAGTGTGAGTGGAAGTGAGTGCGAGTGCGAGTGAGTGCCAGTGAGTGTGAGTGGAGGTGAGTGCGAGTGCGAGTGAGTGCTTGTGAGTGTGAGTGGAAGTGAGTGCCAGTGAGTGTGAGTGGAGGTGAGTGCGAGTGAGTGCAAGTTAGTGTGAGTGGAGGTGAGTGCGAGTGAGTGCGGATGCTGGAAAAATTTGGGTGAGTGAGTGTGAGTGAGTGTTCCCCTACACTGCCGACCTATGGAGCGTGCACATGTCGGAACACGGCTCCAGTGCTTGTGCGTTTCGTCAACGCAGTCCGGTGCCCCGTAGCGAGTTCGCCTTATCTATGAACATCGAGGGCGAAGATTGTGATGTGCTGCCTTTCCACGTAACTCTAGCCGAGTTAGGGCCCGTGCCGATCCCATGCCTATCGCTCGTGTCTAGAGCGGCTGTGCTGACCGCGCGTCGTGCAGCTTCATTGGGGCTCTGACAGCCTAGGTAGCGAGCTTTGGTTACCCTTGCCTACTTTGCCGTGGCCACCTTTGACAGATCGACGACTTCGTACGACACGTAAGTAATAATCCCCGTTATTCGGAGCTTTGCGCTGTTACGTGCTGTCGCATGTAATAGCCAGAATTTTCATTTGTGACACCTGCAGTAGATAAGTAATTGCATGCAAAATTTACATTTGTGGGACGAACTTGACGAGAGCTACATACATATTGAATTCAGTTGCACGTTGAGTCTTTCATGTATGTGCCCCTTTTGTAAATGTAGTTTTCATCATGCAGTTTTTGCTCTTTGTCCCACAAATGTTGCATCGACTAGCCCAACGATTCATGCTCCTACATGCAAGAGTGGCCCGACAAATTGGAATCCTTGTTGCAGAAGATTGCATTTTCAGCACACATACCACTGCATGCTTGTTTTGGGGGCATTGTAAATCAGGCTGCAAATTCTGTTAATGGTAAATGTAGCTCTGTGCTTCTCTTTATTTCAGGATTTCCCATATAGAGAGACAAAATGGAAGGGCAGACCCAACGGGCAGCAGTTGTACAGCTTCAAGAAAGTGGCAATGTACACCAGGGGCTGTTAATCGTCTTTATTACCAGCACTTTGGAAAATATATGCTCCCGTTATCATTGGTAGTGGTGAAAGAAGAGGCGCCTTCAAAATAAGCCATTGCTGCAAGAGAGAAAGGTGGCAGGGTTTGAGTGACATTTGTACCAAAGTTCATGGTGATGGCTGCTGTTAATTTCCTTCATTTATATTTCATACCACTTCTGGCTACAGCACAGCACTCTGTTTGCGAACACTGGTTAAACATGTACTGCTGCACCTACTAACTCATCTATCAGCATTACCATGAAACCCGAGACTTTCTTCACATGTGGCAGTGCCCTTCCAAAGTGACACAGCGTGTGTTAAAACGCACTTGCTCAAAACGACACCGTAGTTTCTAGTTGTGTACAGGGGTATAACAGTTAGTACAATCTGCATGTATCCACTGTACCTTGAAAATCTTAAAGCATATGTGCCGTTGCTGTCCAAGGATGTCAATAAGAGTTTGATTTGTCTTTGCCAGCCATTCAGTCTTATTTAATGACTGTCTTCAAAAGTTTGTGCTAGTTGTATTGCCAGCATATGAGCAGCGAATTGCCCCATAGTCATGCTGTCTCCCTCTGCTCGTATCAGGAGCGAGCAGGAAACATTACGTGAGCCGTCCTCCACTTTTTGTCATTATCTGTGACTAGTACTGCAGTGTGTTGGAAAAGATACTGCAGAAGTGGGGGGACCTTGCGGGTAGAAATGAGCAATGGCTTTAAATATTACCACAACTATATTGCCATGCACGTGTACAGGGCCTTGCTCATATTAAAGCAATACGGATATTATAGCCATACGAAAAGACAAAGGTGTTGACATGGCCATGGTGGAATCACACTAATGCAGTTAAATGCAACAGAGGATTAAATTTGTGCATGAGACCTTGCAAATACTGGATAATTGATAAGATGGTTTTGGACAATGTGTGTGGCATGAAGTAATACCAGTGCCTTGAGTGTGATAATCTAATAAATCGGTAGAGAATACCAGACAGCAACCAAAATGCAACATCTTTACCATTTTCTCAATGAGCCCCTCAACAGGCCTGGCCATTTTGAGGTGACAGGTACATGGCACATTAGTGTTCATATCTGCCTAGAACTCCATCGTTACATGCTGTGGAAGGTGCTCAAATTCCAGAGTGAGTGCTGTTTACCCTCCCCTTGCAAGCGTCATGCACCAAATGGTGGACGATGATGCCACGCACCGTGTCACCACAGTGCGCCTGTGTCGCTACAAACCGTCACACTTGTTCAGATCATGCAGTGGCTGCTCGAATCAGTTGGGAGGCACCTGGCTTCTTGGAGAGGATGACCAACTGTGGGCACAGTAGCAAGCACACTTCGTCTTTTTTTTCCCTTGCTTCGCCACACAGCATTGCCACGTGTCGTATTGACGTGATTCGCCTCCCAATATCCTGGTGTAGTGCCGCATCAAACATTTTTACCTCTGATAATAATGATCCAATTTAAAAAGCTTTTGCAGTAGGTACCCCCCCCCCCCCTTCTTCCTCTTCCTCCCCCCCAATGGGGCACGTAAGAAACCCCAGCGTACAAACTGAAATGTGCCGTGCAAACTAAAAAGATGTGTTCTGCTGCATCGTCAGTGCATATACGTGTTGCAATATTCCTGTACCACTTGAGTTTTTTTCAAGGAATGGCTTCGCTGTTATTTCATGCATCCAGACTTCCTGTCATCTGCACGATTACATTTTATAAAACCTAGCCCTGAAAGGCTCCTACTTGCAATTGCTAAGCTTTTTCACAAATTGCCCGACTTCATATGGAAGCCTTACTGCCCTGTGAAGCATTGCCACCCTACACTGCAAGGAAGCCCATGGTAGAAGCAAATATGGATATAACACGGAAAGTGATGAGACTGTGTTCTGCTCAGCGAACGCACATTTGCTACTTCTGTGCACAAAAGCCGAAATTTGGCCACACCATGAGATGTCACAACTTTCAAGTTGTGCTTTCCAACACTGGCACTGTGGCAAAGCCAGAAGTAACGTTTCGTCTTATATTTAATGCCATTGTGCTAGGGCACAGCATAGGTAGTGGTCTGGTATTTCTTGTGACAAAGTATTACTAACTACTCCTTCGCACACAAGTATATGTGTATTTGTTTTAAGCTAGCAATGCATGGTCGTTTGTAGTTACACAAGTTTTATTCTCTCAGTGCCAGTGCTAGAGAGTTAATGTACTTCACTACAGCATTTATTTTCAACTTGACAGAGCGATGACTCATTGAAGATGTACTTTTCTTTCAGAGATGGCATAATTTGCAGGGACCTTTTTCCAGGTGGCAAGAGAGTTGAATATTCTTATGGAGACCCCACATGAGGACTCCGGATGAAGGTTCACCATGCCACTGTACAGGACACACCTGCAATGTTCTCTCAAAGTGTTGGGCAAAGAATATCTTGCAATGATACTCACAAGCCTTAGTCTGGCTGGCTTTTCTGAAACAGGAAATTAAACGTCATTATTTACAGCATACAATGATTCGTGATATTCTACTTGATCACAGGCGTCCTGAACCTTAAAAGAGGCTTCAACATGCTTATCCAAGCACGGCTGACATGTTCCAGCTGGAACACAACAGAATGTAGCGGCAGTGATCTCTCAACCATGAAGTGCTCCATTTTGCTGAGCACTGATCCATTAACCCTACGTTATGCCGGCTGATTATTTACTGCGCAAGCTGATATGGGCACGTTACAAGGGCTGAACAAGGTAACAACAATGTCTGCTGTCCCTGCGTTTGTCATTAACAGCCATTGCTTACAATGATAAACTGCATGCCTGTGCAGATTTGAACCCAGCCGAATAGGTGCAGTCCACACATGGGACAACTTAGGACAACTTGATTTGTGTCTTTTGAAAAATTTGGCATTGTGTAAACATGAAACAACTAGCCCAAGCATCGGCCCTAGCAATTTCCAAGGAAATTAAAGATGGCTGCACAATTTTTTAAAAACATTTTCACCACGTTCCTCGCAGCTTGCTCTGAGCAAAGTGCCAATAACACCACCTCTAGGCATGCACCTTTGAACAACTATCGGCAAGGCACTGCATTCTGCATGGTAACCGTGCTGTGTCACAAAGTTGCAAAGCATGTTGTAATCCTGTTTTCAGGTAACACAGAAAGAACGTTTGCTCACAAAAAAGCAAGCAGTTTGTCGTGTTGTTCTTGTAGATGGTGAACCCAGGACCACTGTCTGGCCAACTAAAAGTTCGTTATATAAGCAGCTTTGAGTGCGTCAATAGGAGTGCAATGCCAGGCATGCTCAGGAAACCACAGGCCTCCGGACTGCGGGCTCACTGGTCGCTTGAGCTAACCTTCGTTCATTCCTGCCGGTAATGTCATTCATAACCACGTCCTTATCCTGCTCCACAACGACTCGCAGTGATTTTGCTCAAGCCCAATTTGCGAGAAATTACTCCTTCTGGTTGATCAGCCGGCACCAGTGGGAAGTCTCGCTCAGACAGAACCGAATGCTAAATCAGTAGCTATTGATATACACGCTAACCATGCCGACCGGTCGTGCTTAAACACCTAGCACAACAGAACGAGAGGCACACACACGATCGCTACACTCGCAGCTAATTTCTCCCCAGCTATCGTCAGTGTGCCTCAACACCAGGCTCCGCAGTCGCAATAGAATGATAGCATGGCTGATGTCAAGTGCTCTCGCTCGTACAGGGCAAAGATCCAAATAAAGAGTGAACATTACTTACGTGTTGTGGCAAGGTGGCACATCGCAAGTCGCTACGGGCAAGCATTTCGCATACTACGTGGCCAAATGCCGATAAAGCTGAACGACGCGCGATCGGCATCGGTCGCCGTACAAAGAGCAACCCGTCGTCAGCGACTGACGGCAAGCTTACAGCAGAAGCGGCACATGGACGACGTGGGCAACGTGGGCGTTGACAAGCGCGCAAGAGAAATTCTAGTACGCTAAAGCGCCGCCAACAAGTGACGGCGCCACTGTCGAAAATCCCTAGACATTCTGTCCCTAGGTACCTAGAAGCTCATAACAAAAGGTGGGATGTACGACAAATAGATGCTTGCCGCGCACATGGCAACAAGGCCGCCATTTTTCCCCGTAGTAATGGCCGCTAATGCGTCGCTTCCT
>CM023482.1:25196100-25227348 GCA_013339685.2 Hyalomma asiaticum
GGTGCTGTAACGAAATGGCGTCAACTCTTGGAGGTAGTAGAATAATTCCGTCAAGAATTTCATTAACTATCAATAAGTTAATTGCCGTCAACTAGAACTCTTCTTAAATATTTGTTAAATCGCTTAGATGTCGATGATAAAGTTGCAGGCCGGCTGAAATAGCTCTAAATCAATCACGTGTGTCATGATCAAATTTGTGACGTTTTTATTTATTTCTTTGAGAAAAGAACAAAACCACGCGAAGTAAGTACGTGAAACACGAAATAAGTGCCCGCTCACACGCCGCTGCTCAGCGCTCCCAAGCGATACTTGGGAGAAACATACATCGCTGCATGACGCAAGGCAGCCCCAGGCTTACGCTTACCTGACTGCCAGATAGGTCGTGAACATGGGAAAAGCCTGTCCGCCGCGACGAAAGACGCATGTGGCCGTGTTTCCATCAAATGTCACTCATCATTGCTTGGGAATAGGCGCGTAAGCGCTTATCTGTTTCATAAATCACGTATTCCACTAGCTTTCGTTTCTTCCTAAACAAAAAAAAAATAACGACCACGTAAACTTTAGCACGCAAGAAATTACTGATTCATGGGTTAACAGAGGCAGCCTACGACTTTATAATTGACATATTAGGGATTAAAGGAACGTCGAAACAGCTATCTGATTAAGAGCAAATACTTATTTATTAAGTAGTGGTGGAAAAAAACTGATTGCAAGTACACATGGACGCTGCAAGTGTGCAGTTCAGACTATCTTTCTAATGCTCCTGGCTCATTCGTTTACCTGCGACACCGTGTATAGTGCGCCCTGGTTTACTCATGTGGGTGGAAAATGGGAATGGAGTAATACGAAAAATTTTATCCAAATTTCCATTTACACATAGTCTTTCGTGTAAGATGTAAGAAATTGGCCCACTGGCATTACGTTCGGCTTTCTCTTCTCTTTGCCGCTAGCAAGTGATGTTCAATTTGAAGCTGAGGATAAATATGCCAGGTGTCCTTATAGTAGATAGTGATGCGCGGGACTAAAATGCCAGGCAATAAATTTCCACTAGAACCTCATTAGTCGCGCTTAAATAGAGTGGCGTGGCACGCAGCGCACTTAAGCAATAGCTTATGTATCCATATTTAAACCTTTTAGCGCGCACAAATGGCTGAATAGCTTATGGCTTTATGAATCTTGAAAGTATACGAGCTGTTAAACCCATGCTCATATTCGTGTGGTTTCGCAGTAACCACGCACGTTATGTACATTTCCTTGTATTTGGCAATTTTAACGCATCATTTCACACCGTTTTGTTAATTACAAAGTTCACGCAAAAACTTAGCGAGCAGCTTCGTCTTAGCAGATTCTAATGGCGTTGCGTAGATGTGAAGTTTCCGCACCCTTCCGAGGGCACCCGGCGTGGGGCTTAGCAGCTACGTGTTGGATCGCAGGATAGAATCTCGACCACGGGGGCTTCATTTCGATAGAAGCAAAATGTAAAAGAACCCCTGTGGGCTTAGGTTTAGTTGCACGTTTCAAAACCCCACGTTGTCAAAGCATCCCTGCGGGGTTTACCACATAATCGCGCATGGTTTTGACACGTTAAACACCATCAGTCGCTACCATTATTACATTTTTGGGCTCTATGCGACTAAAACACGGAAACTGCACGCTAGCATGCACTCGGAACGCGATTGGAGCTTCTATCCTGTAAGCAAAGTGATTGGTTGACGGTTTAATACTGCCCAATGTTTATGACTGACGAGCTTGTCGTTTTTGCAGGTCTCCTGTGCCGGGCGGATGAGGACCCGCTAGGTCTTCGGACCCTCAGCAAACCAATGAACGACCTTCTAAGCCGGGCACAGGGAAACGACATAACCGACATGTTCTCGCTAAAAGCTGGACAGAAATTGATGAGCCACTGAGCGGAAACGACAAGGAGAGCACGTCTACACCGGAAGAGGACTCTCCCAGCGAATCTGAATAGGGAAAACTTTGGTTCTATTACTGTCCGTGAAAAATGTGGTCGCCAAGAGCGCTAATAAAGTTGGCAGTGCCTTTCTGTGAAGTTAAGGTTCATCCGCTTAATTAGTACACAAATTTCTACACTTTCTTAACCACCGATGGAAACATTGCCCCGCCATGGTGGTCTAGTGGTTATGCTACTCGGCTGCTGATCCGAGGGTCGCGGGATCGAATCCCGGCAGCGGCGGCTGCATTTCGATGGAGGCGAATTGTTGAGGCCCGTGTGCTGTGCGATGTCAGTGCACGCTAAAGAACCCAAAGTGGTCAAAATTTTCGGAGCCCTCCACTACGGCGTCTCACAGCTGGTTTTGGGACGTGAAACCCCAGAAATCAATCAACCAATCGAAACATTGTACAATCCCGGCCCTGGCGGATGCATTTCGATGGAGGCGAAGTGTTGAGGCCCGTGTACTGTGCGATGTCAGTGCACGTTAAAGAACCTCAGGTGGTCGAAATTTCCGGACACCTGCACTGCGGCGTCTCTCATAATCACAGCTGGTTTTGGGACGTTAAACCCCACAAAATCAGTCAATCAAACATTGTACAAAGTTCCAGGCAGAACAAGTTTAGGCTATTGGTTACCCATGCATATGCGAGAACACTGTGGTACCCAGACTGAAAAAAATAAAGTGCTGCTATAACATTGAATAACCTACAAGGCGGTCGCTGCATTATATAGCCAACACAGCTGTCATAATTCAGCCAAAGGTAGCTTTCATTTCGCCAGCTTATGGCGGCGATAGCCGACGTTTAGCACGCCGCGTAGTGGACGGCTCCAGAGTATAGGTTTTTGGGCAGTTCGGGTTCTTCAACGTGCACCTAAATCTAAGTATACGGGTGTGTTCTGCATTTAGCCTCCATCGAGAGGCGTGGCCGGGCCCGTGTTCAAATTGACAGGTTATCATTCTATAAAGATCTTGCTTGATAAAAGCACAATAAAGTGAACGAAGTACACATGATGTATGTCACCACTATACCCGTGAAAATAGCGGCTGCAATCAGACAACATGAGTTCACACGTTCCAAAAGCACGCCGTAGAGTGAAGGAAGAGGAATCGACGTTCGCTGCGCGGAGTTGTTTAATGTTTAACCAAGAAATCAAAGTACGCGAGTGTTCATCACCCGTGTATTTTGATTTTCTAGAACGTTAAAGTACACGGGAACCTTTACTTGCCACGATTCCACGCAGGGTTGATTGCGCGTATTTTATATAAAAAAATAATCATTGCCCTAATTTCTTTTCTGATTTGGTTCATAGCTGTACCCTTCAAGATTGCTTTGAGCTTTTGAAAGGGGGCCTGACGATTCAATTTTTCGAGCCCAAACCAGAAATATCTCGTTGATAAACTGGAGCGATATGCAAAGGTTGGCGGTACGGTTTGCCTTTCCAGATTACTCAAGAGAGAGCAGCTCTATAGCCACCTCATGTCCAAAGCTAATCTATTAACACTAGGCCACCGCACAGACACATTGAAGTTAAAAATTATGTATCAGCTCTATTATGGCCACTTAAGTTAAACCACCCACCGCACCTTCACTGCCTCACCCCACATTCCACTCGCAGCAAAATGCTAAGACAATCGGCAGTCATATAAGCTCACATAAATATTTGCTAATTCCAGGAACCACCGACTAATGGAATAAATTCACCCGAAAGTGCAGTTTCCTCTGCTTCGAAAGATTCCTGTGTTAATAATACTTCAAAGATCAGCTTTCGTATGTAGCGTGTCCGGAACGCATTCTTTAATTATTTTTCGAGCTTGTTGTTCATCTCTGATTGGCCCCGACTACGGCCTACCGAACACATGTATAAATTAATTGAATTGGAATTACGGTCGCATGCTTGAGAACGCGTGAAACGTGAATATTATCTATACAGAAAAGCTTTAGTAATCGAAAAATTTAGATAAATGTAGTACACAGCTTCCAGCACCAGCGGCGCATTCCTGTACTAACACGGCAGGGCAGAGATACCCGAAAAGGCATTCCGGAATACAGATCTCGAAATACACGGTTCGGAAGCCTAAAATAGATACTGGGATACATTTGTAATAGACGTAGCAGGATATTTCAGAGATACTTTTGCAAAAAGACGAAATAAGTATTCCAGAATACAGATACAGCAATACTGATACTGAAATACCTTTTTCTATGTCGGGGATGTTCATACTCCGCAAATACATTTATTAAGTGCAGCATAACATTTAAAATTTTGCAGCGCATTGTGACTTGCAATTTATTCATTATTTTATGACAGTACTTTGAGTGCCATTAAGTCATTACAAAGGTAGCTTACACTGTACATAATTATTAATAAGAACATATGTACAGATATCAGTTACAATAAAAAAATTATACTGTATCACAGCAACAGTAACACACATTGTACACCGTAATCGACATATCTGGCAGCAAGTATTACCTATATGCTAGGAATAGCATAGCTCAAGCGAAGCGCTGGAATAACTAACGAACTAATTGAGAAAAAGTGTACTGCAGTTATTGTTTTGTTGAAAGTTCGGCGCGTTAATTACACTGAAGCAGCAGGAGCTTCTCATATAGGCCGTCAGCTAGACATCGTCGATTGTCAAAACAAGACTCGCGAACGAGAAAAGACCCTCTACCGCTGCAGAGGAGCACAAATTCTTTGAGCACCGCAGCACCGAAGCACCGTGCTGCACGGCCTTCAGCGTTCGTCATTGCTCGGTCTTTTGATGTGTGCTTCGGTGATGCTTTGCCCGTCTTCGCCGTTCCCAAAACTGCAGAGCATGCGACACGAGTGCCGAACCGTGTCTACTCTACAACGAGACGCCACTAAATACAGTACGGCCAGCTCGGCCACGTGATGCCACACTGCCTGATTTCATTGTGGCTAGAGTGACTGGAAAAACTCTTTCTGCGGAGTTCGCAGTAAGGGCCGTTCCACGCGCTATCCGCACACCCGTCCCGCACGTGGCGGGACACCTGCCGCCTGCAAGCGGGGGATGAAAGAGCGGAACAGCATCGGAACGGCACCAAATTTCCGCGTGGAAACACGTCTCAGCTCATTCCCGAAAAACAAAAAAAAAGTAACGAGATACCCGTGTCTTGCATAGTATCGCGATACAGGCAATACATCGCAAAAGTATTTCACTACCGAGATACAAATACATTTTAACTGTATCTCGACACAGCAATACAGACACTCAAAAGTATCTCTAAAATACTATCGCGATACTGCCCAGCCCTGTGTACTAACCTGATGATGATAGTTGGTCAGTCGCACTCAAACTGTCAATAACAAAATAGATGGCGTACATTAAAAGTCGATATACAATGCTGCTCATGTATTTTTCTATATTAATCGAAAAAGGAGTGTTTTTGACGTTACCGTTAAAGAACGATGCGAATGATCTAAAACAAGGTTTCGTTTTCTCTGGGCTCTTGACCGCTCAATAAGTAGCGTGGAGTTTGTCTCCGAATAGTCGCGTGCAATTAACTTCACGTCCGCTTAGTCTCGTCGTGAAACTGCAATTAAGCATGAAAAGCATCAGAGCGCTGCCTTTCTGGCTTAGAACGTAAGCACCTGGAAGAGCTAATAGGTGAGTGCTGCGTCACAAGAACTTTGCTCGGAAGCGGGTGGTTCGGATTGGTCTAACGTAGTTCTGAACCCTTAGCCAATGTTTTAGTAATCATTTTCACGACAAACAATATTACGACACTGGGCTGCTTGCCTCGTAATTCCACAATTCAGATAAATTTAACATTCACCTTTAGTGCCCCTTTAAGGCACTTTGTGGCTCCTTTGCGCCCCGTTCCGTACAACCACCATGTATCAAGGCACGTTTGTTGGTCTGTCAGGGCCTCAGTGTACTGGCGTGATGCACCCGGAATGCCCGGTCATGTTTAGCTTGCTAAAGATTTCCTTATTCTTCTTATATGGTTTAGGAATGCTTTTACTCAAATATAGGTCTTATTAGGTCACATATTCTTAAAATTAGCTAGTATGAAAATTAACTTCCTAAGTTCATATTCTCGCACATTCTCATAGGCGACCTTTCCTTAATTGTCACAATAACGGCCTTGAGCCACATTAAAAGATGTCGCACGTATTTCGCAGTTTCATGTAAGACTCGTCGAGACAACCGAATGCCTGCGAAAACTCCCACGTGTTCATTAGCGGTACGTTGCAACGCAACTGGGGCGGTGAGTACAGCTTCTTGATGCCGTCAGGCAACCTGCTCTCTCGCGCCTTGTGCTCCGCCGAACACCACTTGTGGCAACTGCTGATGAAGAAGAGCTGATCGGCGAAGTAGACGCGCTCTCCGATCCTCTCCGCGCCCTGCGGTCCGAGCGTCTTGAAGGCTTCTAGCGCCTTGCGCATTCCGCCGGTGTCGGCGAAATTCTCCTCCCTGGCCGTGTCCCCGAAAGGAATGCCCGTGGCCGCCACGCTCACGTTATTGTACAGCTCGCGCAGGCACGCCAGCCGCGCCCTGAAGGACGAGCGGGATTGCTTGGACCACGCCTCGTCGCCGACGAACGCGGGATCAAAGCCGTGCGTGAACTCGTGGCCAATGATGTGTCCCAGGCTGCCGTAGTTCATGGGCGCCGGCGCGCGCTGGTCGAAGAAAGGCGCGAACAGCAAAGCCGGAGGAACGACGACGGAGTGGTGGGCGGGCACGTAGAAGGCGTTCGCGACAATCATGGGAACCTGGTACGGGACTGGCGGGAACGACGGGCGCGATGCTCCGAGCAACCTGTTGGCCAACATGGCTCGCGATCGCTCGACGGACAGCACCATCTCCGC
Organism: Hyalomma asiaticum; assembly: GCA_013339685.2. Classification (NCBI taxonomy): domain Eukaryota; kingdom Metazoa; phylum Arthropoda; class Arachnida; order Ixodida; family Ixodidae; genus Hyalomma; species Hyalomma asiaticum. The sequence continues at coordinate 25,202,894 of CM023482.1, forward strand.
GAAGGTCCCGCGGAGATCTGGCAGGTAAGAATAGTAGGAGTCCAGCTGCGCCAACGTTGACAGATTATCCGGTCGTGCGAGCAGCGTTCGGAAGCTCTCGATGTGCCGGAGACCTTGCAGTCGGGTGACATCGTCGGTCCAGCCGAGCTGAAGCCATCCGGTGTGGGTTGCGTTAAACACCCGTGAGGCGACGCTGCGCACTGCGGCCATTTTGTCTGGTGGAAAGAACCAGCGGGCCAGCATGTCCCCAGTTGCGTAAGAGAAGCGATCCGCCGCCACTGTGACGCATCCGCTTATCGACAGCAGGACAGCCCTGATGTGTCTGCCGTAATCGCTGAACTGTGTGCGAGCCAGTACTTTCGATGACGAAGGAGCTAAGTAACGGGCTAGCATAATAGCCGCGTAGCCTCGTAAAGTCTCCGAGTGCTGTCGTTCTAACAGCACGCGACCTATAAGACGCAGCTGTAGGCTTCTCGTCACTCCTATCTTGTCCTGTTGCGACAGCTTTTGGTCCCAAAGAAGCGCGCGGTTCACGGCATTCAGCAACAGTCGCCCGTGGAAGAACTCGCCCGCGTAGTCGTGCATGCTGCCGAAACGCACGTAAGAAAAGCCTGAACCGTGGTGGTCACCTAGCGCCGGCAGGAACACTGTGGCCGCCATGTTGTCCAGGGCCATCAGGCGCTCGATGACATGCGAGTCGGGTTCCCTGCGCCACCAGTGTGCACTGTACTTCAAGTTCTTGAAACACGCCAGTGGGAAAACAAAGAAAACTGGCGTTATTTATTCTGCTATTGCCAAAAGGCGCACCACCTCTTGCCTCTTGGCACCACCTCTTGCAAACTATGTTCCTTCTAGAAAGCCGTCCGTATTATTGCTGTATTCGGCTCGTGATATTTTCTGTGCAGCTGGGGAATCTGAGCACACTTTTCTTATTTATATTAACGTTCTATAAGAGATAAGACAAATATGAATGTTTACTAACGTAATACAGAGTACATAGGAAAGAAGACTGCTTAATAACAACAAAAAAAAAACTATTTTACTTCAGAAAGCAGCTACCACGTCAACCAAAAGTCGATGACCCAACGAACCCAATGATGTTTGCGGTGGTTTCATGTTGGACAATTTCTGCAACGACTTTTAAAGAAGTTATCCGTTAATGATTTTCCTTTAGTGGGCGATTGCGATGGTTTGTGCATGAAATATATATAAGAAAAAAAAGTCGAATGTAATGGCACCTACGCATTAGCAGCACCACAGCACAAAGTTGATTGGCATCGAGGGCCGCTACTGGAGAGACCAACACTGCTGTCGTTGTGACGTAGTAGACTACATCACGTGACTCGCCTTCGCTGCCGCCAGCGCAGGTCGCTGTATTTTTTTTTTTCAACCCTCCTACTTTGCTTCTTGCCTTTGAGCGTAACTTATACTGCTCGGTGACACAGTGCCGGACGACGCATTCGACTGAGTTTAACGTAATTCTCACGCGCACCCCAAAACGAACTGGCTTGCCTGTGGAAGTAGCCAAGCGCTCACCTTCGCGTGTGTAGCAAGCACTCCCGCGAAGTATACTTCCTGCACGGCGTTGGAGCATATATGTTTCACGAGGGCGGTTTGAACTTTCTTGGCATTACAATTTACGGCGCTTCTTCACACATGTAAAAGGACGACGTCTTGCTCGTGGAGCAGTGCCATCGCAAAACATGACGTGGCGTCTAGATATTGTTATCAGTCAAGATGTCATGCGCCGAGATACACGCGCGCTCATGGGGACTGAAGCTCCACTTGCAAGTGAAAAATCGCCTTCCCGCGATAATGCTCGTGATAGTGCCGAACCGCATGCTCCGTAGCGACAACAGCTGCGAACAGTACTGTTTTAGCGTGACATCAAACATCAAAACATCGAAGTAAAACGGCTAGCCGGCCTAGTTGGAACGATTTCATGGTGGTACTGCGCGAAACAAACGGGGACGAAGGAAGGAGACACACAGACAAGCGCAGTCTAACAACTGATTTATTTTTGAAAGAACGATTGCTTAAAAACCTAACTTGGTCTGCGCCATTCCTCCAGCGATCACACCATCCGCGCATATAATCACTGTATACTAGATTCCCCCAGGTCTCGCGTCCACACACGCTTACACTCACAAAAAAAAAAGGAAAAAAAAAGAAAAAAGAAATACCATCCGCACACCATTCGCGCATATATTCACTGAGAAACACGTCAAATGCACAACCACTAACAAATGAAAAGAACACGTCATTGAAGATGAGCAGACAACATCGAAATCTCCTTATCTAATAAGGCTACCGAAGGATGGCTGATGCACTTGTCCTTTAGTCTATGAATCCAAAGGGCTTCTACTATTTCCCTCGCGGTTTTGTTGCGGTGTTTAAACAATAGGCCAGTGCCTCCAGGCTGAGGTGTGCACCCACATTCCTTACAATGCATGGCCAAATGCGTACTAGGGCGACCTTTCAGGCTGGACAGATGTTCCCTTAGTCTAGTGTTACAGCAACGTCCAGTCTGCCCCACGTACGCATGGCCACACGTCATAGGAATGTTATACACTGCATTAGTAGCACATTCCACAAACCGGTTCTTCTTCGGATGTTTGATACTACATTCTTTCTTGGTTTCCTCCTTGCTTTCGATCATCTTTTTCACCTTGGAGCACACCTTTCCTATTTTGTTATGGGCTGAAAACACCACTTTCACTCCGTAATTTTCGGCTACCTTTTTCAGTCTGTGTGAAACGCCGTGCACGTACGGAATCACTGAAACCTTGGAATTTGTATCTTTTTTTCTGGGAATAGTACCACAAAAGTCCTCTTCCTGTTTAATTTCCTGATAAGCCTAGTGCATGAAGCCTGCATCACGGTGAGGGGATACCCTGCCTCTCGCAAACGATCAACTTGCCGTAGAAACACAGACTTCACAGCATGAAAACAAGACTTTCTTAACGCTGATATGAAACAAGACATGACAATACCATTCTTCACAATTCTGGAATGATTAGATGCGAAATTCAAAAGCGCCTTCCCTGCTCTAGGTGAGAATTGCCAGCAAACATGCCCCTGTCCAAATTCTAACTTAATGTCAAGAAACTGCAATTTGCTTCCTACAGGTACCTCAGACGTAAATGTCAAGCCTTTTCCCCGAGAATTGAAGGCCTCAACTACCCTATTCTTGAACCCTTCCTTGTCCTCTTGTCTGCCCAAAATCAAATAGTCATCAACATACCTGTATATGTTGTATGTTATGCCTTCTAATTCCGCCCCGCCACGGTGGTCCAGTGGCTAAGGTACTCGGCTGCTGATCCGAGGGTCGCGGGATCAAATCCCGGCCGCGGCGGCTGCATTTCGATGGAGGCGAAATGTTGAGGCCCGTGTGCTGTGCGATGTCAGTGCACGCTAAAGAACCCCAGGTGGTCGAAATTTCCGGAGCCCTCCACTACGGCGTCTCTCATAATCAGAACTGGTTTTGGGACGTTAAACCCCACAAATCAATCAATCAATCAACCTTCTAATTCCTCATCAAGCTCTCTATCAATACTTGCCAGAAAAATGGTGCTGAGGATAGGAGCCACCTTTGAACCAATGCACACCCCCTTGGCCTGTATGTAAGTTTCATCACAAAATCCTACATGCGTATTCTGCAAATAGAAAAGTAAAATTTCCAGGAAGGATTCAACTGTCATCCCACACAAGTTGCGGAAGGCAACTTCATCGTTGTCCTTTGTGATGCAGTCGTTAACTGCTTTCATGAGGGGACCTTGCGGCAATGAATAGAAGAGGTCCTGAACATCTATGCTAAATCCCCAGTTGCAACCACTTACACGATCTGATCCCAAAAACTTAACAAGCCCGTCAGAGTTTTCCAACAAAACCGGATCCTGTACTACCAAGGAATTCAGCATTTTCTGCAGGAATCCCGCTACAAGGACCTGCCAAGATCCCCTCTCCGACACGATTGGCCTGAACGGAATGCCTTCCTTGTGTGTTTTAGCGGTAAAAAATATATCCAATTCCATTCCTTTCGAGTTTTTTACTTCTAGCGCGAGCTTTTCTTTGTTGCATCCTTTTAGTAGCTCAACCGCCCTCTCTTTCGCATCTTCTACCTTTACGTCACATCTTTTGAAGCACTTGTGAACTGCTTGGACAGCTTTATCTAGATAACACTCATTTGGTAAAACAACAAAAAAATACCAACAACAAAACAACAAAAAACCAACAAAAAAAAACAACAAAAAAAAAGGCCAAGGGGGTGTGCATTGGTTCAAAGGTGGCTCCTATCCTCAGCACCATTTTTCTGGCAAGTATTGATAGAGAGCTTGATGAGGAATTAGAAGGCATAACATACAACATATACAGGTATGTTGATGACTATTTGATTTTGGGCAGACAAGAGGACAAGGAAGGGTTCAAGAATAGGGTAGTTGAGGCCTTCAATTCTCGGGGAAAAGGCTTGACATTTACGTCTGAGGTACCTGTAGGAAGCAAATTGCAGTTTCTTGACATTAAGTTAGAATTTGGACAGGGGCATGTTTGCTGGCAATTCTCACCTAGAGCAGGGAAGGCGCTTTTGAATTTCGCATCTAATCATTCCAGAATTGTGAAGAATGGTATTGTCATGTCTTGTTTCATATCAGCGTTAAGGAAGTCTTGTTTTCATGCTGTGAAGTCTGTGTTTCTACGGCAAGTTGATCGTTTGCGAGAGGCAGGGTATCCCCTCACCGTGATGCAGGCTTCATGCACTAGGCTTATCAGGAAATTAAAACAGGAAGAGGACTTTTGTGGTACTATTCCCAGAAAAAAAGATACAAATTCCAAGGTTTCAGTGATTCCGTACGTGCACGGCGTTTCACACAGACTGAAAAAGGTAGCCGAAAATTACGGAGTGAAAGTGGTGTTTTCAGCCCATAACAAAATAGGAAAGGTGTGCTCCAAGGTGAAAAAGATGATCGAAAGCAAGGAGGAAACCAAGAAAGAATGTAGTATCAAACATCCGAAGAAGAACCGGTTTGTGGAATGTGCTACTAATGCAGTGTATAACATTCCTATGACGTGTGGCCATGCGTACGTGGGGCAGACTGGACGTTGCTGTAACACTAGACTAAGGGAACATCTGTCCAGCCTGAAAGGTCGCCCTAGTACGCATTTGGCCATGCATTGTAAGGAATGTGGGTGCACACCTCAGCCTGGAGGCACTGGCCTATTGTTTAAACACCGCAACAAAACCGCGAGGGAAATAGTAGAAGCCTTTTGGATTCATAGACTAAAGGACAAGTGCATCAGCCATCCTTCGGTAGCCTTATTAGATAAGGAGATTTCGATGTTGTCTGCTCATCTTCAATGACGTGTTCTTTTCATTTTGTTAGTGGTTGTGCATTTGACGTGTTTCTCAGTGAATATATGCGCGAATGGTGTGCGGATGGTATTTCTTTTTTCTTTTTTTTTCCTTTTTTTTTGTGAGTGTAAGCGTGTGTGGACGCGATGACCTGGGGGAATCTAGTATACAGTGATTATATGCGCGGATGGTGTGATCGCTGGAGGAATGGCGCAGACCAAGTTAGGTTTTTAAGCAATCGTTCTTTCAAAAATAAATCAGTTGTTAGACTGCGCTTGTCTGTGTGTCTCCTTCCTTCGTCCCCGTTTGTTTCGCGCAGTACCACCATGAAATCAAAACATCATATACGCTAGGCTGCTCTTGTGGCCTGTGCTCACGGCACCACGAAAGCCTCAGCGCTCTTCGATATCGTGTAAAGCAGCGCTGTTAAACTAAATGGAAGCCGACATAGTCATCGGGTTCTGCCGTTAACGAATGCTTTGCATGCCTTTCTGAACCTTCCTCTTGGAGAAAACCGGTAGCCATGGAAAATGAATGCTTTTGTGTACCTCTAAAGCTCTCGAGATCTTACTGATTGCAATTACCTCTGACATTTTTTGCACATTCCTCATAAGCACGCAATTGTGCACATATGGCGCGTATGCGGCGTCTGTGGAGCGCTGTGGAGAATATACACATTTAAAAAAAAGAAAAGAAAAAAATTACAGCATATCCACGGAGTGAATGATGATGAGTGGGCGAAGCTCGGGATGTGCATCGTAGATCGTGCCGAGTTCCGGATTAATTTAGTTAACGCGCATGCTACGAATCCCCACGGTTCAACTATGCACAATGCACAAGTGAAATCTCCCACCGGCACTTCATTGCAAGTCAAGATCCCGTATATATATATATATATATATATATATATATATATATATATATATATATATATATATATGGGTTTTGCCGGTGAACGCTTCTCCAACGCGAGCAGTCGGTATTTCTCAATCAAGAAACTCGCTAGGAGACGCTGCCTGCGCCAACGTTGTCTCTCGCGTTTGCCGGGGCAGTGTCGAGTTTGCCGGGGAGCGCGTGGCTCCCGGCGCTCGCGGCGAGGGCGAGCGCCAGGTGCCACGCGCTCGCCCTCGGCGCGTGCGTGCGCTCCAGCAGGCACGCGCCGGTGGCTACCTACTACTAACTACTACTACTACTACTACTACTACTACTACTACTACTACTACTACATACATCGGGGACGCACGAAATGGCTGCTAATGGGGAATGAGAGACAGAAGAATTCGGCTTTTAGTTAACGCGCACGCTGCGAATTTTTTATTGTTCAACAACGCACAGGAGAAATCTCCCACCGGCACCACCTTGGAGGCCAAAGCGTAAGCCTGGTTACGCACTACTACGACTACGACGAGGGACGAACGGGTGCCGCTTTAAGGAGCTTCGCCCCTAAAAACAGTCCCGCTCTAAGCCCCCCTTACGACCTTAACGGTCCGTGCCTTTAATTAACGTCGCTATGTTAACAGGGCTCTCCAAGCGCGGTCACCAGGCCGAAAACTTCAGATTAGTTGGTTAACAATGTGGAACACGTCATCTTGACGACAGCAGGTTGCGCGGTTTAAGAAAGTGTTTGTTACTGACACCCCCACGAAACTACGCTGGGCGGAGGACCTCTGCGAAAATCCATGGAATGGCTTTTCCTTCGGCGGGTCGAAGCGATATGCTGCTTTTATTAGAGAACGCTAGTTCCGAGGGTAGCGGATGCCTTTTTTTGCTTTTCCTACGGCAAGCTGTCGCATTGCTTCATGCCCAGCAGACGCAGCTCACCTTCCACAGAGAAGCAGAGCAATGTCGCTGAAGAACGCTCCCAGCGCACCATCGGTGATGAGGCGCGAGCGAATCGAGTTCCACTCGTTCAGTGCAACCAGGTCGACGTCCAGGTGCAGCGCGTAAAATCCCGGCCGCTCGGCGAAAGGACCTGGCCTGATGCGTAGCAGCGGGTGCAGCCCTCGCGTCAGGCTGAGTCCAACCAGGCTGTCGAGCAACGAAAGGTGGGGCTGCTGCTGCGGCGGCCAGGTGAGCCCGTGTTCCGACATCACGGCGCGCACGAGGTCTGCATAACGGACTCGCTGCCATTAAACACGATCCGCGCAATGGGGAGTACGCGGCACATTTCCGGTTTGATCTTGAGTGGGATGTCAGTTATAATTGACGGTCCAGGTCAAGAAAAATGCGGCTCTCTTCTATCAAACACTCGCCTTCAATCCAATTGTGCCGGCTCATCAATGTCACGTAACGGCAGAACGCCGCCGATAAGTATCGTTTAGCCATGCTTCACCGACTGCATGCACACACACACAAGTAGTTCCTAAGGACCCCCTTATATTGAACGCGGGTAGAAGCTCTTGAGTGAAAGTCGACATGTTAGCGTCGCGCGCAGTGTACAACGATAAGATTGACAACTTCTCGGTTTTGTGAGAAATATACAAGCGAACAGAGGAGGCAGCCATATTGGAACAAGACGGTAAGCGCGAAGGAATACATATTTTGATTTCTCTGAACACGGCAGAGTGAGGGCAGATGGCCGTGACGCCACAGTGACCCAGCAGTGCCATTTACAAAAGGATGTCCTTTCAGACAGAAAGCCGCATTTCCATAGACTACTATAGCGTACTGTAGTGTCGCGCTGAAATCATGTCACGCACCAATGTGTAAGATACAAAGAGGTGTACGACAGTTGCACGAGCTAATAAATATCCACCTTTCGTGTTACTGTACCCAGATCTTTCGTCCTTTCATAACTTCAGTGGAAATTCGCGCTTGTCTTTGGCTGCTCTCACCTTCGTCACCTTCGTCGTACTTCCTTTTTATCGTGCTGCCCCTTACGCATGCATGACGTGAGATAAATGCTGACGCATAAACAGTGTCATGCACTGCAACAGCGCACTTGTACAGCCGGGTGACGAGTCGGGCGCAGCGTTACACGAGAGTAGTGATACGCATTCCTGCACCCTTATACGCCAGTCCTCAATAAATCGGATAGTGACGGTTATCTGACATCCACGTAATGCTTGAAAGCGACGCAAGGGCGCTGCGTACCTAGCTGGTCGGGTCCACTGAACGCCTGCTGGAAACAGCGCTGCACCAGGTGCGCCACCTGTCTGTGAGCTCGGCTCGGTGTTTCCAGAGTGTCTTCGTGGTCCATCACTATTAGACGCTTGAAGAAGGACAGGTGTACGCTCGTTGACAGCTTCTCGAACGAGCGCCCCTGCGAAGAGGCGCATATATCTCACGTGAGTCAAAGGGCCGCCGACGCCCACTCTTTCTGCAGGCACAAAATACTCTAGCAAACTCAGATATGCAAACCAGTTTGTTGCCAGACCCAAAATAAGCACGCACACCATCCTTGTGATGAAAGCATGTTTCACTGAAGAAGTCGCAAAGGGAAGAAAAAAAGCCGACTAGAGGGGTCGGTGCAATATTGCTTTCACTTAGTGCAGCCGCAGTAGTCCTCTGTGGTAAATGACTTTTGATTGATTTTTTGGGGTTTTACACCCCAAAGCCAGCTCTGATTATGAGAGGCGCTGTAGTGGAGTGCTCCGGGAATTTTGACCACCTGGAGTTCTTTAACGTGCACTAACATCGCCCAGCACACGGTCTATGCGACGATTAGGCATCTTACCATAGAATATGCTAATGTGTCATGGTTTCCCTTTGCCCGACGTCGAAAAGCTACTCTTGCGGCTGTTCAGGGAAAATCCGCGCGTCTTTTCCGTAACAGACAGATTCGGACACGCAGACGCTGAGATACGCCTTCCTGCACTAACAATTAAGTTGTGCGATGCTGACTGACCTACACTCACATTTCTAAAGGTAAGGTCAGCATCGTGTTGTAGGCTATACACGAACAAGGAAAAGAAAGGGAGGACGGGGAGTTTTGTTCTTCCTTGCCTCGTGCAATTGACGCTGTCCAATGGATGGATGGAATAAACTTTATTAGTGTCCTGCAGGAAGCGCGCAAACGCGTTTAGGGCTCCCACGTTGGGACTGAAAGGCCAAGCCTGACAGCCGCATCGCGGGCTTGCTGGACGGCCCATTTTTTGTCGGCTAGGCTAGAGCTGCGGAGAGCAGCATCCCACTTCGCCGAGGTAGCATCGGGGTTGGCATCAGCATAGTGGTGCACTCCCAGAACATGTGTTTAAGCGTAGCCGTGGTGAGTTTGCAATTGTTACAAATGTCATCAGGGTAAATTTCTGGGTATATACGGTGGTCTAGTGGCTAAGGTACTCGGCTGCTGATCCGAGAGTCGCGGGATCGAATCCCGGCCGCGGCGGCTGCATTTCGATGGAGGCGAAATGTTGAGGCCCGTGTACTGTGCAGTGTCAGCGCACGCTAAAGAACCCCAGGTGGTCGAAGTTCCCGGAGCCCTCCACTACGGCGTCTCTCATAATCAGAACTGGTTTTGGGACGTAAAACCTCACAAAACAACATGTAGTATATGCGGATTTGGGTAAGTACCGGTTTGCAATAGCCTCAGAGTAAGCGCTTGAGGCCTGCTTAGTTTAGGGCTTGGCGGCGGGAAGACACGGCGCGAGAGGTAGCAATGCTTCGTGATTTCGTTGTATGTTGACGGGACGTCCCTGGAGTCAGTTATGAGATCATGACATTACCGGTGGATTCTCAGTGTGCAGTTATCCCAGCGTGAGCCTCTTTTTCTCACCCTGTCAAGTCCTTGAAGTGCGGATATCCATGAACCTATCAGTTCTTGTGTTTACCATTCTCTTACAAACCAAAGCTATTGCGAATCCGGTATGAAATGTTGAGTATTTTTCACTTTTGTATATCAAGAACGTCTCCTTCATTTTGTTCTTTTGCAGCAAATAATACGTAACTGAAGAAGGTGGTTATGCTTATCTTTTTTCCCTGCTCAATGCTGTTACCATAAGTATACCGTTTTTAACACTTTCTTGTACAGTGTAGAAAATTTAAGTGAGGTGGACAGATAAGGTCAAGATGCTTGTGGGAATAACGTGTGCCAGAAACAAACGCGGACCAGCCATGCACCCATCAGCCTCGCCAGCCTTGCGCCGCTGGTGCAAGCTTCACTGACTTTTTTTGCTTACTCCATGTTTATATATATATATATATTGTGATAAGAAAGCTCGACGTGGTTGTGGACGACGAGGTCGGACTGGCAGACACGATGGCGTCTAGGCTTAACTAACTAGGGCAGCAAATCACGTTCAGCTCACGCCCCACTATAGTACAGCATTAGCGATCCGGCTTCTCCACTACAATATATATATATATATATATATATATATATATATATATATATATATATTGCGAGACAACCTATGACCGTGGATATGATAAAGATTGAAAGATATTCGCCCTCAAAGAAGCGTTTGCATAGCTCCAAACATAAGATGAGTATTCGCGCTATTTACCATGACAACTATGCCGAATCTTCAAACTTCCGTAATGAAGCTGTTCAATATGCCCTCGGGTGCCCATGAATTATAGTTAGACGGAATGCGTAATCGTGTTGTACAGTTCTTTCTCTGTTTTAGAACTGTTGTGCAGATCGGCAATGTAAGCACAACATGTTAGTGTTCAAGGATATCAAGCTTACGTTGTCTCGGCGACCTATAATTATCGGCTATTATCAATATACTCACGCCTCTCTTGTTTCCACAAACGTACGCATAGAAGTCGTCGCAGGGATCCTTGCCCAGGTCCATTGCAGCGGACATGTCTGCCGACCAGTCAGTGCAGTCAGGATGCCAGCAGCCCACGGCACGCCTGTGTCGTCCGAAACAAAAAAAAAAGTGAACGCAACAGGTTATCCTTATTAAAATCAAGATAGCTGGCGAGGCATTGGAAGTAGTAAGTGAATATGTGTACTTAGGCCAGGTAGTGACGACACCTGATCCGAATCACGAGGCTGGGGTAATTAGGAGGACCAGAATGGGGTGGAGCGCATTCGGCAAGCATTATCAGATAATGAATGGTAGCTTGCCATTGTCTCTGAAGAGGAAAGTGCATAACAGCTGCATCTTACCAGTACTTACCTACGGAGCAGAAACTTGGAGGGTAACTAAGAGGGTTCAGCTTAAATTGAGGACGACGCAGCGATCTATAGAACAGAAAATGGTAGGTGTAACTTTAAGGGACAAGAAGAGAGCGGAGTGGGACAGGGAACAAACACGTGTTGCGGACATATTAATAGAAATTACGAAGAAGAAATGGGCGTGGGCGGGCCATGTAATGCGAAGACAAGACAACCGTTGGTCATTAAGGGTAACAGAGTGGATTTCTAGAGAAGGCAAGCGTGCCAGGGGGCGGCAGAAAGTTAGGTGGGCAGATGAGATCAGGATGTTTGCGGGGATAAATTGGGCCCAGTTAGCACAGGACAGGGATAATTGGAGATCCATGGGAGAGGCCTTTGCCCTGCAGTGGGCGTAGACAGACTGATGATGATGATGAAACATGGCGTCAGAGTGAACACAGCATGGTCAGCTATAGATTTCCCATGTTCAGCTGTATTGTACCAAAGTTCTCGAGCACTAAATTTCATGACCAGCTAAATGAGTCTATGTGGGCCAACAGCGAGAGCTTTATTTACAGATATGTGCCACTGTGGTGTCAGATGTTTAAATATTTCGCTTGCACTCCACCACTTCGTATTCTGGCATTACAATTGTTTCGGCAGTACTACACGATGGCAACGGAACTCACCTGTACGATTATGTTCGGCTGGCAACAGCAGCTACTCCAACACTGTCGATGTATTGCTGCGTTTTATTACCACCATGGCACTTAGTAGGCATTTGTGCACGTACAGGTGAAAAAAGGTAACGGCATTTTGGGTTCGCCATGCTACCGTTTCACCACGGCCTACAAAGATGAATGGCGAGAGGCCAAACTGCCGCTGGTCGGCAAGGACAGCACCCTTATCGCTCTCTAGTGGCGTAGACATTATATGATGACTTTCAGTGGCCAGATCACCTTGTGACACTGTTGTTTATTGCGCAGCAAGAACGCGGGACGGGATGCTTTGGAAAATTATATAATAAAAATAAGGCGTGGCTCTGCTATCGCAAATACCGATGACCAGCTGAGTTGCGGAGGCTTAGAAAAGTGGCTTCTTCCGACCGGGGTACTTGATCGCAGCCTCTTTCCCTCTCTCGGTTTATCTTTATGTCGTCCATAGCAAGTTGTGTTACAAAATCGTCGGTACAACAAAATCCTACGGTTCCCATAAATGTATGTTCTGCGAGTGTAGTTGTGTAGCCTAGTGTTCGCCTTTGGACCGTAGGTACCCGGGTTAGAGTTCGGCCTTGCAAAGAAGATTTATTTCTCCCTATTTCCCCTTCTCTCTCTGTCTCGCTGTGCACTTCTCCTCGTTTCACACTCTCTCCGCCGAGTTTCGGGCGGTCGCCGGCCACGGCTACGACTCAACCTTAAATAGCTCTGCTGTTAAAAATATAAAATCTACAAAAGAAACTCATTAACAGCTGTACAACTTAGCTTGGGAACCAGTAGTTACGTATTTTACAATAGAGAGGCATTTAACCATCAGGGTAATTAAATAATGAAAATTACCGTTCGCTCCGACTTAGATAGGCGTTACAATGTTAAAGAACGCGAATATACAAACTCTACAAAAAAGGACATGCGAAGAGTTGTGTATGACAGATACAATAAAAGATCATAGGTCTATTATACCAAACATGCATGACATATCATCAGGAAAATTATTTAAATTACTTAAGGAAGCATGCGGAAAATTGTAAAGCGCAGAGCGTTGATGGTTTGTGCGTGTGCCTCTGTAATAGACGCCTAAGTAGCGGATTAGCGCAGCCTCCCAATTTCAGTCAAGTACGGTATTTTGCAGTCAAGTACGCCAGACTCCGTACCTGACACCAGCGGCCGCCGCCCAACAGCACAGGACCGTAAAGGCGGTAATGAGGCACACCGCTAGAAGATGGCAGCACTTGCGGGAGCGTGGTGCCGATGACTTTTTGTTGCTCTCTGACTGCCAGGCAGCAGCGATGGGCGCTCTTTCTGAAGGTGCTGAAAGGGGCGTCGTCTGCCAACCTGCCGACGACGGCTGCATGGGCGACTGCACCTTGCACTATTCAATCTCTGATGGGACCTGCAAATTACGCTTCGAGTCGGACATCTACTGCCAACGACGCATACATTCCTATACAAGGCCAAAAAACCCAAATATTCGAACATCTCCTTATTCTCGAACATCACCTCATGATAACTTACAGACGAAATTTTAACTCATGCATGTGGAAGCGGCTATTCCGGCTCTCCACACTACCACACGTTGTGGCCTTGCCATTTAGCGTATTCCACTCTTCCACCAATTCCTTCCCATATTCACCACGCATATGACTGTCTTATATGAGCGTTAAACGAGCTGACAGTTTGTCATACGTCCATCCACTAGTACTTTCACCTGACTGTATTACTAACGGCCAATGAAATAATGAACGTTAACTGAATCCGTTCACTGCCTTACTGAAATTTACTCACGAAACGAAAAAGCGACGCGACACACATACGGCAACTTACCTGTCTTGTTCTGTCTGAAAATTTATCTAGCACTCCAAAACGTTCGATACGTAGACGAAACATTTTTTTTTCGAACACTGCGAGTATATCGCATCATGAGGGCCGGCCTGGCGCAAGGTCACCTACTTTGGCGAAGCGAGCGCGTTCCTTCCTTTTCAGGAGACTGAGCACGAGCACGCGCCTCCACACACTGTCGCGGGCCATGTTAAACCGACAGCACTACACACCCAACCCTTCCTTTTTCTTAGGCGAACGACTTTCTGTCATCGGAAGGAGCCTCTGAATTATCTTGACGTCGACACGGAATGGTACCAACACTCATACAAAAGATTATATGAGCCAACTAAGCCCAGAAGCGAGCCAAAGCACACCAGTTTATAACTTACAAAGCACTGATGGTAATAATTAGCAGCAATTTTTAATTGAGAGCTGATAGGGCGCTTCAATGATAAATTCGAATCCGACCGAACACCTTGCGTGCATAAGGGTGAAGTAACGGGCATCAACTGCATAACGTGGATTAAGATGGATTAAGGTGAACAAGATGGATTAACAAGAATTAACGTCTAGTCGCATTACTTATAAAAACATAACCCAAATAAAGACCCAAAAGCAAATGTGCTAAGCAAGAGGTGAAGGTACAAGTAATTGAAGAGATGAAGGCGGCACTGAAGACGCTGCTGGTTCCATCAAGAACTGGTCAAAATACAGTCCCGCACACTGAACGGGGCCGCGTGTCCACAGGCTGAATCAGTAGCCTGCGCTCGGCCCGTCATTCCTCGGGCACGGGCATGAGCCACCTCATTGACACTCATTTCTGCTTGCGCGGGCGTCCATGTGAGCTTAAAGCGCACAAGACACATGCGTTAGGCTACGCGCACGTGTCTTGCGCGCGCAGTCATCTGGATCAAAAACAGACTAAAAGAGATCAAAAAGAGACAAAAACAAACAACCAGTGCGAACAAATTATTAAAGGTGAACAAGAAGATGAACAAAACAGCCCCCCCCCCCCAAAAAAAAAAACACCCAGAAACACACGATTAAGCCCAGACAAAAGACCAAAGTTATGCTCAATAGCATAGCTAAAGAGCAGGAATTTAAAATTGACAGTGAACCCTTAGAAAGTGCGAACGAATACGTGTACCTGGGATAGTTACTAACCGGACCTCCTACCCATGAAAAAGAAATTCTCCGTAGAATAGGGATGGGCTGGAGCGCATTCGGAAGGCATTACGAAATCATGACTGGAAACTTACCGCTCTCACTAAAGCGAAAAGTATTCAATCACTGCATTCTCCCAGTGCTAACGTACGGTGCAGAAAAGTGGAGGATAACGAAAAAACTGGAGATGAAACTAATGAGCACGCAACGTGCAATGGAAAGAAAAATGGTAGGTGTAACGCTAAGAGACAAAAAACGAGCGCAATGGATCAGGGAACAGACAGGAGTATAGCTGATATTATTATATCAATTAAAAGAAAGAAGTGGACATGGGCAGGACATGTCATGAGGAGGAATGATAACAGAAGGATAGTAAGAGCGACGGAATGAATACCCAGTGAGGGACAACGCAACAGAGGCAGGCAAAAGGTTAGATTGAGCGATGAAATTAAGAACTTCGCGGGAATAAGTTGGAACCAACTCGCTCAGAATAGGGTGGATTGAAAATCGTAGGGAGAGGCCTTCGTCCTACAGTGGATCTAGAATGGGATGATGATGATGATGATGCTGCTGCTGCTGATGATGATGATGATGATGATGATGTCCTTAATGACAAAGGAAAGGGAATGCAACCTTCCCATACTGTTTTGCTGACCCGAAATTTTGTCGAAAATGTTAATTTGCCAGCAACAAAGGACACAACTTGTGCGTTACCGTACTTTTCGTTATAATCGAGAGCGACGAGGGCCGCAGCACGTCCTCTATGTGCATATAAAGGAAGCGCTGACACCCCGCTCTTAAGAACTGATTCAGAATGTGCCGACAAATCGTAGAGGTACATCATTTCCTCACAACCTAACAATTCTACTCCATCCTATGAGTCGCGCCAGATATGAGCACTGAAGTGATTCGTCACTTCTTACTAGGATTTAGAATTGGTCCTGTATTCACGTAAGAGGATGAGGTCTGCCGTCGTGGTAATCAAGCCCAAGCGCCAATACTGAGGTATTTTACTGCATCTGTACTTATGCACAAGGACTAGAGACAGGCACTCGGTCGATTTGTGGAAGCACTCGCAAGAAAACTGTCCATAGAGTCAAGCAAACGTCTTCGGGTCGATTCATATATAGATATTTTCCTGGTGGAGCTCTTTTACAAATTAGCAGAGCAATTTGCCCAGTTGTAACCCATTCGCAGAGCGATTTCCCTTGTGACAGCCTCGTTGGGCAACTAAATTGCAATTATCAATCACGATTCTGCACACCATGTCTCAATACCTGGTTTCGGATGCGACGTATTACCCGTTAATATCACTTATATAAGCGCCGAGCAATCGTACGAAGAGTGCCAGGACGATGATAATGATCCTCTTTTATGGCGCTCACCCACTGAGGGGGATAGGCCAAGAATCGGGCGGCAGTAGTCAGTAAATCTAGGGTTGGTTGAAGAGGGACTGAGCCAATAAGAATAAGAACAAGCAAAAGGAAAAAGAAAAAAGAACTACAGAAAGAAAGAAATAAAGAAAACTGACAACTGAACGGTCCAGTAGCCAGACTAACAGATGGAATGGAAGGGATGCAAGAGTAATGGAACTTTCGATATGAAGGCAGCGAGGATTGATTTTGGCACAAAATGGGATAGGAAGTACAAATAGAATTAGCGAGGAATTCTTTTTGTTTCATTTAAGAAGTCGAAGACAGCGGAGCAAACATCCCGGTGACAGTACCCGAATACCGTGGCCCCAAATGATAAAATTGCAGGAATTTTCATTTCTAACACCATCTTTCGAAGTGGAGTTTCGAGGAACATCTTTCTCTGGAGAGAGTATCGGCGACAGTCTAAAAAGAAGTGGTCAATCGATTCGATTTCATTGCAAAACAGACATAGCGGGGACGTCCGTAGACCGGCTCTGTGCAAGTAAAGGTTCAGGTGCGGAATTCGACAGCGTAGTCTGGTGAATGAAACCTCTAACTGCCGGGATGCACACCACTGTTTATTCCAGCAAAATCTAAAATGTTCGAAGTCTTTATTGTGCCTAGATAGAACTCAAGTTCACTTTGTAAACAAGCGTTTCTATACCGAAGTGCTGTCGCGTAAGCTGTGTCGGATAAGACGGTTATTATAGGACCACTTAAAGATGATGCGGCTAACGAGTCTGCCATTTCATTTAGATATAACCCGCAGTGGCCTGGTATCCATAGCAGACGAATAGTTTGCAAGGTGGCAGGTGTTAGAGAATGAAACATGTTGAGGAGATCTGAATTTGTTGCCGCGTGAAGAGCTGAGCATACTGAACGTGAGTCTGTAATTATGACTGCTGCCGAATCACGTGAGGGAAGTTTATGAAGCGCTAACACAATGGCCAATAACTCAGCCATAAAATTGGGAGTGTAGTCTGGAAGCCTGAATGAGAAGGCACTAGGCAAGAGAAGGGGAGAAAATTCCCACTCCAGCCTTTCCTTTAATACCGATGCGTCTGTTGCTATAATATTATTGGTGTCTAGGTGAGCAAGGTAATCCTCTAGTCGGCTGTTCAAACATCGAAAAGACAGTTGTTTGGCATTTTCAGGGAAAATGTCATCAAACTCAATATGTGGGCGTAAGCAGCCATATATAACTGCTGCAGTATGTCTGATTTGCACCTTTAGAGGCTCTAGCTCTGCTTGTACGACTGCAATCTGAGGAGTATGGAGCCTCGACCACTGTACTCCAAAAAATGAGTTGGGTGTATTAATGAAAACATACATTGATCGTCTCTGATGATAATTGTATATCTTTAAAAATGTTTGAACCGTAAGAAGTTTGGACCTACTTCGCAAGCATGGCAAACGTGCTTCCATATACATAACATTATTTGCTACGTACTTTGGGAGGCCAAGGCACAAACGCAATGCTTCCCTCTCTAATAGTATTAAAGGCCTAATTTATAAGCTGCGCTTCCAGAGAATAATACGCACCCGAATTCCATGATGGGCCGCACATACATTTTGTAAATCATTATCATAGTATGTCTTCGCAGTCCCATTCTACAGTTTCCAAGTTTGCGTAACCATCCCACAGCACGTGTTGCTTTAACCGTGACATGTTCAATGTGAGGTTTCCAATTAAGTGTCCCATTATATATGATGCCCAAGTATTTCAAAGAATCTACCTGTGCAATAAACTCTTGACGATATACCAGTGAGATGTTCACGGGCCCATTAACCGGGAAATCAAGAAGCGCACTTTTATCAACATTCAGCGACATGTGTATACTGTGTAGCCACATATCTAGGGGAATTCAGATACCTCTGTAGTGTCTGATATAGTGCGTGTAAGTCATTATCGGCAGCGAAAAAAGCAATGTCATCCGCGTATACATATACTTGCACATCCTGCTGGAGAGGAATGGAGCTCATGAATATATTGAACAATACCGGAGATAGGACGGCTCCTTGGGGTACACCACGTTTGTGCTTATATATTTGCGGGATGAACAGCCACGATGAAAGCAATAGAATTCTCTTTCTCTAAAAACTTCTGAAACCCAACTTAGTTATGTAATGTGGAAATACATAATGCTCCATCTGTTTTAATAAAATTGCATGCTCAACCTTGTCATATGCTTTAGACAAATCAAGAGTTACTAACGCCGAATATTACCTTCGTTGACGAGCCAGCTGTATGCGACTCTCTAAATCAACGTGCGCACACCATATCGAGCACCCAGACCTAAAGCCTATTTGGCAAGGACTAAGAATGGAGTTATGGTCAATATATTTTGCTATTCGAATATTCAAAATCCTTTCTATGGGCTTCACGACGGTAGAAGTCAGAGAAATCGGTCTTATGTTGTCTAGAACAAATCCTAACCCCTCTTTTTTAAGTAGCGGAATCACTTTAGCAAGCTTCCATTCCGCAGGCAACCAGGCATGTTTCAAGGCGTAATTGACCAAATTTAGAATTTCGCTTGGTGATACCTCATAAACTACTTTTATCATCTGAAGTTACTCCGTCCGGTCCGGGCGCTGAAGAAGGCTAACTTGAATGACGTTTGTGAGTTCTTCTAAGGCAACCTCACTGAAGTTCTCAACTCGTGTAAGGTTAGGTATGTGTTGCGGCATAGTCGACATAAATCTGTCTTCCAGCACTTTTGCAATATTTTCTAATATATCTGACAACTCGCGTGGCGAAAAAACTACAGAATCAATATTTTGTGACGGGGGCATCATCTTTCTCGAACGTAAAAATATAAAAAGAGCTTTTCTTATTTTGAGATTGAGAAAGATAATTGAACCTGCCAATATCGTAATCATCTTTTGCTTGATTTATTGTGCGTTGAAAGTCGGCCACCACAAATGTATAATCGCTCCAATTTGCGGGGCATTGATTGGCAAGCAGCTTTTTCCACGCAGCTTTTCGCTTTCTATACGCCCGCGCACATTCATCGCTCCACCATGGACTAAACGATCTGCCAGTTGCTGATGTTAATGAAAAAGTGCGCTTTAAGACAGCACTAAGGCTCATAGCCCTAGCATCCTCCTGCGAGTCCTCACGCGAAACCAAGGAGGTCCTTAGTTCTTTCTGAAATTTAGAATAATTTACAAATGTGTCAATCATTCGTTTAAAGAGGTCACCGGCAGATTAATCTCGAAAGTGATCGGAATGTGGTCACTGCTTGTAGCTGAGTCTAAGCTGGTCCACGAAGATATGCTTAAAGCTGGACTGGAAAAAGTCAGATCTATAGCCGATCGAGATATACCTTTAACAAATGTAGGAACGACCGAATTTAAACAAAGTAGATTATTATCACGAGCCCATTCCCATAAGCGTCTTCCATATAAATCAATCCTGAAACCCCACGACACATGATGAGAATTAAAGTCCCCTGCGAGCAAAATATCTTTTCTCAAGCAGCTAACATTACATCGAGGCATCTCGTATGTACCACCCCTGCAGGAAAGTATACGTTACTAAGAGAGAAAGGGGGGTAGTCCGGAAGAGTTAAATCTAATACTAAAATTTCAGTCATTCGACATGTACTGCTACGATATTTTTGCTCTATGACTAAATTTTTGATACAAAGAACGCAAGACCAGCACCCTTGGAAGGTCTGTCCAAACGAAATAGTCTAATTTTTTACGAAGAATTTTTGTCCATGAGAAAGCCAAGTTTCTTAAATTGAAGGTATATCTCGAGACAGTTGGGAACCAAAATATGATAAATCTGTTGCTGCTGAAATTATCGAACGGCAATTCCACTGAAATATTTTCAAGGAACCTATTTTGATGGTATACCAGCAGCAGAGACCGCTTGATCTAAAATGTCATCTTAAAAAAATCACTATCCGATAGATCCTCGAAAAAGCTTTTCTTAGAGAGATACTTCTTGGATTTAGCGTTGCGTACAGGCACAAAATTTTATGTGACAGTGGAGACCTAGTGCGTTTTAGAGTCTTGAGCAATTCTATGTCCATCTCGTCCGAGTTATCTGAACGAAGTTCTGGTGGATCGTGCTGCAATTGTTTAGAAGGTCCTGCACAAGGAGAACCAGATTCCTGATTTGCGATTGAAATTCGAATGTCTTTGTTCATTGGCATAACCAAATCTTGGGAGAGCGTAGTATGTGAAGCAGTTGCATTAACGATACGTGTGAGCTGGATGGATAGTATTTGTGCCAAGGACTCAAGAGTATTCGTAGCAAGTCATTCCATAGCCTTTTCTGTGGCTTTCTCTATTGCATCTGCTATAGTTTTTGATAAAGAGGTATCCATGACTTGGGAATGGCGGGCCGTAACCCCTGCATAGCCTTTTGTGCGCTCCTGAACTTCTGTACCAGCTTCTCTACGGGAGCAGCGCCTTCGTTCTACTACTTCAAGGATACTAAGTTCTCGCGCTTTCGCTGAACAATTAACATAATCAGCAGGGTGGGCTCCATCGCATAAACAGCATTTTTCGTTTTGAGCTGTGCAATCTCGGCTGTCGTGATTATCCCCGCATAGACGGCAACGAGTAATCGACCTGCACCCTTTTATGCTATGGCCGTTCCTCCAACATTTCAAGCACTGCAGCGGCCGTGGGAAAAGTGGTTCTACCTTATAAATCAGTGGTCATGCCTTTATCTCAGAAGGCCTGATTGTTCCAGCCAATGTAACAATCACCGATGAAGCAGAGCCGACTCACCCGTTGCTGATGAATAGCTTCGTCTTCTTCGCCTTCTCATTCCTTCCGTTTCTGTTCGCAATTCTGACGTACCTCGTGCCTTCCACAAACGAAGAGCTCAGCCGTATTTGAACATGACTTATTGCAGGGCAGCAACTTAACGCGAGCAGAATGAAAGCTAATGATGCAAAGGCAAGAAGAAAAGCTCAGCCCAGCGTTGTGGCAAGCACTAATATAAACCTATAGTGGACGATAGCCACACAAATAGTGGGCGAAAGGAAAACATTCCAACGAAAGCACGCGCGCGCAAGGATATGCGACAATTTCGGACGCGGCGTGATGCCTTCCTTTGTGAAGTTCGTTAATTCATGAATCATTTCGGCCCTGGTGTCCTATACAAAGGACGCGAACGATAGCAGCCCCAAACCATGACGAAGCAATCAAAAATATATTATGGTATTTTTCGCAAAGCTGTGTCACCAAACGGGGTAGTTTCCCCATCACGCACCGTCTTCCTCGGTACCCTGCGGACGTGAAAACAAGATGGTAGCGGACGAGGAGGGCGGCAACAAGAGTAACTAAAATTTTAATAACATGTTACTATGTTAACATGTTAAATAACATGTTACTGTGCTACAGCAATTATATGGACAGTCTCGGCTGGTTTTTGCCGTCCTCGTCGCCGCCGTCATGATCCGTATATGTATAAGTATGAATATATATATAAAGTCCCAAAAAAAGTAATTCAGATAAATGCTTACGAAGAGCGGAATCGAACCAGGAACCTCTCGCTCCTGAGCGCGTGGCGTTAACCACTACGCCACAAAGAGCAGATCCTTCAAGGAGCTAACGGCGAGCCTTATATACACACCCTTTACCACTGGCAGGACTCAGAGACGGCAGGCGCTTATAAGCGTTTCTTCATTACCAGCGAGATGGCGCGAGGAGCGCAACGGACGCATTTGAAAGTCGCGCTGATGTTACGGGAGCGTACGAAAGTCACTCGAGCTCAAGGAACGCCGCTAAACGAACAAACAGAAGATGAGCGGGAACTATCAAGTGTCAGCTCGACACTTGAAGTACGCTAGTTTCCTTCGCTGCTTCGGCCGCCTTTGCAACAGGAGCGCTGTTCAAACTGAGAGTATCCATTGTGGCAGCTTATTCGCGCTCGTTCGGTGTATATCTGTGCGTTCGTTTCGTGCGTGCTTCACTTGATAGTTCGCGCTCATCTTCTGTTTGTTCATTTAGTGGCCTCCCCTAGCTTTGTATGTGTAGCTTTGTGACACACAACGTATAAAGCCCTTCGTACCAGCACGCGCTGCCCACGGGAGGCGCTGACTTAGCAAGTGCATGTTTGCTACAATTAATATTGCTCCTGAAGCTGCGAGCCTCACTTCGTATAGCATTACAGTTTCTTGCTATCGCATTCACTGCTTCGCCCTTGCGGCGAAACTGTGACTTTTTAACCGTACTGCTTATTAACCGTGCTCTTTCTCGCTAGCTATCGTTGTTTGGTCTGCTGTTTCCAAGAGAACGAAGGCGGACCACCGTCTGACGGATCGACGGAAATAGTAGGCGAGCAATTTCCATCCCGACCGCGAGCAGAGGAGCCCTGCTCCGCCACGGTGGTGTAGTGGCTACGGTACCCGGCTGCTGATCCGAGGGTCGCGGGATAGAATCCCGACCGCGGCGGCTGCATTTCGATGGAGGCGAAAATGTTGAGGCACGTGTATGTGCGATGTCAGTGAAAGTTAAAGAACCCCAGGTTTTCAATATTTCCGGAGCCTTCCACTACGGCGTCTCTCATAATTCATAGCTAGTTTTTTTGACATAAAACCGCCGATATCAATCAAGCAGAAGAGCCAGGACTACGAAGGATGGCGTGTTTTGGTGACACGCGCGTCACGTGATACGCCGTGACACGCGTTGAATTGAACACCTTCCCATCACATATATCTAGGCACCGGCGCACAGTGTCTGAAGTAAAATTGTGTGTACGCCATAGTTGGAACAGATCCATTTTCAAAACTTTTCAGGAGCGCTATCGCGCGTCCTTGTGCGTCTCCTTGTGTGTTTTCTATTCGTCGTGATTGTGTGTTTGTGCGCTGTTTTGAAAATGTCTCCGTGCTTGTAGGAGTTCTCAATGCAGAGCATACTAATCCAGGGCGGTATTGGTTTAGTCAGTCTCGCGATTCTTCCTATTTTACTAGAGATGCAAGAGATCGTCCTAAATTGCTCTAATAAGTTACAAAAGAGTTCCACTAGTGAAATGTGAATGCATTTGAGCCTGTTCGCTGCCCTGTATGAATGCCACGTGAAGGTGCTAGGAAACGACAACCGCCAAGTGCAATTTCAACAGCTTGCCCTTGCAGACATGGGCGACAGTGCGATTTCCAACGCAGTAGGAGAGAGTTCGGCAATCTACTATAGGATTACGTGTGACAAGGCATCCAATGCGTAGATTGCGGCCATTCAAGCTCAAACAATATCTGTGCATCACGAGATCAAATACTTCCTTTTTTGGACCTTTCAGACTCACTAAATAATGTGCGGCTGCTGTTATGCCGAAGAATAAAAACAAGTGGCTGCCATTCACGATATCCGTAAGCTGTCCTATAATATAAAGGATGTTACGTTAAAGTTCAAAAGCAAAGGAGTTAACAGGGTTCCTTATCGCATGTTAAGATGACTTGGCAGCGAAGGCCACTATGCAGTCTCATAATGATTCGTTCTCTCATCTTAATTACCTGCCAAATTTACTTAAGTCCTCCTTGACTGACTCCTAACTTAAATGACTTACCTTATGCGCAAAACTGACATGCTGTAATCGTTTATCACCTCTGTTAATCAACTCTTATTTCACTCTCAATTGAAATTCACTCGCTTTAATTTGCTTGGCCTCTAAGGAAAAAAATTACGGCTCACTGGCAGTAGTCATGAGACAAAGAAGTACGCAACAAACTGCCCACTAACAAACAGTAAGCAGGTAACTAAACGCCAATTTCAGACGCTCTGTACGCAAGTAACACTTTGCTCACTTCAGATAGGACGCACATACAGCACACTTGCGTAACTTATGCCTGTAACAATACGTCGATTTATGAGAAATCGGCTAAGCTACTTAGCGTGCTTCATATCCTTATCCATGCTGAATGCGCCGATTCCTTCTTTTTTTTCATGTCCTTATTCGATTCCCCGAGCAAGAAACTACGAGGAAA
>CM023482.1:25227448-25258305 GCA_013339685.2 Hyalomma asiaticum
AGATGATACACTGGCAAAACGGCGGCTGGCGGCCGCAAGCAGAGAAAGAAAAATCCTGTATGCGTTGTATGCCTGGTGCACAGTGTCTCGCGAAGCTCTGCGTTGTGCATAGCTTCGCACTACGAGAGCATGCTCCTCTCACGGCGGGAGGCTATGCACAAACGCATGCAGCCATGGGTAGCCCGAAGCTAAATCGCACTCGCGAGGAAGAGACCGCGATCCGAAAATCGAAAGCTTGCCGCTACGCGAGAACGAAACGACGGCGTGGGAGCAGATCTGGAATACGTGGTCAAGTTCAACCTCGTCACAGCAATAAGCGTGTCACCGATCAGCTTCGCTGTGCATGAGCTTTTCGCGGCTGAGTGCAGCTTGAAGCCCTCTATTCTTTTTCTTTTCTTTTTTTTTCTGGGTAGAGTCAGAAAGAGGTGCCGATCAGTCGTGAAGGCTGCTGTGAACACGTGGCCAAATATATTGCACTGCACGCTCCAGGAATCCAATATATTGTTTCGAGCACAGCTGGAAAGCGCCCGCTCTTCTTTCAACAAATGACATCACTGGAGGCGCCGGCTAATTCGCTTGAAAAAAAAAAAGAAGAAACAGCATGGCTGATTTCATGAGAGCGGAAGATAATCTGCTATGCTTATTCTTCGTTTAAATTCAACAAATGAAGGAAAGGGGCGTGTATCTCTTAAAGGACTGAAAAAAAGCAAGTGGCGTAGTCGTAGCCCCGGTGACGTCACTTACTGAAATTAAGAGCAGGCGCTTTCCGCTGTGTTTAAAACCAAATTGCGAATTCATTGGTGCGTCAGTGCATTAATATTTCCCTGACATGTCCACAGGAGCATCCTCCATAGACCTGCACCGTTCTCCTGACTATATTCAGTCAGTGTTGTAACTTGTAAGGCCCCTTTTAGATCCCGGTAAAATTGAAACCGATGCACTATAAAGTACGTTGCCCGTACACTAGTTCGCATGCTTTAAACTTCTCGAATGAATATATTTTGCTTAAAAACAGCCTAAATGTAGGGTAACAATAAGCCAGAGTTGTTTGCCTGAGTTCATGAAAAAAAAATGTGTCAGATGGTCTATACGACAGTAAATACTAATATGATTGCATCCTTGTAACGCGCCTGCGGAACTTTTTTTTTTTACAATCTGAGGCAAACTAACTGAATGACCCTTGTAATAAACTTCAGTGGCCTTGTTAATATTTCACCAAACATAGATCGAAACGTCTTGTTTTTCGTTTTCTTGAGATAAACGCTAAAAGAACTACAAAAATTGGCACTGCCAAATAGAAATGATTCAACTTCAATGCAAGCACTTAGACCAAGCAGTTAGTTCTTCGAGCATGCCCTGTGGGCTTTGATCGATTTGGACCCGCTTCTGTGATTTAAATGTAGTGCTTCAAAATAAGGGCATAGAGAGGGAGCATACCCAACAGGTGTGTGCTCTTGCTATGTTCTTTTCACCTCTTGTTTGTGCTAGAGAAGGTGACATTGCACTCACATGTCACATTCAAATGCCTAGGTTCGCACTGTTGAGCTAAACAAACAGGTGTCACACCTAGTGGCTGTTGCAAGCGCACTCCCACTACTGCACAAATTTGTACGCTTTATAGCTTTGAAAAGTGTAGAGCTTGTCTTGAATCTTAGGTGCTGTAGGCGGTTGACGTACAGTATAGTGGCGTACATTCAGTCTTCATATCCTGCCAATCAGTCAACACAAACCACATCAGTCGTGTGCCTCAAGGCCCAGCTTCCTCTGCCAATACTGCCGTACGGCGCGGGAATTGGCGTAGAAGCGGATTGCAGGAGCAAATTAAACGATAAAATGGTCTTGTTTCAGTATTTTCACTTGTGCTATATTATTATTATTATTATTATTATTATTATTATTATTATTATTATTATTATTATTATTATTATTATTATTATTATTATTATTATTACGGCATCTTACTTTTCGTCGGTTGATTTACGGTCAGGGTATTGGCAAATCCAATGCACGATAACGACAGAGAAAAGACGGCATTCGAAACGCCGGACGGATTATTTGAATTTAAACGTGATGCCTTTCGGGCTGTGTAATGCGCCTGCAACGTTCGAAAGGTCATGGACACCATACTGCGCCGTTTGAAATGGGAAATTTGCATGTGCTACCTAGACGACGTTGTCATTTTCGGACGAACATCAGTGAGCGCAACAAGCGCCTAGACCTAGTACTGAACTGCTTGGAGAAAGCCGGCCTTGTGCTCAATTCAAAGAAGTTGCCGCTTTGGTGAACGACAGACGCTTGTGCTTGGACACTTGGTTGACAAAGAAGGCATACGACCAGATCCCCAGAAGACTGCTGCTGTAGAAGCATTCAAGGCGCCTCAATCTGTCAAGCAGTTGCGAAGTTTCTTAGGTTTAGGCTCTTACTTCCGGCGATTCATTCCCAGATTTGCTGACTTGTCTCATCCTCTCACACGCCTTCTTCACAAAGGTGTTCCCTTTGAGTGGACCACGGAGTGCGACTCATCGTTCCGCCGGCTGAAGTTTCTATTGACGTCCAAGCCCCTTCTCCGTCATTTCGATCCCTCATCACCAACTGAGGTTCACCCGACGCAAGTGGTGTCGGCATCGGGACCGTACTAGTCCAGCGTGTTGGCGACAATGAGCACATGATCTCGTATGCCAGCCGCTCCTTGAGTCACTGCGAACGCAATTATACAGTGACAGAACAAGAGTGTTTGGCCGTCATCTTCGCCGTGCAGCAGTTTCGTTCGTACCTCTACGGACACCCCTTTACAGTGGTCACAGATCATCATTCACTATGCTGCCTCGTAAATCTTCGGGATCCCTCTGGTCGACTAGCGCGCTGGGCCCTCCGTCTACAGGAATACGAATTTGTCGTTTGCTACAAGAGCGGCCGGCGACATGCTGACGCTGATTGCTTCTCCCGGATGCCGCTTCCCACGACTGAGTGCGACGCTGACAACTTTGATCAGTATATCGCTTTTGTTTCCCCGGAATTTCCTGATATGGGAACCTTCATGTCCGAACAAAAGAAGGATGAGAGCTTACAGCCGCTCTTCGCGGCAGCGCAAGAGCCTTCTGCTGATAGTCGTTTTCGTCTGCGCGACGAAGAAAAGCTACGCGACCACCGGTGCGCGCTACAGGCTTGTGCTTCTCAGTTGGGCTTCCCACTGCTCGATGTTTGGTGCAGTGATAGGTGGTATCGACGGGTTTGCTGGACATTCCCACACCATATGGTATAGAGTATTTGCTGCAGAGCAGAAGGTACTGTTACGTCGGTATCTCGAGGGGTACATGGAGTGCAGAAGTGTTCCGTGAGGGAATGTGCTGGTCTGGAGTTTCCGCAACAACACCGTCTCCTCTCTTGTGAGTTTAGGGTGCGGGGTTGGGTAAGTCCTTCTGCCCAATTTGTAGTGGCTTAGGATGTTTGCGTATCTTTTGGGGATGCTTGCACCAGGGTCGACAAGGGAATGAGAATCTGGTGGGATAGCCCGGAGAATGTGAGCTCGGGCAGCGACATGAGCCGCTAAATTACCCGCCAGAGATTCGTGTCCAGGTGCCCAGACAATGTACATATCTTGAATTGTTGCGTGCTTTTTCAGAATATCTAATGCTTGTTTTGAAATGCGGCCCATTTGGTAGTCTCGGCATGCTGTTTGTGAGTCCGTAATAATGGTGATACAATCATCGTTGCCTTTGCCTGTTGTGGCTGCCAGAGCTATCGCCGTTTCTTCAGCGGAGAGTGTCTGTTGTTTTTAACCAGGCCGCCGCAATCTCTTCTCCCTGGCCATTTACCACACTGACAGAGTAGGCCGTTGCATTCTTGTACTTCGCCGTGTCGGTGTAGCGAACTTCACCTTTTCCTGGGCCTTCGTGCAAAGCCCTTACCCTCGCTTGCCTTCTTTCTTTGTTGTGCTCGGGGTGCATGTTTCTTGGTATTCTGGCTACCATGATTTTCTCCCTTAAGAGCAGAGGGATCCATTGTTTGCTGCTGCATTCTTCTTCGACTGGATATCCTAATCTTCGTAGCGTGTCTCTGCCCGTACTTGTAAGCTTGAGTCGCTCTAGCTGACTTGTTTTGTGGGCCTCGACTAATTCCTCCCATGTATTGTGAATGCCGAGCTGCAGTAGCTTTTCCGTGGACGTCGTAGGGGGAAGTCCCAGTGCAAGCTTATAGGTTTTCCTGATGAGCGTGTTGAGTTTGTCCCTTTCGCTGTTCTTGAGGCCTAGGTATGGTGTGCCGTAGGTAATTCTGCTTATTATCAGGGCTTGAATTAGGCTGAGCGTGTCATGCTCCTTCAGGCCATGCTTCCTGTTTGTTACCCTCCGCACCAGATGTGTGACTTGAGTCACTGTCTGCTGGAGCTTTTGAACAGTGGCAAGACCGGTACCGCCTTTCCGAAAAATGACTCCGAGGATACGGAGTGCATTCACCTTGGGTATAACAACTCCCACACGATGTCTCCCACATGATGTCTACAATTAAACCCACGCCCTCAGTGTCCAGCAGCTGCAGAACATCTGTCCACGGCGGCGGTCAGCTCTGTGAAGCAGCAGAGGGCAGTAACAATCACTGGACCCGGACAGGCCGCCACTGGAAACTAAACATTGGAGCGTTCAATGCAAGATCCCTCTCCAGCGAAGCTAGACTAGCAGAACTACTCGAGGAACTAGAGGGAGTTAGTTGGGACGTCATTGGCCTTAGCGAAGTTAGCAGAACAGGTGAAGCTTACATAGTCTTAAACAATGGGCATGTCCTCTGCTATAGAGGATTACCCGAAAAGAGGGAATATGGCGTGGGGTTCCTAATTCACAAAGATATAGTGGGCAACGTAGATGAATTCTACAGCATTAACGAAAGGGTTGCATGCGTCGTAATAAAACTAAATAAGCGGTATAAACTTAAGATAATCCAGGGATATGCGCCAACAACGAGCTACGACGACGAACAAGTAGAGCAGTTCTACGAGGATATCGAATTAGCAATAAAGAAAGTACAGACACAATACACAGTAGTCATGGGGGATTTCAACGCAAAAGTAGGGACAAAACAAAGTGGAGAGCAGGCGATTGGCAACTACTGCGTCGGCCATAGGAATAACCGTGGGGAAATGCTAGTACAATTTGCCGAAAGAAACCGACTCCGAATAATGAACACGTTTTTCAAGAAACACAAGAATAGGAAGTGGACGTGGAAAAGCCCTAACGGGGAAACAAAGAATGAAATCGACTTTATAATGTGCGAACAACCAGGTATAATTCAAGACACAGAAGTAGTGGGGAAGGTAAAATGCAGCGATCACAGATTAGTAAGAGCAAAGATTGTACTTAACCTAAAGAAAACAAGAACTAAATTATTTACTAGAAAAAAATGTAAGTTAGAGGTAATCAGATCCAAGAACGAAGAATTTAAAGTAGCCCTAAGCAACAAGTTCGAGGCCTTAGACGAAAACGGTGACGATGTAGAGGAAATGAACAAAACCATAACGAAAACAATCCTTGAAACAGCGATAGAAGTCACCTAAGCAAACAACAAGTAAGTTGTCCCAATCTACCAAGGACTTAATAAAAAAACGCCAACAAATGAAAGTAACTTCGCCAAAAGATAAGATTGAATTCGCAGAACTATCAAAATTGATCAATAAAGCCAGGCAAAGAGATGTAAGAAACTTTAACACGAGAGAAATAGAGAAAGCTGTAGAGAAAGGCACCAGCATTAAAACGGTCAAAAAGAAACTGCACTTAGGGCAAAACAAAATGCATGCGCTAAAGGATAAACAAGGTAACGTTATCAACAGTTTCAACGAAATAGTAAAAGTAGCAGAAGATTTCTACTCTGCACTGTACAGTTCTCAGACAGACCATACAACCTTAATAGAAATAGAATCTGAGCAGGACAATGAAATTCCATGTATAACCGCTGACGAAGTCAAAAAAGCTGTCAAAGGCATGTCCCGCGGTAAAGCAGCTGGTGAAGATGGTATAACAGCCGACTTGATTAAAGACGGAGGAGGTATTATACTTGAGAAACTTGCATCGCTCTTCACGAAATGTGTCAAGACGTGTAATATACCACGCAGTTGGAAAAATGCGAATATAATCCTTATCCACAAGAAAGGTGACATAAAGGAGTTAAAGAATCATAGACCAATTAGCCTACTCCCAGTAATATACAAGCTATTTACAAAAGTAATTTCTACGAGGATAAGAGAAACACTCGACTTTAATCAACCGAGAGAACAAGCTGGTTTTAGGAAAGGTTACTCGACAATGGACCACAGCCACGCTATCAACCTAGTAATTGAGAAGTACGCGGAATATAACAAACCTCTTTATATGGCGTTTATCGACTACGAGAAAGCATTTGACTCGATAGAAATACAAGCAGTTCTAGAAGCTCTACGTAGACAAGGGGTACCTGACATATACGTGAAAACCATCAACAACATATACAAAGATTGCACAGCCACACTACTCCTACATCAGAAAAGCAGAGAAATCCCGATCGGGAGAGGCGTGAGACAGGGAGATACGATATCCCCGATGCTATTCACTGCATGTTTAGAGGAAATCTTTAAACGTCTAGACTGGGAAGACAAGGGAATTCGAATAGACGGAGAATATCTCAGCAATTTAAGATTCGCAGACGACATTGTGCTATTTAGCAACGATGGAGACGAACTACAAAACATGATTGATGACCTAAACAGGGAAAGTATTAAAATTGGATTAAGAATGAATAGGCAAAAGACCAAAGTTATGCTCAATAGCCTAGCTAAGGAACAGAAATTTAAAATCAGCAAGGAACCCTTACAATGTGTAAACGAATACGTATACCTGGGACAGTTAATAACAGGAACTCCTAACCATGAAAAAGAAATTCTCCGTAGAATAAGGTTGGGCTGGAGCGCATTCGGAAGGCATTATGAAATCATGACTGGAAACTTACCGCTCTCACTAAAACGAAAAGTATTCAATCACTGCATTCTCCCAGTACTAACGTACGGCGCAGAAACGTGGAGGATAACGAAAAAACTAGAGATAAAACTAAGGAGCACGCAACGTGCAATGGAAAGAAAAATTGTTGGGGGTAACGCTAAGAGATAAAAAACGAGCGGAATGGATCAGAGAACAGACAGGAATAGCCGATATTATTATATCAATTAAAAGAAAGAAGTGGACCTGGGCAGGACATGTCATGAGGAGGAAAGATAACAGATGGACAGTAAGAGCAAACGGAATGGATACCAAGAGAGGGAAAACGTAACAGAGGCAGGCAAAAGATTAGATGGAGCGATGAAATTAAATAGTTTGCAGGCATAAAGTGAAACCAACTCGCTCAGGATAGGGTGGATTGGAAATCGTTGGGAGAGGCCGTCGTCCTGCAGTGGACCTAAACAGGCTGATGATGATGATGATGAAGACCGGCACCGCCTTTCCGAAAAATGACTCCGAGGATACGGAGTGCATTCACCTTGGCTATAACAACTCCATTTAACGTTAAAACCGGATCTGGTGTTTCTTGGGGAGGTCGTCTCTAGTCCTTCTTTTCAGTATTAAAAGTCTCAATTTTTTCCTAGAGTCTTAATTTTTTCCTAGAGCTTCCCCGACTGCCAGTGAACCTCCGGTGTCATCATTGCGTGCCGAGAAGCCTTAGGTGCCTGTGCACCTGCAGGGTTAGGACGACGTGCTTCTGCGACATCTTAGAATCGCCACTAATAGTGTGTACGCCTCCCCACATTTTCTGCAGGTTTTTGGAGCCGCGTGTCGCTGCCTTTTGCAGGAGAGCTAGTTTACTCTCGCTGTATATGCAGAACAGCGGCTCTGTCAACAGCCAAGATATGTGCAGCTGTGAACTGGTGTCGAAGTGGGCACTGCATTTGTCTAGTGTCCGAGCGCAACGACTGCTCTGTGCTGCTGTGTTTGGGTGCACGCATACTCATGCACACAATGACCACAGAGACGACAGCTATTATGCATGCTTGTTAGATCAGTGGCACATCTACACCTAGGTGCCCACAGTGTTGATACCCGGCTTTGGTGTTTGGTTACGAGGACGTTTTTTTTATACACACGTTATGACACAGCACTACAAGTGCTGGTCATTGTAGTGAACGCCAAGTTTTTCAATGCGAAGCATTTCTTAGCGAACTTCGGCGAGTTTAAGCGTATCTATCTATCTGTCTATCTAGCCGCCTACGATTTTGTGCTCTCCTGGCCGTTTCGCTATTGGGATGTTTACGAAAATTAATATGCCACAACATGACTACATGGCGAACATAAATGACAGGTCATAACATGAAAATCATGACATGCATGTCATGAGCGGCCTGATTTACACGCCACGGTCTTGGTGCTCTCCTGGCCGTTTCGCTAATGGGATGTATGCGAAAATTGGTATGCCACAACATGACTACATGGCGAACATAAATGGCAGGTCATTACATGAAAATCATGATATGCATGTCATGAGTGGCATGATTTACATGCCACGGTCTTAGTGCTCTCCTGGCCATTTCGCTAATGGGATGTATGCGAAAATTGGTATGGCACAACATGACTGCCTGACGAACATAAATGGCAGGTGATAACATGAAAAGCATGACATGCATGTCAAGAGCGGCATGATTTACATGTCACGGTCTTGGTGCTCTCCTGGTCGTTTCGTTAATGGGATGTATATGAAAATTAGTATGCCAGAACATGAGTGTATGACGAACATAAATGACAGATCATAACAAGAAAATCATGACATGCATGTCATGAGCGACATGATTTACATGCCACGCGTTTCGTTAATGGGACGTATACGGAAATTGGCATGCCACTACATGACTGCATCACAATGATAAATGACAGGTCATAAAACGAAAATCATAACATGCATGTCATGATTGACATGATTTGCATGCGACGGTCTTGGTGCTCTCCTGGCCGTTTCGTTAATGGGATGTATACGAAAATTGGTATGCCACAACATGACAGCATGATGAACATAAATGACATGTCATAACATGAAAAGCATGACATGCATGTCATGGGCGGTATGATTTGCATGCCATGCGTTTCGTTAATGGGATGTATACCAAAATTGCTATGGCACAGCAAGACAGCATGACGAACGTAAATGACAAGTCATAACATTAGAATCACGACACGCATGTCATGAGCAGCATGGTTTACATGCGACAGTCTTGGTGCTCGTGCCGCCGTTTCGTTAATGGAATATATACGAAAATTGCTATGGCACAACACGACTGCATGACTATCATAAATGATAGGCCATAACATGAAAATCATGACATGCATGTCATGATTTTCATGTTATATATCATGACGTGTCATGCGTGTATGAGCGGCATGGTTTACATGCCACATTCATGGTGCTCTTGCGGCCGTTTCGTTAACTTCATATGTACCAAACTCGGTAAGCGAGACAACAATGCAAATCCATTTTACGTTCCTGATGCGCGCTTCGCATATCCTTGACTTCCACTGCAAGGGGGATCTGCCAATTTTATTGTTACTTTTGTTGTTTTTGCTACATCATCACTTTTTTATACCCACTATGTTTAGCGTAGGTTTTTTTGTTAAGATGTTATGGTATAGATGTTCTCAATCTCCTTGTTTTTGCTCTCGACCTCACCTTCAATGGTTCATTGCATTGTGCAGGTATCCCTCAATTGTGTCATTGCCACGTAGCGCAAAACTGTTTGCACTTGTTTGACGTTATAAAAAATGAAACGATAATCGAGTGAGTGATCATGTGCATTGTAATTCTACAGTATTTTATTGCTTTGCTGCTTTTAACTTCGTTGCAACTAAACAACTGTCTAATCATCTAAAAGGAAAAAAATATGCAGCTTCCGCAAGGTCGCGCAAGGTCAGATAACAGCGAAGCTGGCTGATAGTTTACTGGAACAGGTCACTTGATAGTCAAGTGGTATATTGGCGGAAACGTGTCACGTGACATTGTGTTGGGTGATTTTGGCAGGAGCATGTCACGTGACATTGCGTTAAGTAATTTTGGTAGGAAAGTGTCGCCTGAGCACCCAAAATCACGTATGGTGCCATGTCATCTGACACGTTCCTGCCAAGGTTGCGCAATACGGTTTCACGTGACGTGATCCTGCCAAAATCACTTACCGAAATGTCAAAAAAAGAAGAAAAAAAATTTTTTTTTGGACTCTGCTAGGGTGCCGGCGTGAGCGGACGTGTTTTTCGAGGCCTCCAGAACGACAGCGGCAGACAAGTGTTCTTGCATGCATTGAGCTTGCTTTCCTAGTATAGGTCATTGGCATAAACTATATTTGTGGTTATTAGTTGGTACGGTTTTTTTGGGGGGTCAGTAACTTGTTCTTGCTTTCTTTTTTTATTTTGCTTTCTTTTTTTCTTCCTCCACGTGGCTGAGGTGAACGTAGACCCACCACGAGTGCTTTGAAGTGTGGGCTTTTCATTGAGTTTTGGGCGCGTATTTTCACGTGGTCGTGACACACGCAGCACTCGAGACGAAGCACGCAGGACTCAAGCGATGTCAGGCGAACTGCTTATTGGGCGAACTTGTGCACAGCAAAACAAGGCCAATCACAACTCACAGCAACAGCGGCGTGATCAGTCGTCGGTCGACGGAAAGACTGACAAGCACCGGCTTTTATACACGCGTCATAACGCGTTCTCGCATTATCTTTGGAATTCCAGAAGTGACTGAAATGTGCGCGTCAAACATGCAAAGTTCCAACAAGGTTCGACACGGTTCCAGAAGTGGCATGCAAGAAAAACGCGGCCTGCGTTGCGCGTAACAGAAAGTAATAACGGCGCTCCCCGCTATCGATGAAAACCAGCGCGCGCGTCACTGGGAAGCGCTAACGGCTTTCCACTTATACCCCTGTTACGCAAGCGCCCTTAACCGCAGTTAGCGTAACCGCGGTTATCGTTAAACGCGGTTAGCGCAGTTACACGGCGCGCGAAACGGCGGTTAGGCCGCTAACCGCGGTTGGCCGCCAACCGAGCTTGATTATCGTCCAAAAACTGTATTACTGCTTCGTATATGCCGCAACGGGTAGAGGGCCACTTTTGGGAACATATCCGCGAAGCGCCGCTCAACTCGGGAGCGGTACCTTCCGCCATTTCGCCCGTTTCCGAACGTCGGTTTACGCTTAACCGAAGACCAGCGAAGACCGGTGAGCAGGGCCAAGCTATCAGCCCAGGCTCACGGCGTCCTGGACTAGGGACGCCGCCCACCTTGGACGAGTCTGCCGTAGGCTCTTTTATTCAAATAAAGTTTATTCCTCCTCCTGTCTCCAGAAATATTATCCCGCTGACACGCGCGCGCACACACACACAGGGACATAAAGGAGTACTGACACGATTTTTTTACATTCTCGTATTATTGCTGTAAATGAAAGCACTGGCGTGGAGAACCCCAAAACGAGCATCATGGTGCCTTGCAAGGCAATGAATATATTTTTTTTAATACGGCTTCCTTAAAAGCCCACTTTCGGTTTCGATTTCGAGGGGGTGGTTTCATAGTGACGTGTCAACATAGTCGGACGTACGTCTGAGTCACGTAGGAAAAGCAATTCGTGATAGCGGCGCTTCAACTCTTTCGTCTGTCGTCAATTACACTTGGGGCACGCAAACAACGAGAATTTCACGGTCGTCCAGTGACTCTGACAGCGATTTCGGCAATTTTAATAGACTGTGCTCATACGTCATCGTAGTGTCCATTGCGCTGGAGCTGGCTTGCAGTGCTGGGCGATGAAAACTTTAAAACCAAACTAAAATATTTTCTACATGTTTCCTGGCTTCCGTGTGCGGAGGGCGTTAACATTACATGGCTAGAAAACGAAAAATGTGCATTTTGAGCCCCCGCTAGATCGTGCCAGTACTCCTTTAAAGGGACTGTCTACCGCTCAGAAATTTTTTTTAAATTGTGGTAAAATTGGGGAGATCGTGCGTCACATTTACGGGAACGAGCGCTCTTTCAACCCACAAAAAGGAACTATGTTTTTAATTTTGCTCTGAAAGTGGTGCAAAAAACGCCGCTAGCGACTCCCAACAGCGTGTTCGTCATTTTTCAAGTGTACGAGAACCAGCCCACGCAGGTGTGCACACTGCTGAAATACTATTATATATGTCTTGCAAGCATACTTCACCCTATGAGACACCTTGTTATAGCGTGCAAGAGCAATTTCCTCTTTTTTTCGCTGCCTTCGGGATGGCGCAGGTGGCGCTGCCTTCAAATTCGTCTGCCTTCATAGGCGCGTAGAGTACTGCGCTTGTCATGCATGCGGCGCTGCATGTCCGAGGCGCAACCCCGCGCGCCGACTTTCCCTCGCCTCTCGTCCTCCTCGTCGCCTCTGGAATGTCGACCTTGAAACCGGTTCCTGTTGAGAAGCCTCCCACGCCCGAAAGAGTTTCCATGGAGACGAGGACGCATCATGCGCGCTAACCAATGTTGCTGGCATGCCTACACTAGGAAAGGAGCGACTTCGTGGATAAAAAAAAACTGTGTTTTAATAATTTCTATTCAGTTTCTGGAGAAACCACTGCACGCTTGGACACTTCGAAAGGTACGCTTTCTATTGAGCCAAAAAACGGGAGAGCGATGAAAGACGGTATACGGTCCCTTTAAAGGGACCTTGAAACGGTTTTGATGATTTTGTGCAAACATGGTGATCCGGTAGAGCGGGTCATTAGGACCATTACAGGACATATTTCAGCGCTGTGCGTAAAGTGTGTAATTTACAATAAGGTTTTGAACACGCATATCGCAAAAGGTCGCAGCGGCTCGCCAAAATGCGTTTTCAAACGCCCCCGCCAATCGAATTACGAATGGGAGGTCGCTGATTGGCCCCGAACCATCACGCGCATGTAATTTTCAAAACCTAGCTGCGAACAACGTGCCTCTACAACGTACTCCTTCGTTTCAGCCAACGGTATCGTCGCGGCATCTCGCGGCGTACACACGAGTCGCCGGCGCTCTATCACAGCCGGTCTGGACGCGCGCGCGCGCTCGAGAGCGCGCGTCCAGACCGGCCGTGGCTCTATTACAGAGCTAGCACCGCCGCGGTGGTGTAGTGGTTACGGTACTCGGCTGCCACCCAAAATACGCGGGTTCGATCCCGGCCGCGGCGGTCGCATTTTCGATGGAGGCGAAAATGCCAGAGGCCCGTGTACTGTGCGTTGTCAGTGCACGTTAAAGAACCCCAGGTGGTCTAAATTTCCGGAGCCCTCCACTACGGCCTTTCTCTTCTCTATTTCTTTCACTCCCTTTCCCCCTCCCTACGGACGCTTAGCCGTGCTCCCTACATGGGCTGCAGAAATTAGCGTCCTTTCCTAACCGAACCACAATCATCATCATCATCACTGCCGAGGCGGGCGACCTCAGTGAAGATATCGGGGCGCTATGTCGCTACGGGAGGCTCGGCAGAGCGGCTGACGCGGGAGGCGCTGTCGTCGCTAGCGCGCACTCCGCGGCAGATCGAGTGGAGGAGGAACAGCAGTGGTAAGGAGGAAGGTGACAGAAATAAGCCCATAGCTGCCTTAGCGTACGGTGCTTCGCTTTCTTTATGGTGTGAATGATTTCACAATTGTGTTGCGTAATCAGTGACGCAATGTCAAAGAAATGTTTCAGGGGCTCTTTAATGGCAAGTTTGCAGAAACACACCAGATGACAGCAGCTGGGCTTCTGTCAGAAGACGCGGTCATGATACTGGCCATCGGGAGCTGAAGGCACCTTGGGCGGGTGGTGGAGACGCTGTGGAGGCTGCTGCTGCATTACCCGACGCCGTGGAGGTGCAAGGTACTCAAACATGGACTTCGTGTGCTGCGACAGCATCTTGGCCAGGTCGCATGGCATTGGGTCAGTCCAGAAGAAGTCGTGGTTCAGTGCGCTGTCACTGTCGCACCGCTTGCTCGGGTCCAGGCGCAGCAGCTTGTCCAGCAGGTCCAGTGCATAGGGGTCCTTCACGTAAGCCTTCAGTCGTTCCTTGACCTTGCGCTTCTGTCCCTTGGGAAGTTTGAGCTTGGCGTACAGCTCAAGCTTCTCCACACCGGGCCAGACATCGGGTGTGAGTGAACCGCACAACTGGCTGATGAGGCTGATCTGGTGCTGCTCTGTGTTGCCCTGCATGATGGGGGAGCGGGTCCACATCTCGGCCATGATGCAGCCAGCACCCCACATGTCCACAGGAGGACCGTAGTTGCGCTCGCCCAGCAGCAGCTCAGGAGGACGGTACCACAGCGTGACCACCCGGTTGGTGTAGCGATTGGGCTTGCTGAAGGAGAAGGCTCTGGCCAGTCCAAAGTCGGCCAGCTTCAGCACACCTGCCTTAGTGATGAGGATGTTCGCAGACTTCATGTCACGGTGCAGGATCTTGTTGATGTGAATGAAGTAGAGGCCATTGAGAAGCTGCTGCATGACTTTCTTGATTTCGCCTAGCGAGAACTTGACATTTATGTTGCTGAGAAGGCCTGCCAGGTCGTGCTCACAGAAGTCGAAAACCAGATAGAATGTCGCCTTGCAGCGGTTGAAAGGTGTTGTCTTCGTGCGACATATCTCGATCAGGTTGACCACGTTCTCGTGCTTCAGGAGCTGCAGGATTTTAATCTCACGCAACGCCGTAATAGGGAAGCCTTCCGTTTCGTTTTCCATGAGCACCTTTTTGAGGGCGACCAGCTTCTTCGTTTGTTTGTGCCCGGCTTTGAACACCTCTCCGAACGTTCCCTGGCCGATCTTGGCGATTTTCTCGTACTTTGCGACATCCTCGCAGTACGGGAATTCGAAATCTTCGAGTTTCTTCCCAAGCTGCTGCTGCTGCACGCTCGCGATGGCACTCATGCCTCCCTGAAACGAATCTCGTCCCAGCTAGCTAAGCGCACCTCAGTGGAGTGATCCTGCAGCGATGGATGGATGAATGGATATTAGGAGCGTCCCCTTTATAATGGGGCGGTAGCCGGGCCACCAAGCTCGAGCTTTATTTCTTTTTACTCTACAAACATTTCTTTTCCCGAATCACACATATTTTCACAACTAATTTTTCTCCTCGCCTACCTATTTTATCTATTATCATTCCGCTGTGATGTAACAATCTTACCCGAACCACCTTGCTCTTCTGTTTGATCCATACTTTTGCGCGCCTTGGGCTAAGGGCACCACCTAGTGGCGCCTTTAGGCGCTAGCGCAATGGACCTTTCATAAAAATCTCGTGATCCACCGCGCGTCGGCGCTGCGCATCACTGCAAAAAAGAGCGCCGAGCTGCGTCGTCTGCTCCGGCCGCGCTCGCAGAAGAGTACTTGCAGGCTTATTGGAGCAGACGAGGCTCGTTGATTCACGCGCTCCATTTCGAAAGCACCACGCGGTTTTCATTCCTCCTTGCATTGTGCGGTTTGTCGTAGGTTATGGAGTAAACATCAAGCATGACAACGTCTTCGCAGTATGCCATTGAACACGCATTGCAGTTTTTCGGCGCCTAGGGAGAACCCGCACTCGTATGGGAGTAAACTCACGTATTATCTCGTCAACGCTCGCTCCTCGAACACCCAATGTGGAAATATTGTTGGTAAGCAGTCGATGTAGCCTTTGCGGCAGCTTGGGTTGAAGTGGGCCCCGCTTGTCTTACGTGCAGCGGACTGCCGACGCGAACACCGCCCTTCTTGTCTTTGTCGGTTTGAGCGCCAAGCACACCTACGGTACGATTTTGCTTCCTATACACCTTTTCAGAGAAGGCTCCTTGGGCGCCGCCATAACCCCCGCTGGGCTGTGCATCATATGCATGACCCTCCAAAAAAGTACTGCCGAGGGTTTGTAGCAGCAATTTTGGAGAGCTGGAGGCTCTTCATTATCAAACAGCGCACATACGTGAAGACAAACGGAATGAAACAGGCCATATAATCCTTTTTACTGCCGTGCACAGCCCAATATGGCGGTGCTCCATGCATCCTCTGAAAATGTCTATACGACGTCCGCTGCCGTGCGCTCAGGTGTGCGACGCATGCCGGTTCCACACACACGGGGCGACGAGTGATCCGCACGTATAGGCAACGCCCGCATCCAGCATGTCGTTTACACGCTCGTAACACATCGTGTCCCCGTCATTAGGTACAAAACAAACAGTTTTGCACAATCCTGCTTTGTTCTGTAGCAGCACTGAATAACATTGTCCATAAAAATTGGCAGATCCCACATGTATTTTTGTCTCGCTATACCGAGTTTGGTATATATGAAGTTAACGACACGGCCGCAAGAGCATCATGACTGTGGCATCTAAACCATGCCTCTCACACACGCATGTCATGATTCTGATGTTAGGGCCTGTCACTTACGTTCGTCATGAGGTCGTGTTGTGATGTAGCAGTTTTGGTATACATCCCATTAACGAAACGCGTGGCATGTAAAAGATGCCGCTCATGATATGCATGTCACGATTTTCACATTATGACCTGTCGTTTATGATCGTCGTGCAGTCTTGTGCAATACAAATTTTCGTATGCATCCCATTAACGAAACGGCAGTTTAGCGCCTGGACATTGGCATGTAAATCACCCCGCTCATGACATGGATGTCATGATTTTCATGGTATGACGTGTCATTTACGAGTCATGCAGTCATGTTGTGCCATAGCAATTTTGGTATACATCCCATTAACGAAACGCGTGGCATGTAAATCATGCCGCTCATGACAACCATGTCATGCTTTTCATATTATAACCTGTCATTTATGTTCGTCATGCAGTCATGCTGTGGCATACCGGTTTTCTTATAGAGCCGATCAATGAAACAGCCAGGAGAGCAAGAAGTCCGTGGCATCTAAATCATGTCGATCATGACATGCGTGTCACGATTTTCATGTTATAACCTGTCATTTATGTTTATCATATAGCTATGTTGTGGTATACAAAGTTTCGTATACATACCATTAACGAAACGACCAGGAGAGCACCAAGACCGTGCATGTAATTCACGCCGCTCATGACATGCGCATCATAGTTTTCATGTTATGACCTGTCATTTATGTTCGTAAGGCAGTGATGTTGTGCCATACCAATTTTCCCATACATCCCATTAGCGAAACGGCCAGGAGAGCACAAACACCGTGGCATGTAAATCATGCCGCCCATGACATGCATGTCATGATTTTCATGTTATGACCTGTCATTTACGTTCTTCATGTAGTCATGTTGTGGCATACCAATTTTCGTAAACATCCCATTAGCGAAACGGCCAGGAGAGTACAAAATCGTAGGCGGCTGGATAGATAGATAGATAGATAGATAGATAGATAGATAGATAGATAGATAGATAGATAGATAGATAGATAGATAGATAGATAGATAGATAGATAGATACGCTCAAAATCGCCGAAGTTCGCTAAGAAATTCTTCGCATTAAAAATACTGCCCTCGTGAGCGACAAGCACATCACAACAGCTCAATCAATGACGACTCCGAGGGTATTCGCGACTCCAAATAAATGCTCGCCACCTAGCGGACGCTCCTGAAACCAGCCGATGCAAGGTCGGCCTCGAAACGCGGCATGGTAGTATCGCATTACCGCGGGCTGTAAAACAGCTCTGTAGTTCCTTAATCGACGCCATGCCGCCTCGAAGCAGCACGAAAAAGAAAGAATCCTCATCGAAAGACTTGTTGCGTGCCTCAGTGCGTGTCATCGCGATGCAAAGACAGCAACACGTCGTTTCATCGGTTCCCCAAAGAAGCAGACGACGCTTCGCGCAGGGCAACATGGATTAGGAAGGCTTGCGCATCGGTAATAAGGTGACGGGAACTACGTTAGTTTGGTCCAGGCACTTCACTCGAGACGATTTCTTCCTCCCCGGTGAGTACACCGGGTGTGTGTGCGCGCGTTTATTAT
This sequence comes from Hyalomma asiaticum, assembly GCA_013339685.2. Classification (NCBI taxonomy): domain Eukaryota; kingdom Metazoa; phylum Arthropoda; class Arachnida; order Ixodida; family Ixodidae; genus Hyalomma; species Hyalomma asiaticum. The sequence goes on from CM023482.1 coordinate 25,245,342, forward strand.
CATGCGCGCTCTTCCAAGAGCCGAAGTGTAGTTTAGTTTAGGCAAGCGCGTTAACAAAATACCGACATCGTTTATACGTGTATATCTGGTAACGTTTTCTGAGCGTGCCTATGCTCAACTTGAACCGCGGTAACATTATTGCTGACGTACTTTTGCCCGCATGCATTGTAGTAAGTAGATATAAAGCGAGCGCTGGGCTTCGTTCTCCGCCTTCGTCCATGCATGCGCGCGCTGCGCCTCCTAATTTCTTTGGTGGTTATGGAAGTAATGTGTGATCGTTTAACGTAGCGCGTTTGCATTTCGAGTTCATCAGGTGACAATTCAGGATTTATTGCGCTCGTTCCAACTTTTCAGCCCGTTCATAAGTGACGTATTTGTACTCAATGGAGCAACACCGCGCACAAGTGCTTGCATCTTTCGGAGAGGCCTGCTACGCATGAACACGTACCTGCCTTCTTCAACTTCAGGCTCGCTGAAAAGGCTCTTTATCCTTTAACAAATCTGATGCGTGTCTCCGAACAAGTGCCACGTCTGAACGCACAGCGCAATTATTTCCGCTGTTTCGCCGCTCAAATCTATAAGACCGATTAATATCAGATGTTCGGCAGCAAGAACCCTTTCGCATTCGACGAAGCATCGTGATTCGAACCCGCAGTCAAGAAACTTTAGCACAGCGCAAAGTGGAAGCGCGGCCGTGACCCTGGATATAGAAGCCATCTTTGTTTTTCTCAGCAATGTTGCCAGATTAACCACGTTTTCTGAAGTTGCGAATAGGCCTAGCCGCAGGCCGACGCCGTGGCCGTAGTCGTTCGCCCTCAGTTGTGCGCTCGCCACAAAGTGCTCATTTTAAATGCGAAGCATTTCTTAGCGAACTTCGGCGAGTTTGAGCGTATCTATCTATCTATCATGCATGTCATGAGCGGCATGATTTACTTGCCACGGTCTTGGTGCTCTCCTGGCCGTTTCGCTAATGGGATGTGCGCGAAAATTGGTATGGCACAACATGCATGACTGCCTGACGAACATAAATGGCAGGTCATAACATGAAAATCACGACATGAAAGTCATGAGCGACATGATTTACATGCCACGCCTTTCGTAATGGGATGTAAACGAAAATTGGTATGCCAGAACATGAATGCATGACGTACATAAATGACAGGTCATAACATGAAAATCATGACACGCATGTCATGAGCGACATGATTTACATGCATGCCACGCGTTTAATTAATGGGATGTACAGAAAATTGGCATGCCACAACATGACTGCATGACGAACATAAATGTCAGGTCATAACATGAAAATCATGACATGCATGTCATGAGCAGCATGATTTACATGCCACGGTCTTGGTGCTCTCCTAGCCGTTTCGTTAATGGGATTTATACGAAAATTAGTATGCCACTGCATGACTTCATGACGAACATAAATGACAGGTCATAACATGAAAATCGCGACATGAATGTCATGAGCGACATGATTTACATGCCCCGCGTTTCGTTAAAGGGCCCATGACACCAAAATTTCAAACCCGATATGTTTGTGTTGTTTGGTTGTCGAACATCTGAAGGCACTTGTGGCCAAGTATTAACGGCGAACGTTGTCGTTAAGATATTTTAATATGTATTTAAAGTGACCATAAATGCTCATCTGGGTTTTCGGCACCTCGCGACATCGTCACTAGTATGACGTAGATTGTGGGCCATCTGTGACGTTTCACTTTCGTAAGTTGATATCGTGACGTCACAGAGAGACACGGGCGCGCCGCGCTATGGCCTCCGAGCGTGGCCTCCAAGATCGGCTCTCGCAGCCGATCGCGGAGGCCACGCCAAAAGCCGTATTTTTCTGCTTCCTCTCCGTGTTGGTCCCTCAAGCGTACATTGTACACACGCTATGATGCAAAGCGAGTGTGGCGAGCTGGTCTGGCGCTCTCGCTCTCCGCAACGTCACCGAATCTTGAGCTCAAGTGATCAGTGCATGCGCTCACTTCCGACAGCCGCCACGCTTGCCCCGTGGCGCTAGTTTCTTGCAGTTTTTGGCGCGCGTTTCGAAGCTTCATTCAAACTGAACAAAATTAATGATGCTGTGACTAATTAGACGTCTAGCTGGAGAATTTGCCACTCCATGCCGTGATTACAAGACACTGTTCTACTCATTAGAACATAAAAGTATCCAACAAAAAAATAGCTGTCATGGGCCCTTTAATGGGATGCATACGAAAATTGGCATGCCATAACATGACTGCATGACGAACATAAATGACAGGTCATAACGTGAGCATCATGACATGCATGCCATGGGCAGCGTGATTTACATGCCACAGTCCTGGCGCTATACTGCCGTTTCGTTAATGGGACGCCTACGAAAATTGGTGTGGCACAAGACTGCATGATGATCACAAATGACAATTCATAACGTGAAAATCGTGACATTCATATCATAGGCGGCATGATTTACATGCCACGCGTTTCGTTAATGGGATGTATACCAAAATTTCTACGGCACAACACGACTTCGTGACGAACGTAAATGACAGGCTGTTATGTTGCCGCTCATAAGGCGATCGTGCAGAAGAGACGGCGTAGCACCGTACGCTATACAAAGCTTCTTTCTCGGCTCTCTCTCTGCATGGTCTTTGACAGCAATTATCAATGGAAAGCAAACTGCTCCCATTGAGCGGCTGGTCTCCCACGCTGGCCCCCAGGGGTTCCTGGTACGAGACCCTTCCCTTTCGCTGAACGTCGCTCGGGGGGGTCGCGGCTGCGCGACCGTACCTGTCCCCTCAGTGGCCGTTTCGGGGAAGAGCAGCTCGGACGCGTAGGAAAAGAATGCATGAGAAGTGCGCCGTCGCTCGAAGCGACAATGCGCTTGGCCCAACCAATTCTTTAACGACCGGCATGCGCTCTCGGCGCGCCGACTGGAACAAAGGGTTGAGTCCCAGCAGTGCAAGGTCCGAACTGCGGTAAGGGCGAAGACACGCTGTGTTTCCTGGAACGACAGGGTTCGACTGGATGAGCGTGGGAGATGGCCCGAATGCCGCAGGGCTGCTACGATACCGATATTTCGATTGTGAGAATATCTGAGAGCGTGGGATAAGGAGAGGGAGAGCCATGATGGGAAAGAATGCCAAAATGCCTGTTTAAACTGTAAAGACGCTGCTGTCGGGATTAGGGACAGCCCACTAGGGAGTGGCTTAATCTGAGGATAACAGATTGGATGACAGAAGGTTGAGGCGGACCAGCAGTGGCCACCTCCCCTTTTTCTTTGTTACCGCAAGGTACTAAAGACTGGACGGGATTCGTTTCCCTTCAGTCTAGGCTGTAATCACTTAACTGATCGATCAGTAAGACTCCGTACGATGCAACTTCTGTCTGGGCCGTAACCACTCGGTGGTCGAACAGTGAGACTAAGTTCGTTGTATGTAGTAACAGTGTTCTAGGCTCTAACTTAAGAAAAGTTAAGTAGAAGAGTAAGACGCTGTTGATGTCTATGTTATCATCAGTGTGCTTCGGCAAGATGTACATATGACTGTAAATATTTGCTGCAATATACCTTCAAGTTCATTACCTCCAACCTGCCTCCTGCTTCATCGACGTCGATCATCTCCTTGACGGGACTTCAATCCACATCAAGGAGAAAACGAACAAGAAAAACATAACTGGCGCAGTCGACAGGATCGGCGAGCTCTACAGCATCATACACTGGACCAGTGCCGAGGAGACCGAGGGGCAAGGCATCCGTCAGCCACCAGCAGCAACGTCGAGACGATCCCACAGCAGCCAACTCCGGCACCGTGGAAGAGATCCAGGAACGACAGTGCATACAGCAAAGGGTGAGCAGGATTTCTTGCGTTTTTCTCTAGTTGGCATGGCAGTTTATGTGTAGAGCACATGGTGAGAACACGCGGGGGTGCTGAAACAATGGAGTCTAATGGAGATGAAGGTGCGAGTGCGGTAGCAATGGATCGGAATCGAGAGCCATCAAATCATGGTATTCTAAATTCTGATCAGTCAAATGAGGCGAGAGTGCCTACTCAGAGGCAAGAATCGATGCAGCTGGCATCTCAGGTTTTGCCGAATTCAAGTGAAACGAGAACGCTCGAACTTGAAATTCAAAAGCTCAATCTCCAGATTGAGTACGAAAAGCTATTGCAAACTAGAATGAACGCGGAACGTCTCAATGGCACGTTGTCCAACTCTGGGTCGGAGACGGGCGATCGGGGGCGACGGTGTTTCGATTCTGTCCAGCAATGTGCAAAAGTGCTGAAAGGGTTCCGCCTGCCGAGTGACGCGGATGTGCCATTATGGTTTGAGGAGGTAGAAAAACTATTTGCTACTTACCAAGTACCGTATGAGAGTCGCGTGCATTTGGTTATACCAGCACTAACTGAACGAGTTCGTTACTTACTGCGTAACCTCAACTCTGAAGAGAGTGCAGATTACGAGGCAGTTAAAGCAGCAGTACTGACGGAACTGAAGCTTTCTCCGGCAGAGTATCTGCAGAGGTTCGAAAGAGCGGTAAAGCGGAAGGAAGAGACGTGGGCGCAGTTCGCGTCCCGCGTGAAAACTTATTTCTCCTACTACCTTCAAGTGAGAGAGGCCGACACGGTAGAAGTGATGGCAGAACTCATGGTTGCTGACCGTATAAAATCGGGCCTTAGCACGGAGGGTCTTGAGTATGTGAGACTAAGAGAAGGCGAGGGATGGCTTAGGCCAACTGAGATCGCTAAAGTGCTGCAAACTTTCGAACAAGCGAAAGGAAAAGGGCGTGCTTCAAAGCAACCAACTGTAGAAATGGGGCAGAAGCCGGCGACACGAGTAGAGAAAGGGACTCTGAAGTGCCACTTATGTCACGGCTCAGGCCATTTCGCTAAAGAGTGCCCGAAGTCTAGTGATAAGGAGAGCAACCCGAAGAAGGCTACCGAGCCAAAGCGGAAGGTCCAAAAGGTAACGTTATCCCACGAGACGGAAACTGAAATACCTGATGAGTACTTAGCGCAAAGGTGAAGTCTCTGAAACACGAGGGTGAAGGCACAAATAAACTGCAGTTAATTCCCGTATCATGTGCAGGTATATCCGCAGATGCAATTTTGGATACAGGGAGTGAAATAACTGTCTTTCGGGAGAGTCTGCTTCCGAGAAGTTTAGTAGAGCCGTCTGGCAAGGTGAGATTGGTGTCTGCTTTTGGTAAAACTATCGAGGCAAGGCTAGCTACGTTGCCGGTCAAATTAAATAGCCCGCGAGAGGTTACGGAGCCTCAGAGCGTCGACCTACTCTGCGCGTTAACTGATGAGCTCGTCGAGGGCACAGATTGTTTGTTGACCGAGGAAGATTGGAAACTTTTGTCGAAGGCCAGCAGCCCTCTGGCACCCTGTCGAGCACCGGCCGAGCCTGCTCCCGAGGCAGAACAAGCAGTAGAGAAACCAAAGGTCGCGGCATGCAATCTTACGTTGGACAAGAAAGACGTTTCCGGCGAAGATGCGCAAATTGATGAAGAAAGGGAGGCATCATTAGGCCTGAGAGAAAGCCCCGCTAAGTATTTACAGCAACTTAAGGAGCAGCTCGAGACGGCCGCTAATATTGCTGAGCTAACTAGTGCAACTCATCAGGAGAGTTACGCCAGTGCCTATAATCGCAGCACCAGGCTCAAAGCTTTTAACGTTGGCGACCAGGTTGTGGTTTTCGACAATGATCGGAATTGTAAGATGTCACCTAAATGGCTAGGCCCATTCACAGTGGTTGGACGTGAGCGCGAACACTCTTACCGCGTTGAAACATCTGAGGGAAAGGTGAAAAGTGTCCACGCCAACAACATTCGACCTTACTATACAAGGGTCAGTCATATTGGGGTAGTCTTCGATGAGGACCATGATTTTGGGGAGGTGGAATATGCTCCACAACCAACCACTATAAAGCGGGAAGAGCTAGTGCTAACGAGCGAGAAGGTTGCTCACCTTGATGCTGACGCGCAGGCGGAAATACAGGCGGTGTTCCAAAGACATTGCACACTCTTTGACGGCACCCCGGGTATAGCGAAGGTAGACGAACATAGGATAGAAATAGAACCGGGCCACCAGCCAAAAAAGGTGTTTCCTTATCGGGTGCCGGAACTATTAAAGAAGGAAGTCAGCCGGCAAGTTGACGAACTTTTGACTTGGAAGTTGATCTACCCCACGGAGAGTGAGTTTGCACACCCGGTAGTATGCGTCGAAAAAAAGGATGGGACTATCCGCATGTGTGTGGACTACAGGGCGTTAAATGCCGTCACCAAAGCGGATGCGTTCCCTATGATGAATCCTCAGGAATTGATTTTCCGAGTAGGCAGAGCGCAGTTCATTACGGTAGTGGACCTTAGGCGCGGGTACTGGCAGGTACCGATGGAAGAGAAGAGTCAGAAATTCACCGCGTTTGTAACGCACGAGGGTCAGTACGCATGGAAAGTGATGCCTTTCGGGCTAAAAAATTCCGCGGCAACCTTTCAAAGAATGGTGAATAAACTCTTGTCGCAACATCAAATGTATGCCACGGCATACCTTGATGATATTGCTATTTTTTCTAGCTACTTGGGAGGAGCACTTAAAGCATCTCGACATTATTCTTAATGTCTTAGAGAAGGCGGGACTGAAAGCCAGTCCGGAGAAGTGTCAGATTGCGCGATCCCATATACATTACCTGGGGCATATTGTCGGTTCAGGGACACACGCACCAGACCCTGAAAAAATAGCAGCGATTAAGAACCTGGTACCACCGCGCACCAAAAAGGAACTACGCAGCCTGTTAGGACTGTGCGGTTACTATCGCGAGTACGTCCGAGGATATGCAGAGGTGACGAGCCCGCTCACGCTGTTAACAAATAAAGCGGTACCTAATAAGATACCCTGGCCGGAGGAAGCTCAGGCAGCATTTGAGATGCTCAAACAATCTTTGTGCGAGGCCGTGGCGCTAAACACCCCAGAGCCATCTCAGCCCTATTGGCTTTTCACAGACGCCTCAGCTACGGCGGCGGGAGCATGTTTGGCGCAAATGTCAGCCGATGGAGAAGAGAGGCCTATCGCCTTTGCAAGCCACCGCTTCTCACCGACCCAGATGCGTTGGTCGACAATTGAGAGGGAAGCGTTCGCAATAATATGGGCCTTAAAGAAGTTTGACTACTGGCTTTTCGGTGCCATAGTAAACGTCGTTTCCGACCACAATCCGCTGTCGTACCTTACAACTTCTACTCCGCACGGGGCGAAATTGACAAGATGGGCGCTGGCTTTACAGCGATATCATGTCTCGGTACAACATCGGAAGGGTATATGTAACGGGAATGCGGATGCATTATCGAGGCTCCAGAATAGTTTGTGGAAGCCATCAGAATAACAGTGCCATGCCAACTGAGGGGGGGACGTGAATGTTCCTGCCCACTCGCTGCTGTATATTGTGGACTGTGTGATTGACAATACAACAAACAGACACTAGTGATCTTACTGCTTGAAGCAGCAATGGTGTGCTTGATCGTTTAGCATGTATTTGTTTTCGTTTCTTGTATTCTCCTGTCGTGTTGTCTCGCAATTGTGTTTGATGTTTGTGTATGCTGTTGTATGCTTAGAAAGTCCAGTGACCTAATCGCGGCAGTGATTTATCGTACCACTGAGCGTAGAACAGCCCAGCGTACTCTTAAGGGGGGACGTGTTATGTTGCCGCTCATAAGGCGATCGTGCAGAAGAGACGGCGTAGCACCGTACGCTATACAAAGCTTCTTTCTCGGCTCTCTCTCTGCATGGTCTTTGACAGCAATTATCAATGGAAAGCAAACTGCTCCCATTGAGCGGCTGGTCTCCCACGCTGGCCCCCAGGGGTTCCTGGTACGAGACCCTTCCCTTTCGCTGAACGTCGCTCGGGGGGGTCGCGGCTGCGCGACCGTACCTGTCCCCTCAGTGGCCGTTTCGGGGAAGAGCAGCTCGGACGCGTAGGAAAAGAATGCATGAGAAGTGCGCCGTCGCTCGAAGCGACAATGCGCTTGGCCCAACCAATTCTTTAACGACCGGCATGCGCTCTCGGCGCGCCGACTGGAACAAAGGGTTGAGTCCCAGCAGTGCAAGGTCCGAACTGCGGTAAGGGCGAAGACACGCTGTGTTTCCTGGAACGACAGGGTTCGACTGGATGAGCGTGGGAGATGGCCCGAATGCCGCAGGGCTGCTACGATACCGATATTTCGATTGTGAGAATATCTGAGAGCGTGGGATAAGGAGAGGGAGAGCCATGATGGGAAAGAATGCCAAAATGCCTGTTTAAACTGTAAAGACGCTGCTGTCGGGATTAGGGACAGCCCACTAGGGAGTGGCTTAATCTGAGGATAAACAGATTGGATGACAGAAGGTTGAGGCGGACCAGCAGTGGCCACCTCCCCTTTTTCTTTGTTACCGCAAGGTACTAAAGACTGGACGGGATTCGTTTCCCTTCAGTCTAGGCTGTAATCACTTAACTGATCGATCAGTAAGACTCCGTACGATGCAACTTCTGTCTGGGCCGTAACCACTCGGTGGTCGAACAGTGAGACTAAGTTCGTTGTATGTAGTAACAGTGTTCTAGGCTCTAACTTAAGAAAAGTTAAGTAGAAGAGTAAGACGCTGTTGATGTCTATGTTATCATCAGTGTGCTTCGGCAAGATGTACATATGACTGTAAATATTTGCTGCAATATACCTTCAAGTTCATTACCTCCAACCTGCCTCCTGCTTCATCGACGTCGATCATCTCCTTGACGGGACTTCAATCCACATCAAGGAGAAAACGAACAAGAAAAACATAACATCAGAATCATGACATGCGTGCGTGAGCGGCATGGTTTACATGCCAGTCTTGATGCTCTTGCGGCCGTTTCGTTAACTTCATATGTACCAAACTAGGGAACAATGCAAATCCATTTTACGTTCCTGATGCGTGCTTCGCATTTCCTTGATTCCCAGTGCACGTGGGATCTGCCAATTTTTTGGCAACACGATTAACATCCCTGCTCATATGTCGTGCATTAACACATGCAATTAGTTTTCGCGAAGCCTAGATGTGAAGTGGAATAGTAGGAACGAAGCGAGGCGCTTCGGTGAAATGACCCCCTCCGATGTTTACCGTCGAACCGCGACCGATTACGATCTCTCGAGTGCAAGCGGGGGCTACACTGAAGATTGGCCCACTGTAAGCATAACATTACTCAATGGAGGTTTATTGCGTGTCTGAAACAAATCATAATTAATATTTTCTAAGCGGTTCCGGGAAAGCACCGCCGATACGACTGCCGGATCACGTCAACGGACGTCGCAATGGATTCAGAATCGGACCGTGGACTCACAATCGGACCGTACCCACCCCCTCTTCGGATTCTCGATTTTGGGAAAGTAATGGAAGATGTGCGTATGCTTTTTTGTGTTGTTATCGGATCCAGCAACACAACACGTGCAGTCAGCAAGGCTTCGACCGGATCCGAGTCGCATCTTGCAATAGCACTGCAGCGGTTACCTCCAGAAGCACTGAGTTGCTGGTGCGCCGATCGATTTATGCGCCTTTCTCGGCGGCAAGTCTAAGCAGCCGAGCTACAAAACCAGCTGTCTGGTTATATCCGCCTGCGCGGAAGCGGCCTGTAGCTTCACATCTGCAGTCTCATCAGCGCCCAATTAACCGCTGCAGTGCTATTGCAACATGCGACTCGAATTCGGTCGAAGCCCGTCGTCGTACTCAGCGAGGTTATACGTAGAGGAAAACTACACCAAGATATCTCGTTAGTATTTTGCGGTTCCATTCAAGCACAGGCGATGTCCCACTTTAGCAGATGTAGCTGCTCATCTATCCAGGATTGCATGTGGACACTAAATGTAAACACAGCGCAACGTTTCTACCTTACATTAATTGAAGTTGCGGTTAGTATCGCAACTTCCAAAGACTCGTTGCTACCATCTTTTCTCCGGTTCAGCAACCGGCTCTGGTAGCGGCGCGAACGTGCGGTGCATAGTAGAGCCTACATGACAGCGGCTCACAACAGAGCGGTCATGCGGGTTCCTAGCTAGTGCATAGGTTTCACATGATTATATGCTTCATAAAAGCGCTGCACCTGCCATGCAGGATCAAGAGGCACGTTCACGCATTGGTACTATTCGTGAAACATGCACACGAAGAAACAATGAGTGGCTCTCGGCCAAATAAGAATTCCTGATGGTTTACATGCCAAAACCATATATGTCATACGAGGCGCGCCCCGTAGTGGACGGCTCCGGAAAATTCTACTTGGAATTCTTTGATACACAGTGCACGGGTTCTAGAACGTCGGCTCCATCTAATTGCGATCCACCGCGGCCGGGGGTGCGCGTCGAATCCGCATGCCTTTCGGGTCAGCAGTCGATCCTAGCCAAATGCCTTCGCACGCCGTCCAAGCGCTTAAAGGAGTACTGACACGAATTTTTGACATTCTCGTATTGTTGCTGCAAGTGAAAGCACTGGCGTGGAGAACCCCAAAATAATTATCATGGTGCCTCGCAACACAATGAATATATTTTTAAACGGCTCTCTTAAAAGCCCACTTTCGGTTTCGATTTCGAGGGGGCGGTTCTAGTGACGTATCAACATAGTCGGACGTAAGTCTGATCGAGTCACGTAGGGACAGCAATTCGTGATAGCGTCGCTGCAACTCTGTCGTCTGTGGTTAGTTACACGTGGGGCACGCAAACAACGACAATTTCACGGTCGTCCAGCGACTCTGACAGCGATTTCAGCGTTATTGAGGGACTGTGCTCATACGTCATCGCAGTGTCCACTGCCCTGGAGCTGGCTTGCAGTGCTGTTCGACGAAAACTTTAAAACAAAACTAAAATACTTTGTACGTGTTTCCTAGCTTCCGTCTGCGGAGGGCGTTAACAATACATGACTAGAAAACGAAAACTGTATATGTTTCACCGTCGCAAAATCGTGTCAGTACCCCTGTAAAGGACATCGACTCGTCACTACAGTACTTTTGTTTGTTTTTGCTTGTTCATCGGCAACCAAATATTGCCATATGCGCATTATTACGAACGAAACAAGGAACACAGAAAAGCGCGTAAGCGCGGTCATCCGTACGTCAACTCAGTCGGCTTGTACCTAAGCAATGGCGGACAGGGCCGCTGAAGCCGCCGGAAGTGACGCGCGTGCAAACTATGTACGGCGGGGCGAGGGGCTCGCTCCCCGGAGTCCCCGCCGGCGCTCTTTTAGGGGCGAAGCTCCTTAGGGTGTGGGTCGTTCCCTCCTCTGTAGTAGTAGTAGTAGTAGTAGTCGTAGCAGTAGTAGTAGTAGTAGTAGTCGTATGTATGTAGCCACCTCGCGCTCGCGCTCGGCGCGTGCCATCCCAGCGCGCTACCTCTCTCACTCTTCCATCTGCTGTCTTGTGAGAGAGAGAGAGAGAGAGAGAGCGAACGGCGCGCGTTGACTATGGAAACGCTCTTTCTTCGATGAACGCTCCACCAGCTCGCAAAGAACGAGAACGCGCCCCCACCCGCGAGAGACAAGCTTGACGCAGGCAGCGTCTTCTAGCGAGTTTCTTGATTGAAAGTCCGCCGCGGTGGTGTAGGTTACGGTACTCGGCTGCCACCCAAAATACGCCCGGCCGCGGCGGTCGCATTTTCGATGGAGGTGAAAATGCCAGAGGCCCGTGTACTGTGCGTTGTCAGTGCACGTTTAAGAACCCCAGGTGGTCAAAATTTCCGGAGCCCTCCACTACGGCCTTCCCCTCCTCTCTATCTCTTTCACTCCCTTTCCCCTACCCCCACGGACGCTTAGCCGTGCTCCCTACATGGGTTGCAGAAATTAGCGTCCTTTCCTAACCTAACACAATCATCTTGATTGAAAAATACCGACTGCTCGCGCTGGAGAACCGTTCACTGGCCACCCATATATATATATATATATATATATATATATATATATATATATATATATATATATATATATATATTATAGATATATATATATATATAGGCACTGGATCTTGACTTGCAATGAAGTGCCGGTGGGAGATTTCACTTGTGCGTAGTTGAACCATAAGGATTCGTAGCGTGCGCGTTAATCCGGAACTCGGCGCGATCTACGATGAACATCCGGAGCTTCGCCCACTCATCATCATTCACTCCGTGGATATGCTGTGAATTTTCCCATAGTGCCTTGCGCGCGCCCACCAGGGGAAGGCGCGGCGCTGCGATTTTAGGAAAGGTCCATTACGCTTCTCCCTTTGTGTAAGCGCCGAATGGGACGTCCGGCGCAACGCCGCGCCGCGGCAGCCGATCGCTGAGGCCACGGTCACACCAGTTTCGGGCGACGTCGCAGGCCGCACCACGTGCGTTTTTATCCAGCGGCCGTGGGTTTTGAATGAGGAAATATCCACCCAGGTGTACGTTTGGGCACTACCTATGAAGCCTTGGGTTTTAGGGAGAACAATTACGGAAAGCTGAACATACCCGCGGTCGAAATAAGTAAGAGACGGTTACAAACTGGTGGCAGAAAACTAGAGAGAACGGACAAAAATAATTATAGGGAAAATAAGGACTTTCTGCAATAAGGGGCAGAGAACTGGGCTATGAATTTACGTTTTTGGCTATAGTATGATCGATTTAATTGAAGTAGACTTAAAAGGCGTGAGGACAACTTAGAGAGGGGAAAAAAGTTCTTAAATTTTTGTACGAGCGTGGTGGCGCACATGTCACCGCCCCGTTACAAAGGGGACGCTCATAGCATCCATCCATCCATCCATCCATGGTTTAGCATACGCTATTCATCGAATGTGTTTGTGTGTGAGTGTTTTTCACCAAGCCCGAAGGGGTGGTTCAGAACCCCTTTAAAAAAACAATGCCAACTGCTCATTTGGCAACAAGGCCGACAGACTGCTCTGGTCTATGTTACTTCGCTAGCAAACTACAGAAAAAAAAAAGTCATCTTCAAGCTATTGGTGAGTGAACTCGCCC